>PVIW01000912.1:71168-369733 GCA_004026585.1 Noctilio leporinus | reverse complement strand
AATGTCCCACTCTTGGAATGTGTCTGATGTTTTTCTTTTCTTTTTTTTAGAAGTATTTTTAAAAATATTTTATTTATTATTTTTAGAAAGAGGGGAGGAGAGAGAGGCAGAGAGGGAGAGAGACATCAATGTATGATTGCTTTTCACCTGCCTCCAGCTACAGAACTGACTGGAGACCTGGTTTGCAACCTTGTCATGTGCCCTGGCTGGGGAATCGAACCTGCGACCTTTGGGTTTGCAGGCCAGCACCTTATCCATTGTGCTACCAGCCAGGGCTGGCTGATGTTTTTCTAATGGTAAGTCTAGGGTTGGGGCTTTTGGGGAGGCAGACCACAGAGGAAAAGTGACATTTTCATCACATCATATCAAGAGTACATGCTATTGATATGATCATTACTGTTCATGTTGACCTTGGTTACCTGGCTTGAGGCAGCATTTTTCATGTCTCCACTGTAGAGTTACTTGTTGTCTCCCTTCCACCATACTTTTGGGGAAAATGTCATTGTGAGCAAACTATACATATTTAAGGGGAGGGAAATTGTGCTTCTCCCTGAGAGTGGAGTGTCCACATAGGAATTCTTCTCCAGGGGAGACTTCTCTTTCCCCCACCATTTATTTATTTATTCAGCCATTTATTTATATCATTAGGGACTCAGGGATGTCTTAATTTACTTGGGGTTGTAATCCAATAGTACTTTGTTTATTTTGTCCCAGCTGTGGCCATTGGGAGCTCCTGACTTTCCTTGACATCATTGTAGGCTTGTTTCTCCTTTGAGCACTTCTTATAACTTGTCAGCCTTAGTTTTCAAGAGACTTACACCATATAACACCTCACACAATATACACATATCTGTTTATCTTTCCTCACTGGAATGCTAGTCCTCAAGGGCAGAGTCTTGCAGTGTTTTTAACCCCACCTTCCTGCTGGAATGGACGGGGGCTCAGTTGGAAGGGAGTGAATGAATGCATGAATGAACCCAGTTAGGCCCTCTCGGAAGAAGCGAGACACGTGGTTTCTGGGAAGACCAAGACCTCACTGCCATCATTGTGACACTCAGCCTTCCGGCCAGCTCAGGAGTCGCCGCAGGTGCAGGGCGGCTGCACGGTCACACCCACACGGAGACCCTGTAGCGAGCTTCTGCGCCGTGAGAAATCCACCTACCGGCCAACGTCACCAGCGCCCGCGGGGAATCCGAGGGAAAGTCCTGATCACCTACCCGCGCCGGGCGGGGAGGGAGGGCATGAGAAAAGGTGGTGGGGAAGGGGGTAACGAGCCTCAGGTGCAGCACCTGGAAGATCGGATGGGGGGCAGAGGGGAGGGGACGGAAGGGAGGGGAGGGGAGGGGAAGAGCGGAGAGGATGGGAGGCAGGGGTGGGTCCGCCCTGCGCCCCCCGCGGTCAGCGGCGCACCAACCCCAGGGTGGGCGGGGACACGAGCGGACCGGCGCTGTCCTCCGGGGCGGGGCCTGGTCCCCAGGCGTGGGCGCTTCCGACACCCAGGGGCCCAGCGGCTGCGCCCAGATGTGCAGCGGCGACAGTGGCGCGGAAGGCTGGTGGCGCTGCGGGGGCCGCCAGAGGCGCGGGAGCGGCGCAGCAGGTTTCCCGACTCCGACTGCCCCCGGCTCGGGACCCGCGCCCTAGCAGGGCAGGGTATCCAGGTTCGTGTGCTGCGGCCCGTTCCGGGTTCTTTTTTCTCTTTTTCTCTCCTGAACTGCCCCAGGACCCAAAACGCGCCGCGCCCCGCCAAGCTGTGCTCGGAGAGCCGCGGGATGGGGGCTTCTGGGGGTGACGGGCTGGCTCGGGGGCGCGAGGGATGCCCTTGGTGGGGGTTCGGGTCTGGCCCAGTGCTCACGCGACTCCTGGCACCTGGGAACACGGCATCGGTTCTCATACAGAAGGGAGTGACGTTTATTTCTCCCATTGCGCGTTTAGGGCTTGTAGAATTGATTTCAGACACCTGTTGATAGGCTTCCCTTAGGTATTCGCTTAAGACTAATTTTACTTTAGGTTGGGGGTTATTTTTTGGTTGGTTGCTTGCTTGCTTGCTGGATTGTTTTCGTCAGGGGCATTACTTGGTTGGATCACCTCTCCACTTGGTACTAGGTTACACTTTCTCAAAAAGTCCATCCCAGTGATAACTTCTTGACCTCACAGTACGAGCCAGGAGCCGGGAAACACGGAGAAATTGAAACAGCCTTGAAACAGCTTTTTTATTGAGAAGACTGAAGACAAGAAGCAGTGGCAGCAATTTTGTGAATCACACTGTCCGAGAGGGAATGCATTCTCAGTCCGCTGACACCCGCTGAGGTCACTATTACTTTCTGTGGTTCTCACGTAGTTGTGGAAGCCGGTTCTCAGCAGAGGGAGGAGTTGTTGTTTCCAACATGGGCATCCAGAAATGAGTCACGGGCTGCTCTTTTAATTGTGAGGCTGTGTTCATGAACTTTGGAAAAGGGAGGCTTGCTCTCGCCGTATTTAAAATAAGACGGGGCTGTGAAATGGGTACACTGCCACACTGCAGCGCGTGGTATATAGGAAGTAAGAATTCAGGTTCTCAGTTTCCTAAAGCGCCTGCCTGTTGGTACAACGTACCAGCCAGGGTCACTAGGCTGATGTTAGATAACCGTTTAAATCACATGCTTTGGCACAGAGGCCCCAGAGAAAATTAATTGAAAAAGAATTCAATAACTGATTTCTTACTACTTTCGCTGGCATGGTGTGGGAGAGACGTCATTTTACATAGCATATCACTCTGAATCAAAATATTTCAGGTCATCTGTCCTTAGTAAGTTAGTGCGACAACTATATGAACATTGTTGGGGAAGATGGATCCCAGTAGGAGCTGGGAAATGAAGATGTTTAAACTAGTAGGCCTTGTTGCAGCAGGGTAGTAGCTCTTAAGAAGGAACTGTATGTTATCGCAGAAGACGGGAGAGAAGGGAGTAGCATCTCTGTTGGAGCTGAGCTGGAGCTGAGCTGAGTTCCAGCATGCAGTCATGGGGCTCCCAGTCTCTTCCAGACTCTTCGCTGAGCCCAGTTCAACCGTGAATAAGACAAGGTCCTGCCCACAAGGGCCCTACAGGCTAGTGTGGAAGGTCAGAAATCCACAGGAAGTCCAAGAAGGAGAAGAACGCTGTGACATGTCAATGTCCAGAGCAGGGCTTCTGTTCCAATGTGACTGGAAGTTGTGCAAGTCTGGAATTGTGAATGAAGTGGGTCATCGTTGCTGGAAAAACAAGGAAGGTTTTTGGTTTTGTTTTCTAAATGTATTTTATTGATTGTGCTGTTATAGTTGCCCCACATTCTTTTCCCTTTGCTCCCCTCCACCCAAGACCCATGTTCCCTCCCACAGTCCCACCCTTCTTAGTTCATGTCCTTGGGATGTACATCTCAGTTCTCTGATTTCACCCTTTCCTCTTTTATTCTTAACTTCCCCCTGTCTATCTTGTACCCACCAATTATGTTTCCTAATCCCTGCACCATTTCCCTGTTTCACCCTCTTCCCGCTCCCAGCTGATAACTCTGCAAATGATCCCCGTACCTGTGATTCTGATCCTATTCTGGTTGTTTGCTTAGGTTTGTTTGTTTGTTTTTGCTTTTTATATTTTAGGTTCTGTTGTTGATAGTTGTGAGTTTGTTGTATTTTTAATGTTCATAAGTTTGACCCTCTTTTTCTTTTTTTTTAATAGGATTTTTTTTATTTTTTAAAGATTTTATTATTTTTAGAGAGAGGGGAAGGAGGGAGGCAGAGAGGGAGAGAAACATCAATGTATGGTTGCCTTTCACTTGCCTCCAGCTAAGGCCCTGGCTGGAGACCTGGCTTGCAACCTGGTATGTGCCCTGGCTGGGGAATTGAACTCCACGACCTTTGGGTTCACAGGCTGGCGCCTATCCATTGAGCCACCTAGTCAGGGCTGACCCTCTTTTTCTTAAATAAGTCCCTTAACATTTCATAAAATAATGGCTTGGGGTAATGAACGCCTTTAGCTTTACCTTCTCTGTGAGGTGCGTTATCTGCCCTTCCATTCTGAATGCTAGCTTTGCTAGACAGTCATCTTGGTTATATATAGGTCCTTGCTTTCCATCACTCTGAATACTTCTTGCCAGCCCCTTCCAGCCTGCAACGTTTTTGTTTGTTTGTTTGCTTTAGAAATCAGCTGGTTGTCTTATAGGTAACTCTCTTTTTTCTCTTGCTGCTTTTAAGATTCTTTATTTTAATCTTTAGCATTTTAATTATGATGTGCCTTGGTGTGGTCTGATTTAGATCTAGCTTGCTTGGGAGTCTTTATGCTTCCTGGACTTATCTATTTCCTTCACCGAATTTGGGAAGTTTTCCTTCATTAATTTTTCATACAAGTTTTCAATCTCTTGTTCTTCTTCTTCTCCTTCTGGCACCCTTGTGATTTGGATGTTGGCATGTTTATGTTTAAATTTTTTAAATTTCTTTTAAGATTTTATTTATTACTTTTAGAGAGGGGGGAAGGGAGAGAGGCAGAGAGGGAGAGAGACATCAATGTATGGTTGCCTTTCACCTGTCTCCAGCTACGGACCTAGCTGGAGACCTGGCTTGCAACCTGGTTATGTGCCCTGGCTGGGAATCAAACCAGTGACCTTTGGGTTCACAGGCTGGTGCCTTATCTACTGTGCCACCAGCCAGGGCTGGATATTGGCATGTTTAAAGTCATCCCAAAGATTCCCAAGCCTTTCCTTGTTTTTTTTCAATTCTGTACTGGTAGACTGTTTTATTTCTTCCTTTTGTTCCAAATCATTGATTTGAATCCTGTTTTCTTTTCCTTCACCATTGATTTCATGTGTATTTCTCTCTGTTTCCCTTAGCCTAGTCTCTATTTCTTCCCTTCTGTGTTTACTGTACTTAAACATATCTATCAAGTCTGTGAGCATCTTTATTACCAGCATTTTAAAGATTTTATTATTCATTAATTTTAGAGAGAAGGGCAGAGAGGGAGGAAGAAAGGGAGAGAAACATCAATGTATGGTTGCCTTTCACTTGCCTCCAGTTAAGGACCTGGCTGGAGACCTGGCTCGCAACCTGGTTACGTGCCCTGGCTGGGGAATTGAACCAGCGACCTTTGGGTTCGCAGGCTGGCATTTTAAACTGTGCATCTGTTAGGTCAGCTATTTATTAGTCTGTCAGGTTGACTATTTCTTTGTCACTTACTTTGCCAACTGGGATCTTGATCTGTTTCCTTTTGAGCCATATTTTTCTGTCTCCTCAACTTGACAGGCTCCTGTGTTTGCCTCTGTGCCTTAGGTAGAGCTGTCACACCTGTTACAATGCTAGGGGTGGAGCCTGAGGTGTTCATCAGCCCAGGGTGACCCATTTCACCACCTTGTGGCACTGTATGTGGGGGAGGGGTCAGCAAGGGAACAATGCTGCTTGCTCAGCACTCGCTCTCTTTCTAGGCACCTCTTCCACTTCCCGTATGGGACTGATGCCTTTCTAGCTGTTGCCTTGGACAAGTAGATGATTAAACTCAAAACCTTCCTTATAAACTGATGCAGGGAGAGTCCAAGATACAGGCATAGGTAGACATGCTACATCTCCCTCCACAACCAAAGATGGATAAACTACCTCCAAACTAGAAGTAACCACAGATTCCAGAACATCGAGCTGCATGGCAGTCCAACAAACAAAAGATATAAAGAAGAAATATTCATCCAGACAGGTAGGCGGGGTGGACCTGGGGATAGAGAGGACATGGTTTGGTTCCCAGGGTGGATGGGTCTGTGGATGTGACTGAACCCTGGGGGCCTCTAAACAAATGGACTCTGCTGAGAGACCAGCAGTTTCTTCCTCTGCCCCAACCTGTGCTGGTTTTAACAGTCAGAAGCATTTTGGCTTTATTTCTCGCTGGGCACTAGAACCGTGAGTACTCAACAGGTGTCCCTACTTTTTTTTTTTTTTTTTTTAATGTGTGACTGCACTTTCTGCTGGTCCATCGCAGTCACCATCCCGTCACAGTTGCCACACTGCCAAACCGCACCCCCAAACCATGTCCTCTCTGTCCCCAGGTCCACCCCGCCTACCTGTCTGGATGAATATTTCTTCTTTATATCTTTTGTTTGTTGGACTGCCATGCAGCTCGGCATTCTGGAATCTGTGGCTACTTCTAGTTTTGAGGTAGTTTATCCATCTTTGGTCGTGGAAGGAGATGTAGCATGTATCTTGGACTCTCCCTGCATCAGTTTATGAGGAAGGTTTTGAGTTTAATCTTCTGCTTGTCTGTGTAAGCAACCTGTTGTGCTTAGTCAAGAAGTGTTTATTCCATAAATGAGGTAAAGACACATGAATTAGAAGGGTGTGGTTTAAAAAGTTGTTTGAATGAACTATACTTTGTATTATTTCATAACTAGGTAAAAATAAGCCCTGCCTGTTTTTATTCCTAGACAATCATAGAAACTCTTGGTGACTCACTTTTTTACAAAATAGTGACTCGTTAATGGCTTGTTAACTTTTTAATACTGTACTGAAGCAACTTCCTAATCATTGTTTTTATAGTGCAAATCGACCCTTTCTAACCCATGATACCTGTGTGAGTCAAAATGAGTAAAACCACTCGGGTCAAGCTGAAGTACTTTGGGCCTTGATGCAAAATAGATTCAGTTTCCCTAATTCTGTAGGCTACCCAACCAGAGAGGGTAACAGGGCCAAATTTGAGACAACTTTCCCTGAATTGTCATAGTTCATTTCTCCCTAGAGAGCCCCAAAGGCACCTTTTCTACGAGAGAGAAAGGATCGAATGTGTTCCTCATCACGCTCCCTGGGCTTGGCACGGACTTGACTCCCGATAAGTGTGAGAGGTTATTTATTGATCAAATAACGAACCTAAATGTGAGAGGAGGGCTGTCAGGAAGGTGGAAGGATAGGCAACGCTGCAGCAGGACCAGTGTCATGCCGCCAGGGATCGCCAGCCTTTTCCGTGTGGGCACAGGGTGAAGGTCGGGGAAAGGGCGGGAGAGACGGGCTGGGCGCATCACGAAGGCCCGTGTGCCGGGCAGGAGCTGTGAGTTTCTCGTATGAAGGACTTGAAGGCAGTGACCGATCTCGTCAGATACGTGTTTTCCAAAGACCCTTAGAATCAAGGTGGAGAATAAATAGGTTGTATGAGAGTGACGCCAGCCGTAGGGAGACACAGAGATTACCGTGTATAAGAAGAGAAATGAACGGTCTGAGTCAGGCAGTGGTAGGGAGGAACAGAAAAGAGGGAAGGAGCTGGCAGATGGATAGGGGAAGCCTGACCTTTGACAAGTGGGCAGTGGCGAGGGAGAGGAAGGAGTTTAAGATGACTCCCAAATTCCTAGCTGATGGCTATGATAGGAATATAAACTGAAGACTAGGAAAGTGAGCTGAAGGATAATGAAGACCTCATACAGTGCTTGACCTATAA
The DNA here is from genome assembly GCA_004026585.1 of Noctilio leporinus. Taxonomy (NCBI): domain Eukaryota; kingdom Metazoa; phylum Chordata; class Mammalia; order Chiroptera; family Noctilionidae; genus Noctilio; species Noctilio leporinus. The sequence goes on along the minus strand of PVIW01000912.1, from coordinate 362,324 downwards.
TCAGTACTTGTTCAACATTTTTTGAATGGATGGATGAAACATAGCTAAAATTTAGTGAGTGCTTATTAGTGCCCGGCATTTTTCTAGGTTCAATGTGTGAATACAATCTTTTACTACTCACTGTAACCTTGTGAAGTAGGGACTAAACCTGACTGCTTTTGTTAGGTGAAGAAAGTGCCCTGTGAGTAATAGATAAAGCCAGAAACTGATCCCAAGCATTTGGCTCCGGAACTTGTATTCTGAGCCATACTGCTGTGATATGCTGGCTCTGTGAATGGGTGAATGAATGAATGAATGAATGAATGAAGTCTTGGGCACTGTGGTAAACTCATATTGGAGTCATTGTTCTGATCCCAACTGTTCTCCTTCATCCAGGAAAAGCCCAGTACATTAGATGGGCATCCTGTGGCCCAATTTTGCTACATCACAACCCTGCCTCTGCCTATATCCCAAGATACACGTGATTGATCTAGGAACAAGCCCAGAATAATTAAAAACTTCCTCGGGGAATTTTAACCATTGTAATGGAGACTCCAGTGATTGAAGGTTCCCAGAGCTTCAGCAACTGTGGCCTTAGGGCTGCCTGGGCTGCCTCACTTCCCAAGCACTGAAGTTGTGTTTCTTAGATGCCTGCAAAGTGTGGTTGCCAAGGCCTGTAACAGCTCTCCTGAGGGGAGCAGAGAGGCTGACCTGGGGGTATTCATTGAGGGAGCCTGGTCCCACAGTGGGAGACTCACTAACGGAATGCCAGCAGGTCCAGAACAGCTCCGTTACACTCCTGGTTCGTGGTCTGCCTTCTGGGACCCATTTTGTTCAGGTTTTACCCCAAAGCAGGTTCTTACTTGCCCCCTCCTGCCTTCAACTTCCAGAACGTAATTAAGTGAAGCTGGCCTGCTGGATCCCCTGTCCTGGGCTTATTAGGTTCTGCTTTCTGTTTGCAACATACAAGAAGATTTCTTTGGTCCTGACAAAGGTATTTTTGACTAACAACCTCAGCCCCCCACCCCACCCCCTTTCCCTTGAAACTGGTCCCAACTCTTCACTGTTCTCATTGTTTCATGATTTCAACCTGCCTTAACTCTGATTTTTGTTCAGCAAGCAGGGGGCTGATGTTCTTTTTCTCTGAGGTCTTCACTTTCGGCCACACAAGGATTGTAAGCATTGAATTACAATTGAACCTAAACTGAATCGGCCCACCTCATTTTACATTTGAAGTTTTAGAACGGTCAAATGTCTACAACGTGAAGTTCTTGCATGCTTTCTCCACACGTGGTGGAAATGTTTCATTCCACATTTCTTCAGATGCATTAAAAAATCAAGATATTTATTTATGGTTTTCCATTATAACTGACAGCCTTGTGGAGGTGGCACAACCCCTCATGCTGACTCTTGGCCTGAATCCCCTTCCCTGCCTGTAATTCATTTACTGCTCAGATAACAAGAGAGGGAAAGGTTTTGGTTAATATTTCATGTGGGTTTATCTTGCCTCTTCAAATTGACTGTGGTTTCCCTGAGAACAGAGAGCAAAGTTGGAGGGTCTGGTAGGTCTCTCTAAGGTTCTTGAAGTTCTAAACATTTTGTAACTTATACTGATAAAGAAACCATTTCTCAGACTAAGTCATTTGTTGGTAACCTTTCCTGGGTCTGTGGATATCAGACATTATTTGCATATCTCATTCAAGTTTTTTGTAAGGCTTAAAAATTTGGTAATTTTAATGCAAAAAAAGAGATTTAGAATTGGTAATACCCAAGTATCTCCCTTGATCTAACCAACTGTTTTCAACTTAATTTGTGTGCTATTATGTTTTTCTTTTCAGTGGACACAGTATCAGGGTAACCCAGAGAACACTAAATTGCCTAGAAAAGTAGCCCCCATTTTACATATCCAATTGTTTTACTCCTTTTTCTGTTCAAAATGGCATTCCATGACTCATTGCATGACTTATTGGGTAATAATGTGAATTTGACTTTCCAGAGTGGTGGAAATTGCTCTGCTGTTATCTTCAGATGGAAACAGTGAACAAGTATTGTTCTGTTTCAGTTTCAGAATTGTAGCAATGCACATCACATCTCCTGGTTTTATTTCTAATTTTCTATTGCATGTGTGGGTGTCTTCATTAGTGACACAAATCTGTTGACTTGAGGTAAATTAGAACATGATCTGCAAACCAAATTGTATAATATCAGCAGATGTCCCACTTTCTCCTCCCCTCTGCCCTCATTACTGCTCAATAAACATATAGTTGAGACTAGCTGACAATATGATATAGCTCTTCACTATTTACAAAGAACTCCTATGTATATTTTCTCTTTTTAAATTTTAATTATTTTTTTCAATTACAGTTAACATTCGCTATTATTTTATATTACTTTCAGGTGTACAGCATAGTGGTTAGACAATCAGCTACATTATAAAGTGTTTCCCTGATATTTCCAGTACCCACCTGGAGCCATATGTACTTATTTCATTATTGGCTACATTCCCTGTGCTGTTCATCCCCACGACTTTCATAACTACTAATCTGTACTTCTCAATCCTGTCACCTTTTTCACCTAGTCCCCCAAGCCTCCTGCCCTCCAGGAATTAGCAGTCTGCTCTCTGCCTATGAGTCTGTTTCTGTTTTGTCTATTTGTTTATATTGATCTTTAGAATTCACATATAAGTTAAATCAGACAGAGGAAGGTATTTGTCTCCCTCTGTCTGACTTCTTTCACTTAGCTCAATACCCTCTAGGTCCATCTATGCTGCCACAAATGGTAAGATTTCATTCTTTCTATGGTCAAGTAATATTCCATTGTGTGTATGCTCCACAGCTTTATTATCCACTCACCTATTGATGGACACCTGGTCGCTTCTATAGTTTGGCTGTTAAAATAATGCTGCAATGAACATAGTGGTGCATATATCCTTTCAAATTCTTGTTTTTGATTTTGTTTGTTCAGATGTATACCCAAAAGTGGAATCACTGGGTCATAAGGCAGTTCCATTTCTAATTTTTTGAAGATCGTCCCTACTGTTTTGTATAGTGACTGCACCAACCTACATTTCCACCAACCATGCAAAAGTGTTTGCTTTTCTCCATGTTATTGCCAATAGTTACTTATTGATTTACTGATGATAGACGTTCTGTCAGGTGTGAGGTGATATCTCACTATGGTTTTAATTTGCATTTTTCTGATTATTAGTGACATTGAGCATTATTATTTTTTATATACTTCTTGGAGGAGTATCTATTCAGGTCTTATGACCATTTTTAAATTGGATTGTTGGGTGGTTTTTTTGTTTTGTTTTGTTTTTAATTTTATTGTTGTTGTATTACATCCATCCCCTTTTTGCTTCCCTCTGTCCCCCCACCCACCCACCCATTCCCCCCAAAGTCAATCCCACCTGTTGTCCATGTCCATGGTTCCTTTATACTAGGTTCTTGTCTAAGCTGCTCCCCTTCTTTGCCTCTACCTCTCCCTCCCACCTACCCCGTTCCCCTGACCACTGAAGACCTATTCCTTGTATTCATATACTTGGTTCTGTTTTGCTTGTTGTTAGTTTTGTTCATTATTGTCCCGTAAGGAGTGAGATCATATGATATTTGTCCTTCACTGACTGGCTTATTTCACTAAGCATAATACTCTCCAGTTCCATCCATGTTGTTGCAAAGGGTACAAGTTCCTTCTTTCTTTCTGCTACATAGAATTCCATTGTGTAAATGTACCAAAGTTTTTTGATCCAATCATCCACTATGGGCTGTTGGGTGGTTTTTTTGTGTGTGTTTTGCTGTATTTTTTAATGTTGGTGTTGAGCTATATGAGTTCTTTATAAATTTTGGATACTAGCTTCTTATCAGATGTATCATTGGTAAATATGTTCTCCCATTCAGTGGGTTATCTTTTCATTTTGTTGATGGCTTCCTTTGCCAAGCAAAAACTTTTAGCTTGATGTAGTTACATTTTTTTATTTTGTTTCCCTTGCCTGAGGAAATATATCAGAAAAAATATTCGTGAGAGAAATGTTTGAGATTTTACTGCCTATGTTTTCTTCTAAGAGTTCTTTGGTTTTGAGTCTTACATTTAAGTCTTTATTGCATTTTGAGTTTATTCTTTTTTAATTATATTTTATTGATTAAGCTATTACAATTATTCCAATTTTTCCTCCTTTGCTTCTTCCACCCACCACCCAACCCTCCCTCAGACAATCCCCCAACCATTGTTCATATTCATGGGTCATGTGTATAGGTTTTTTGGCTATTCCATTTCCTATATGGTACGTTACATCCCCATGGCTTTTCTGTAACTACCTATTTGTATTTCTTATTCGCCTTACCTCTTCACCTGTTCTGCCATACCTCCCTCCCATCTAGCAACCATCAAAATACTCCTCATATCCATGATAATTTCTCTGTTCTTCTTTTCTAATTAATTTGGTTTTTAGATTCAATTATTGATAGATATGTATTTATTGCCATTTTATTGTTCATAGGTTTGATCTTCATCTTTCTCTTAAATAAGTATCTTTAACATTTTCAGATAATAATGGCTTGGTGATGATGAACTCCTTTAGCTTTTTTCTTGTCTGGGAAGCTCTTTATCTGCCCTTCCATTCAAAGTGGCAGCTTTGCTGGGTAGAGCAATCTTGGCTGTATGTCCCTGCTTTTCATGACTTTGAACATTTCTTTCCAATAACTTCTAGCCTGCAGTTTCTTTCGAAAAATCAGCTGACAGTCTTATGGGAGTTCCTTTGTAGGAGATTGTCTTTCTCTTGCTATTTTAGAGACTTTCTCTGTCTTTAACCATTGCCATTTTAATTATGATTATGATGTGTCTTGGTATGGGACTCTTCGGTTTCATCTTGCTTGGGACACTCTCTGTGCTTCCTGGTCTTGTGTTTCTTTTTCCTTTACCAGATTAGGGAATTTTTAAGTTATTTCTTCAAATAGGTTCTCAATTCTTTGTTCTCTGTCTTCTTCTGGTACCCCCATGATGTGGATGCTGTTATGCTTCATGCTGTCCCAAAGGTTCCTTAAAATATGCTTAGTTTAAAAATTGTTTTTCTCTTTGCTGTTCTGATTGGATTTTTTTCTACCTGTCTTCCAAACCACTGATTTGATCCTCTGCTTCATCTAACCTACTGTTTATTCCCTCTAGTGTATTCTTCATTTCATTCATTCCAGGTAATGTATTCTTCATTTCTAACTGGTTATTTTAAATGATTTCTATGTCCTTTTTCATGCTATTGAAGTTCATACTTAGTTCCTTGAGCATCTTTATAAACAGTGTTTTGAACTCTATGTCTGGTCATTATTTTCCCTGCTTTCTCCTTTCAGCTCTTTTTCTAGAAACTTTTCCTATTCTTTCATTTGGGATGTGTTTCTTTGCCTTGCCATTTTGGTTGCCTCTTTTTGTTTATTTTTATGTAGTGTGTCAATCTGCTGTGTCTTGCAGTCTTGGTAAGGTGGTGTTACGTTGTAGGTGTCCTACGGGGCCAGTGGCATAGTCTTCAACTGAGAAGGTTGCTCCAGGAATGTCCCTTATGTGGGTTGTATGAGCCTTCCTGTTGTAGTTGAGTATTAATTGCTGTCGGCCTGTCCAGCATGGGGACATGCCTCAGGTTCGCCTACTGTGAGCATGGATGCTGACCACAGTGTGGGAGCTGCTATATGGGTGCTGGCAACATAAAACAGAATTCATCTCAGCAGGGCCTGATGCCTGCCAAGATCTCCCTTTGGATGTACCATTTGTGGAGCTAATTGGATCCTACTCTGATGTAGTCTGAAGCTGACCACTAAATATGTTGGTTCTGCGACCTCTTGGAAGGGCCTCCAGTGCAGGTCAATGTCAGGCTCTGCTCACAACTGGCCCTGAGTAACATGTTTGGAGCTACAAAGCAACCCACAGTTTTTGACCACATGCACCAGGCACCCAGAGGTTTGCCTGCTTCTGCCCCTCCCTGCTGACAGTGCACTAGGCTCACTCACTGGTGGTACATGTGTTGCATGAGGTGGGTTCTCAGTGAGTTTCCAGCTAGGGGTGAGTGGTTTTTACCAGACTGACACATGTTCATACTCGTTGCCAGGTACTGCAGACCTTTCTAGTGGGGCTGGCTCTCAGGGAGTCATGAAGGTGAGGCCAACAGGGTTTATCAGGCCCAAATGAACCATGATGTGTCATGTGAAGGGAGGGCTCTGCATAGGGATGATGGTGCTGGTCAGGCATGCAAGGGAAAAATGGCTCCGCTCTAGAGCCACACAACGTAGGTTTTCTGGATCCTGCCAGGACCTCCTGGAGAGCCTGGGCTCAGTGTGGGGGATGCCAGAAGCTCTGAGGGTGGAGCTAGTAAATCTGTCAGGGAGGCAGAACTGGTCAGCCTCCTGGGAAGATGGGGAGAATGGCCCCATCCTAGAGGCACACAACTCAGTTTCTGAAAACCTCTGAGTCCGCCTGGACCTCTACCCCCGAAACGCAGGCAACTGACTTATTTCCATGATGCAAGCTCCACCGGGTGGGTGACAGGGCGCCAAGAGGGTGGGGCTATTGCCTTTCCCCAGTCAATTTCCCCAGAGGGGGAAATTGAACCATAGTATGTGTACAACAGTGGCATCAACAGAAGAGAACTTTGGGGCTGGAATAGCCCTTCAGAATTTTTCTGTTACCTCGAAGTGAGGAAGCTGGTCATTGTACCCCTTACATCAGCTAGGAAGTAGCTGCTCCAGGCTGAAGGCATAATCTTAGGCTAACAGCAGTTCCTGGAGCTGTGGACTCTCGGCAGCCAATATTTCTGGCAACTGGGGGAATGAGGGTCTTTGTCCTAAAGGGGATCTGAGACTCACATCATCCACAACATTCACGTGGAAGAGAGAACCTCCTCTGCATGGACTCGTTTGTGTCTTTCTGACCTAGACCATCACCCTGCTGAATGCACCCAGAAAGCTGGCATTTTGTCTAAGGTCCTTAAGGATTTAGAATAGCTCACTAGATAGCAAGAATACAATGAAATGGTAAGCCATTTTGTAATATTAGGTTACATTGCTTCTCTTTTCTCCCTCCTCCTTTTTTTTCTTCTTCTTCTTTTTTAAAAAGATTTTATTATTTTTAGAGAGGAGGGAAGGGAAAGAGGAAGAGAGATATCAGTGTACGGTTGCCTTTCAGCTGCCTCCAGCCACAGACCTGACTGGGGACCTGGCTTGCAACCTGGTTATGTGCCCTGGCTGGGAACCGAACCAGCGACCTTTGGGTTCCCAGACTAGCACCTATCCACTGAGCCACCAGCCAGGGCTCCTTTCTCTTCTTTTTAAGCTTTGGAAAGGCCCCAAATCAGTCCATTGAATGTCACTGAAGCCTGTAGATTATAAGCATCAGAATTCCCCGGGATATTTAAAAACACTGCCCTCCCCAAACAACAACAACAAAGAAAACAGAAAGCAAAGTCCAGACCCACACCTACTGGATCTACTGGAACAGCATCTTTAGAGGGGAGCCCATGAATTGACATCTTTACAAATTTTCCCTAGATGATTTGGTACATGCCAGAGCTCAAGGACAATTGCCCTCAACCGTGATGCCCTTGATGGTCACTCAGCCTGCTGGGACTTTCACCTCAGCAAGAAGCCATGGGAACCACAAGGGCAGAGAGAAACACCTCAGCTTTAACCCCAGCAGGCTTGACACAGCCACATTCATCTCTTATCTCTCATGGCACCTTTCTGGTGTGGCCAACAGAGAGCACAGCCCGAGCTCCTTAGCTGGCTTCTGACCGAGATTGCTGGAGAGAGAGGGCGATGTCTCTGGCTGGGCCTTGCATAACTTAGATACCTGGGGGAGAGATGCCAAATTCCTTGCATAATTGTAGATGGGGGAGTGCGAGGGGTGAGGGACCAGTGAGTTACAGGAGTCAGTACATTTTCGAGGGGATACGTTTTCTTTTTCAAAAGGAAAGCACTTTAAAACTTACTGATCTCAAATCAGGTCATTGCAGGAAATACTAGTCACCTAAAGAATAATCTGATGAACTCCTAGGACATTTTGATATGCTTTGTTCACTCCTGTCACATCGGATTGCTGGGCTCCCTGTACCTGCCATGTTCCGTGCCTTCGCTCAGGTTGCCTCTGTTTGGGCTTCTTTCCCGGCTCCTTGCCCATCGAACTCCTGTTCAACTCCTTAGAATAAGCTCACACAGCGTCTTCTCTGATAGCCTTTCCTCCCCTCACCCAAACTGAGTTCTCCACTGCCACTGGGCTCAGAAAGGATCCTCCCTCTATTATTACACATGTTATCACTCTCTCTGCCACCCTGTAAGCACCTTGGGGGTCAGGACTACCTTTTTCAACTTTGTGTTCCAGAGGCCTAGCTTTATCAACAGTGATTGGACAAAAAATAATCATTCCGGTGAACATAGTTATTCAACAAATATTTATCAAGCTTTTCTACATGCCAGCCCAGTACAGCATGGATTTGAGTGAAAGGCCAAAAGAAATAAAAATCCTCAAAAATGGAACAACAATTCAGGATGCCTCCACAAGAAATATCCACTGTAAAGGAACCCCCAAGTAAGCTCTGATTAAAATTCTGTAGTATCAAGTACTCCAGTGAAGATGAAAATCCCAACCTGTCAGCTTTCACTGGTGAAGCCCCCAGACATACATAGAGGTGGAGATGGGGCTTCCCGGCAGCGGCAGACCCCCTCCCTCCAAAATTCCTTCCAGCCATCCACCAAGGAAAGAAAAAGAGATGAAGGGAATTAAGACATTTCTTCCTCTAAATCAGCAGAAATGGAAGTGTTCTCTTCTAGAATGAGCACAACCTGCTTCACCCTCAGTATGGAAACATCAGGAGCTGCATCTGTCACAGAATGGAGATAAAAACCATATAACTTACAGATACAGATTCAAAAGCTACTCTGAAAAATTCTGCCCATAAACGTCTTTCTACAGAAAAACTCAGAGAAAAAGGAAAATCGATGATTTCACCATAGAAAATGACATATTCAAAGAGTTATTCAAGAACTCAAAGTCAGAGCTAGAAAATTCAAATGCAAGAGGAAGATGTCAAAATTAGAACAAGGTCAAGCTTGGATACAAAAACAAAGGGCTCTTTTAACAATGAAATGATACCAAAAAGTAACAAAACATGTCAAGAAAATGAAATGGGGAAGAAATGTGAGATCAAGAAAGAATTACCTCGCCAATGACAGGTGTCTGGATGATGTCAGGTGACACCTCCAAGGAAGGTATCACTGACTGCAGGGAGATCACTGGTGTTTAGTGACTTTGCCTTCAGAAATGCACTTGGGGTAGATGATGATTATGCGCGACCAAAGAATCTCAGGACATTCAGAAAGGTTGCATTTCCTGGACCTGGAAAACCTTCACAGACCATTGGAGGATCAGATCTAATAGCTTACCATGCTCAAAAGAACGTAGTGTTAGAAGAGTGGTTAAGGCAGGAAATGGAGGTGCAAAATCAGCATGCAAAAGAATAGCCTCTTGCTGATGATCTCTTAGATACACTCCTAGTGTAAAATGAAGAAGATAACTGAGGACTTTATAAAGAAGCCTCAGAAAAGCATTTACTTCTTGCTTCCTCTGGGGTATATGCATATAGTTGATACAAGGGATTTGAGTTACAAATATTCTGTGACCCGCATTTGTTAAATAAAATGCACAACCCTCAAATAAATAAATAAATAAGCTAATGAATTTCTTTCACATACAACCTAGGCACTTTTTAAACTGCTGAGTCCCTAGGTGAGTGGGTCAGTGTGCCAATCCTGTAAGAAAAGGCTCTCCATTTCCCCCTGCCTTTCGGATCTCCTGGCTGTAAGCCCCACTGGTATTTCAGGAGATCCAAAAAGTTGCCCATCTCTTTGGTGCATGTGCCAACGATTGGAGTCCATGACTCACTCGGTCCTCAGGGAGATGCTCTGTGTTCCTAAAATTCTTCCTGAGGGTGGGTCATCACATGGGGGTTGGGCATTTGGGCAGGACCTTGTCTCACCTCCGAAGGTCCCTTTATCCTTCCTTGTAGCGAGCTCTTCAGAGAGCTTCCAGGTCTTTTTCAGATGAAACCGGTTCCTGTGTAGTTGTAGACTTGGTGTGACCATGGGAGGAGGTGAATTTAGCATCTTTTTGCACCACCATCTTGGACTGTATTCATGAGATACTCACTTAGAACTAAAAATTTCCATTATGATAAATGAATTTGTTTTCCTTGGCGCTCTTTTAAATGCAAGGCATCTAACAACTTCTACTTTTCTGAGGCTCTGAGTGAGTATATCACATTAAGATTCTGTCCCTTGAGTTATAGGAATAATACAGAAACTGATACTAGAATAGTTTGCTTTTTAAGATCATTTTAGACCATATGATATGCAGGAGTCATAGCACCTTCTCCTACACCACATTTGCTTTTAGGTATCATGTCAGTTAACTTCTTCCCTACATTTTCCTCCATCTGACTAGAAAGCAAAACAAACCCCACCACCGCTAACCGCAAAACAGAATGTTGGGGTGGGGTGGGGAATGGGGTTACATTTTGCGAGACACTGATGATAAATGTTTAATGGGTGTTTCTTGAGTTAAAATGGTTGAATGCCCTGGCTGGTGGCTCAGTGGATAGGTGCCAGCCAATGAACCCAAAGGTCGCTGGTTCGATTCCCAGCCAGGGCACATAACCAGATCACAAGCCAGGTCTCCAGCCAGGTCCGTAGCTGGAGGAAGGTGAAAGGCAACCATACATTGATGTGTCTCTCTCTCTCTCTCTGCCTCTCTCCCTTCCCTTCTTTCTGGAAATAATAAACAAAATCATTTAAAAATAAATGAATAAAATGGTTGATCTGCTCCCAGCAGAAAGCCCAGGCAGTAGCTGTATAAATGCCATGTCTTGAAGATAGCCATCCTCAGTCTGGCTTGGCAGCTTTCAGGCTCTTGCACAGTCTCTGGGGTGTGTGGAATTGGGGAAACCACCTTGAGACTCTTAAATGTAAAAGTAAAACATGAAGATTACCTTCCAGTTTAAAGTTGCTTTCCCATTCCAGGTTACTTTTGGTGTTCCTTTTTACCTGATTTCACCTGCACAGAAATGGTGGTGGGAAGGTACCGTGGGGCCTGCCCTGTGGCCCTGAACCCCTGATAGGTGCCCCTAGATGGTGAAACCCCAGAGAACTCCTGTGGTTTACCAGGGAATCGTGCTGTATTTCACAGGATCAGGATCAGTTCTGAATGAATGCTGTCTCTTAATTTTCACAAACTTGAAGGTAGAAGAGTCTGAAAGAATATATAGTAGACATGATCATTGGTTAATTTACATACTTAATATATAGAGTAGCATTAGATGTACCATTTGATTTCTTCTTCTTCTTCCTTTTCCCCCTACAGAGATCATGGCTTACTTTTATACTCAGAAAAAGAGAGATTTTACAACAGCAGAATTGGAACAAAAATAATTTCAAAACCCAAATAATACAGTAACGCGAAGGTGTTAGTAGGTTCACTTTGATTATAGATGAAATGGATAATAAACTGTTAGCAGTATGTTAGCAAGTGCACTATTTACATGATAGTTACGGAATCTACATGACTTTTTTGAGTGAATTAAAATCCTAGAATAGAAAATAATTAGTAGCATATACAGAATGCTTAGTCTGCCGGGCCCTGTTCTCTGAGTTTTACATGGATTATCTCATTTAATTCTCCCCACCATCCTGAGCAGTAGGTAGTATACATGGGAAAGGTAAGGTATAGAGAAGCTAACTACAAAGAAATGGGACAAGTAGAGGTTTGAAAAACACGATCCATCAGGAACTGACCTTTCCTGGGGCTGGGCCCCCTGAAAGGAGCGAGGTAGCCCAGGCTGGGCCCAGCAGTGGCGGAGTTGGAATTTGAATACGTCGCCGGGCTCACCACCTGGTCATTCTCTTACCATTCTCTAAGCAGATGTGGAATTCTAAGCAGAGGTCTCGGAAGTAACCTGATTGCCCCTCACCTTCTGAAAGATGAATAAATAGAGCCATAATCAGCATGTGATGTTCTTAGCAACCTAGTTCCTATCCCACCAAGTTGTATTCTTTTTAGTAGAATAGCAGGAACCAACTGTGGTCCAGCCTTGGTGGACGCAGGGAGGTTTGGAATGAGGCAGTGAAGTCGTGTTTGCGGGTTGCATTTTGCCTGCCCAGTGTTCTTCGTTGTGGAGACCTGAAGGACAGACCAGAGATACACTTAGAACTACTTACCAGATTTTCAGAATCTTTCATCAGTCTGAAACCCAGCCAGGGCTTAGCTGCCCGGTGTCCCTGTGCTGCCCGTCCTGGTGCTCAAGGACTCCTGGTCAGCACACTGTTACCAAGCAGCATCTGCACAGCCCTTCTGCAGAGCCTGCTGTGTGTGAGATAATCTTTTTTTAGCATTGCCTTTTTTTCTTCTCACCATGGTTATGACCACAATCCTCAAAGGAAAGGAAGGCAGCCCTCAGACATATTAAACACATGCTCCTTTTATGTGCATGCTTTATTGTAATGCTTGCATACAACATAAATAGAATGTTTTGAACATTATAAAATCAAGGTATGCAATTAGGCCGGGGTCATCAAGAGAATGACATGTGTCACCAGGACAACTATTTGGTACATGCGTCTGAGTGTGTTTAAAATCATAGCAATGAACTTTCATTTTAAATGCATGAGCATTTCCGTTCCAAAATGGTGATGTATCCATAATCAGTGCCCTTCTCCTTAGTTCTCCTTAAAGAAGAACACGTGATGGAGAATAGAGAAACCTGAAGAGGGGTGTATGAGTTAGCTTTATCACTATAGCAAAGCACCCCCAAATCGTGTTGCTGTTTCTCATGATTGTGAGGATTAAATGAGATCATTCATATAAAGCTTCTATAAGAGTAGGTGACGGAGAGTGAGTACAGGTGGTTCTGTCACTCAGCTCACCTGGGCAGTCATACAGCTATAGTGGTGGGTCCCCTGCGCATTGTGGTCTTCATCCTCCAGGAGGACAATTCAGGCTTGCTCACATAGTGGTTTCAGGGTTCCTGCTAGTAAGGCAGGGCAAACCCAGAAGTGCTAATGCTGTTCACGCCTTTACCTGCATCACATTTGCTACTGTCCCCTTTGTCAAAGCAAACCTCATGGCCAAGCCCGGATTCAAAGCATAGGCAGGGCAATGGACACAGCTCCTTGATCAAAGGTACTGCTAGGAATTTGTGGCCCCCTTTTTGTAACCAAGTACAGTCTGCCTAACGTAAAAAGATATTCACATTCCTCCAAAAGAAAAATATGTTCACCTTCGTCCTGGGGTTCCCAGAAGTTTCATCCCATTATGGCCTCAGCCTCTAAGTACACAGGCTTCTCCAGGATTTGCATCCGCTCTGGATACAGATGGGACACCTTAGATACAGCCCTTCAGACATAAAGCCTCTTGACCCTGAGACCATGGTACGTACCCAACATAAATGGTGAACTAGGAGTAGGATCAACAAAATATGTAATCCTTCAAAAACAAAGCCATGTGGACAGGTTGCAAGTAGCCATCACTGGTCCACAGCAGTTCTACCCAGGTCCACGTGGCTAGGACCCTCCAGTCCTGAGCCAGCATGTTCCTGATTAGGACCCAACTATTCTCCTCAGAAGCGGCTCACCGGTTGGTTTCAAGTTCGCCACTGCTCTTGGCTCTACCCTCTGTAGCCTTCTCCCTTTCTCGTAAGAAATGACCTATTGTTGCGTCTAAATAGCTTCCCTGGCCTCATTCCTGCTCATAGAAAGTCAGAAAGCAGAAGCCTCTTTTCTTTTTGCATGGTGCCTGTCTCTTTCAGGTCAAGCTTTTGTGCTTGTCTGTAACTCTTAAAACACCTGATAGATTTCCTAAGAATTCATAGCATCTGTAACCCTAAAGCCCACATCCACACTCTAGACTCTGGGCTGAGCATCAGCATGCTGTGAGATGACACCTTTGGGAGTCCCTGGGCCTTTTGTCTACCTGAGATTGTCCACTGGACAGAGATTTTTTACTCTAAGGCCATTTCTTACTATCAGAATCTTTTCTTCCAGCTGAAGAGGCAGCAGACATAATAGATTTCATTTTCCAGTGTTGTGAGTTCTAGTTCTTCTCTATTTTCTCCGAACAATGCTTATTGGCTAGATAATTCATTTTGAACTCATCTCTCCTGCGGAACCTTATATGTAGTTATCCTGTTATGAAATCTTTGCAGCTAGATCCCAACTTTATTGTGTACCTTTTAATAGCATGCTGCCATGGGCAGCAATTTTGCCAGTTATTTTGCTACTATGTGCTAGAAATTGCTTTCTTTTTTCTGACTGCTCTACAATTTTGTCCTCACTTTTGCAGTCTCCACTAACCATTGGCATACCATTTTCCCAGTTTTTGCTAACGGTTACCTCTCTGCTTTTCCCCCGCTGGCTGGTCCCAAAGTCAATGTTGAATGTTTCAGGTTTTTGTTATGGCAGTGTGCTACTTCTTGGCACCAATTTCTGTATCAGCTGGTTTTTGCAATCTATGAAACTGCTACAAATCTTAGTGGCTTAAACAGCAATAATTTATGATTTCTCACCATTCCGTTTGGCTGAACAGCCTCCTAGTGATGTCCCCTGGGCTCATTCAGGTGCCTAAACCGGATGATGGGTTGGCCAGGGGTCTCATCATCCTGCAGGGAAGCCCAAACTTCCTCATGGGCGTGTGTCAGGGTGCCCAGCAGCAAGCCTTTGTGTACGAGTGCTTTTCGGGCCTTTTGTCGCATCATGTTTGCTGCCACTTTCCAAAGCAAGCCCCAGTCTATGGCACACTCAAGTTTGAGGTTTTGGGAAAGTCTATAGCTCTTGATTTGGAGGAGCTTCTCAGACTGAGTGGTAAATTGTTTTTCAACCTTCCACAAACAGTATGTACAAATTTGGGTGGAAAGAATGGGACATTTAGAAGGTGAGGTCAATTCAAGGAAGTTGGATGGGACCTGGCTGGTGATGGCTCAGTTGATTGGACATTGTCCTGCAGACTGAAAGCTCACAGGTTTGATTCCCAGTCGGGGCACATGACGGGGTTTTGGGTTTGGTCCCCAGTCAGGGCATATGCAAGAGGCAACTGATTGATGTGTCTCACTCACATTGGTATTTCCCTCCCTCTCTTTCTCCCTTTCTTCCCCTTGGCCTAAAATCAATTAAAAAACAAAAATAAAGTGGGTGGGAGTTGATGGTCATCATATCATGGAAATAATCTAACAATTTGATGCTTTCATACTTCAGATACTATTTGGTACTATAATAGTAAAATTAGTAGCAGTCATTGAATGAGGTTCCTCTATATGCCAGGTTCATGAAAATGCTATACGTATATTAGAATATATTCGAGGAGAAGACGTGTTCTCCGTAGTAAGCCCACTTCCAAGAGGAGGGAAGAAGCTGGGCTACCAAGGAAAGCTTTTCCGTCCAGATGCGCCAGCCAGGTAAGCTAGGGATCCATGCCCCTTAGCAGAAGGCAGAGAGAGTCACCTACAGGGAAGGAAATCTGAGCGTGGGAAAGAACGTTTCTTCTTACCAACATGAACCCTGCTTATCCCAACTCTTCCCACAGTTTTAGTGCAGACCTGAGTGGACAGAACATCAGTGTAGGATCTGGACAGACATGAGTTTCTGTCCCAGCCTGCTTTCTTACTGATGGGATGGCTTGGGTGGGGAACTTAACTTTTCTGGAATCCATTCCTTAGACCATCAAAAATTGTGTTACTCTCCTCAAAGAGTTATGGTGACCATTGTTGATGGATTTGTATATTAAATGTTCAGTACAAAGAGTGAACTATCGGACACTCAGTTTGTCGTTGACATTATGTTTACCTTTCTTGCTTTGCTTAGTAGTTTCAATTCTAGAAGGTTGCTGACCCACATACTATTAGCATACTGTATAAAATTTTATACAAAAGCTATCCCATGTCACCATCTATTTCGTCATTTTTTTGTAATTGAATATGAAAATGAAACAATTTAAATAAACTTCAATATACTTTATTTGTACATAATGTATTGAGGCAAAACTTTGTACTTATCTTCTATATAACTTTTAACAACTTTTTTGGTATGTTAAACTGTATAGCATTCACCTATGTGCAATGGTACACAGCAGGTTTTGCAAATATATCTAGTTTTGCTGTGCTTTGCTTTTGAAGGGCAGACTCTACAATTTGTAGTGGGATTCTTCTTTATGCCAGTAACTGTTTTTTCTAAAATGTGGTCTTTTAGTTTTCCTGAAAACCTGAAAGATATCTTTGTGAGGAGCTCTTTTAGAGGTACCAGAAGAAGTGCCAGACTCTGTGCTACATTCATTTGAATTATCCGTTATCCATTCCCTAGCAGCTTTGAATAGAAATTGTTTGTATCTCATTTTATTTTGCAAATTGTAGTTAGGATAAAGTTTGACTGCATTATATGAAGCACAATTGATGAAAAAAAGAAAGCTACTTTTTTATACCATTTTAAACTTTTTCATAAGCTACTTCTGTTTGCCAAATACTCATCTGGTTGAACAGCCCCTTTCACAAATTTGTTGCAATCTAGATGCAGGTGGGTTTAACTAAGTCATCCGTAGGATTCTTCTTTTGCTTTCCAGTGGATTTCATAGAAGCATTGTGAGTAGTTGAGATCATATGCACTAGCCTTTTGTCTTTCCACATGATAAGAAGAATGTGTCCTATCCATAAAAATGAACTTTCCCCTTTCCAAAGATTCTTTGATTTTTCTTTTAGTTCTTTTGGTAAGCCATGCTTCTCCCTTATAATAACACAGACCAGTATTTTTTTTCCAATAATATTTCAGCAGCAGATATGCTGTTATAGTAATTATCCTGGTAAACATGATGCCAAGAAAAAAGATACAGCTCTAGCTAGGATGGAGAATCTAGTTTCTTGTAGTTTTCCACTTTCATCTGAATAGATTTCAAAATTGCAAACGTAGCCAGTTCACCCTCACAAAGCTTTCTTACTGAAATTCCATATTTTGTTATCTTTGCCAGATTATATGTCCTTTATATAGCATCATTGCTTCATCTAGGGATAACTCCTGTTTAGGTCTATACAAAGACTGAAATTTTGGAGTAAAGCAATCCGAAAGAGGCCTAATTTTGTCAAGTCTGTATTAGATGTAGTTTATGAATTATCACTAAGATGAAAAAAGGTAAGGATTTGCTTGAACCACATTCTGGACATAGTTTTAGGAAATATGGGCTCTTCAAGCAAAGGGTTCATTGACAAGTAATCTCTCCAATGTGATTTTTTGTTTGTTTGTTTGCCCCATCAATATCAATAAACCAAGAAAGTTCTTTATATTCTTAGTGGTAACTTGGGTCCATGGTAAAGCTTTAGCAGATGTTTCATAAAGTTTTTCTATTTGGTGGTGGTATAAATTGGTTTGAGAAGCAATTAAAATTAAAAATCATGATCAAAAAGTAAATCCGTCACTTCATTGATGCTCCGTGGATCACTAAGTTCAATAGTTACACCAAAAATATTTGTATAATCCTCCAATGTTGGTGTGATGTCATTTTCTGTCCACTCTTCTTTAAAATCACTTTCACTATCAGATTCTTTTTCACTTTCTTTTTTCTTTTTCTATTTTTAAGATTTTGTTTATTATTTTTTAGAGAGAGGGGAAGGGAGAGAGGCAGAGAGGGAGAGAGAGAGAGACATCCATGTATGGTTGCCTTTCACCTGCCTCCAGCTAGGGACCTGGCTGGAGACCTGGCTTGCAATCTGGTTATGTTGCCCTGGCTGGGAATCAAACCAGTGATCTTTCGGTTTGCAGGCCAGTGCCTTATCCACTGTGCCACCAGCCAGGGCCTCTATCACATTTCTTTTTTTTTTTTTTTTTGCCATTTTGATGGTCTAACATCAGATTCATAACTATCTTCTGACAGACTATCATCTTCCCCATCACCACTATATACTTTAAAGCCACTGGAACAATCAGAAAAAGGATCTGCATATAAGTCATTGAAAAATTCTTCACCATTGTGATGTGCCATATTTGACATTTTTGCAATACTATTGTAATAGTATTTGCAATTGTGATAAAACCAGAAATATCTTGAAAAATATTTTTATAATAAAGTAAATGATCAAACACACTTAAGAAAACTTTTATAAAATCCTATTTTATTTTCAGTTTTAAAAATTGTGTAAGCGAATGCCAGTGCAAACACAAGTTAACTCGTTATTGGTCTACAACATTTAGGCTTCAGTGTTTTTCATGACCAGTCAAAAATGTGTTAAATGCTTGGTTTTTATCTAATCTTGTAGTCTGCTATAAGCTGTGAGAGCAATGAAAGGAAGGACAGTACCAGTATATGGAGGTAACTGTGGGTAGGGTTTAACATTTTAATGCCAAGGAAAGAAGCGTTTTAAAACAAACGAAAGTGCATCACCACACAATTCAAAGGTGGTAATCATGATGATGTGAGTCATCAATAAATTAGGTCTGATGTCCTCTCTTTAAGGAAGCAATAAGGTATATTAGTGCATTTTAGAAGAGGATTTTCAATTAAAAAAAAAAAAAGAACACTTTTCACCTTTGAAGGGAGGAACTTCGGCTAGGTTAAAGTCCCTTACATGGAAAAACCTCATGTGTTGATGATGTTGGATAGCAGATGTTTTTGCAGCCCAAAATAATAATACCTTTTCCTTGGAGAGTTGGTGAGGAGTACCAAGCCAATAAAGCAAAAGACTTTGTCTAAAAGAGGGAGGAGCAGAAAAAGGAATGTACAAGTTCTGTTAGATTGTCCTGAGCTAGTATTAGGAGTTGGAAAAAAAAATCATTAATGATTTTGGAAACAACTGATTTTTTTTTTTTAATTACTCCACAGAATAGTTATGAAATATGAAGTTTCATCAATGATATACACATTTTCAGGTTGAACTCAAAATGAATTCATTATTTTATCCTTTTACATAAATGTCTTATCTATTTTCCAGCCAAAAGCTTGCTTCCTATTCCAGGGCCAAAGCCAGAGCAAGCGTAAGAGCAACAGCTGTTTTCATTTGTAAATGCTAATGCAGATAAGAGTGGACAGACTTGCATAGGTGATTTGACCCCTGACCCTGGAGCGCTCACCGCCCTTAGCACACTCACCTGGTACCACTTCTACCCTCCTGACTGTAGAACTTCTATCTTCAAGTATTTCAGTCTTGGGTCGGTCACAACCACAGTGAATCTTTGTGACAAGAGAGTTATCTTTGGGCCTTAATCATTCTGTGGACTTTTGGATGAGTTATTGCCTGATGGAATGCTCTAAAACCTGAAACATTACAGTGTTTAGAGGAACTCTGACATGCAATGATTGTGGGAAAGAAGATAATGATCCTAAGTGATGAAGCGATTTCCATGTGTTCATTATCTAGGGCAGGGGTGTCAAACTCATTTTCACTGGGGGCCACATCAGCCTCGCAGTTGCCTTCAAAGGGCTAAACGTAGTTTTAGGACTGTGTAATGTAACCACTCCTTAGCAGTTCAGTGAAACAAGGGGCCAAGCTGGATAAAACAAGGTGCAGGGCCGGATTTGGCCCACGGGCCTTGTGTTTGCCACCTGTGATCTAGGTTATTAGTTACTAATAATTGTTCCATATGTAAAAGCTTGATTGGGTAATGCTGTGGTCTCTTTGTGCCCCTCTGCCCCCCACAAATTTCTTGTGTTGAAACTCTAACCCCCAAGGTGATGGCATTGGTAGGTGACGGTATTGGTAGGTGACATCTCTGGGAGGTGATTAGGTCGTAAGAGTGGAGCCCTCACAAGTGGGATTAGTGTCCTTATAAAAGAGACCCCAAGGTTCTGGTTGACTTTCCGTTTTAGTTTTTCTAATGTTTGCTTGACCACCAAGAGCCTTTTTAGGTTAGTGGAACCAACGCACCCAGGGCTAGGCTATGCCAGGGAAGATGGGCAGGAAGGCAAGGTGAAAGCCGCTTTCTCATCTCCACCTCCATAGAGAAAGTTTCATTCCACACTGTTCCTTTCTCTCACCTAACCAGATTATGGTGTAAGCCTTCAAATAAGCATAGGCCTTCACCTAATTTAGGACCAATGACTCTATGTTTATTAGGACTTGAGAAAGAATGACCATCTCTGCACATCAACCAAGGCCATTTTCTCTATGATTCAGGTGTGCTTTGTTCTTCATATTAATAAGATGATTTGTGGCTCTAAGAGAACAGCACAGAGCATGGGAACTATCTAGGACTGGCAGGAGATCAACAAATAGGTCCCTAATGTCTGGCGTGTGGCACTGTCTTTTAACCACCCATTTCCTTCCATTGTACTACCTTCTGAGTCTTGGCCGGGGTGCAAGGAAGTCATGTGTCACCTATTCTTGCCTCGTTCATCAAAATTGATCTGTTTTCCCTGCCATCTAATTCTTGCACAGTAGAATAAATTAGATACTAAAACAGGTAGATACAGCTCAGCTCCATAGTAGCTAACTAATATACTTTCCTAGGCCATATCAGATGGTGACTTGTATGGACATGAACTCATCGAGGGCTCCCTAGCCATGGTACTTGTGCGAGGAAGAGGAGTTCCCATAACACCTGGCTTTGAAAACCATTGAGAATTACATCTGAGCAACGACGGGCCATGGAAGACCAGGACACTATTCTTAGAGGACTTAACCATAAACTCGCTCACTTCGAGGGCCAGGGCAGTAGTTGGAGAAGCACCTGGGTCATACAGAGAGGAATTTAATGGACCCAATTTTGGGTGAGGCCTGGAGGCCAAACCGTTAGCCCTGGCATGGCATTCCTGAGCTTCTCTCCTGCTCTACCTGCGGGCCCTGGCTGGAGTTAGTCGCTAGCCTGCTCCGGACCCACCGAATGGGTGGGCTCCAGCCAGGGCCACAGGTGGTCTTTCCCAGGCACTCTTGAGCTGGCACAGGTGACGGCCAGTCTCAGCTCAAGAGAGACAGCCTTTCCCAAGCAGCCACAAGCCTGCCACGGTGATGGGTGGCTTCAACTTGTTTCCTAGCTCCCGCTAGGTGGCTCCAAGCCCAGCACAAGGGCTCCAGCCTCCGCCTGCCTTGGGGTCCCCGCCGAAGAGGCCCCAGATCTGACATTTCCTTGTTTAATAGTGTAGTCTTTGTAAGCACCTGATCCATAGTAGCTACTCTATGGAAAATGTATGAACATAGAGAACATTATTTTGCCTTGCTAAGCAGGGAAATGATCACAGCCGCCCTTATACAAACATGGAAATTCTATTTGAGCTGCCAACTTGTTTCAAAAAGCCGTTTACAGTGGGCGAGTATTGCTGCTGGGTGATGGACAAATGGGAGTGTGTTTTCGTAGTGCTACTAAGCTTGCGTATGATTGGAATTTTCCACGTAGAAATTACGTTTTAAAAAGGCAGCTTTGTTAATGATAGTCACCACGAAAGACCTTGGGAAAAACTGTGTGTCTTTCATCTTTCATTAGGGATTCTTTAACTGGCTTGTGCCATGTGATTCTTGCCTAAATGTATACCTCATTTCTGCTCACGTCTCCTACTTATTAAAATCACATTAAACACTTAACTATTTCCTTATCTTTGGTATTTTTACTGCCTTCCATTAGAACATATCTTGCCCCCACCCCAAACATCTGTAAGCACGGAGCATTGAGCAAGCACTGAAACTGAAGTACTGTGTAGCGATGCTATTGGGCAGGGGAGCAAAAAACAATGTCAACTTCCAAATTTTATATTTCTTTATTAATTTTCGTCTTTGTGTATTTTGTTGTTTTACTTCAAGCGTGTTTTACTTTTATAACAGTTTGTAATCCTCACCCAAGGATATATTTATGGATTTTTAGAGGAAGAGGGAAGGAGAAAGAGAGAGAAACATTGATGGGCTGCCTCCCATACACACCCGACCAGGGATTGAGCTTATAGACTTTTAGAGTATAGAAAACTGCAACCAGCTGCGCCGCCGGGCCAGGTTATAACATTCTCAAAAGTAAAAAATAAACAAAACTTAAACCGTAATTTATACGGTCACTATTTGAAGAACTGTTGTGATGTACAGGACTGGGGTGCTTCCCAGGGCTGAAATGGACACAAAATAGGCATTTAGCCTTGACCCCAAAACCTTGTAAATTGACTCTACTGCAAATCATGATCTTTGCAAGTATTTTCTTCCTGTTTTTCCTTTTCCTGCATCTGCTTTGATTTGCAATTATTGGAGAACTTAAAAAAAAAAAAAAAAAGATTAGGTCCCAATGCAATCTAAATTTTTAATTGCTGATTGGCCATTGTAATATGGAACTGCAGAGACCTGCAGGCTATAACATGCAACTGTGTTCATGACTGTAAGTCACATTTGTCCTTTGCTTGTAAGCAAAATGTCATAGAACATTTAGGTCCCTTCAGTGCATTTATTGCACCCAGGAATAAAGAATTGGGAGTGCTGAGCAGGACATTTTCTTTATTTTAAGCTTCAGTCCCCTCAGTGGGAACATTTGACCGTCATGAGAAAAGTTTAACCTCAGTCTCTGTCCCTGCAGGCAAAATGAAGGACCGGCTACCCGAACTCCTCGAGCTAACCAAGCAGTATGACCAGCAGTTCCCGGAGGGAGATGATGTGTTTGACTCGCCCCACAAGGACATCGTGTTCGAGACGGATCACATCCTGGAGTCCCTGTACCGGGACATCCAGGACCTTCAGAATGAAAACCAGCACCTCCTGGCAGACGTGAAGCGGCTGGGCAAGCAAAACGCCCGCTTCCTCACGTCCATGCGGCGGCTCAGTAGCATCAAGCGGGACACCAACTCCATCGCCAAGGACATCAAGGCCCGGGGCGAACACATCCACCGCAAGCTGTGCGCCATGAAGGCGCTGAGCGAGGAGGCGGAGGCGCGGCACGGCCCCCACTCGGCCTTGGCGCGCATCTCGCGCGCGCAGTACAGCGCGCTCACCCGCACCTTCCAGCGCGCCATGCACGAGTACAACCAGGCCGAGATGAAGCAGCGCGACAACTGCAAGATCCGCATCCAGCGCCAGCTGGAGATCATGGGCAAGGACGTCTCGGGCGACCAGATCGAGGACATGTTCGAGCAGGGCAAGTGGGACGTGTTCTCCGAGAACCTGCTGGCGGACGTCAAGGGCGCGCGGGCGGCCCTCAACGAGATCGAGAGCCGCCACCGCGAGCTGCTCAAGCTCGAGGGCCGCATCCGGGACGTGCACGAGCTCTTCCTGCAGATGGCCGTGCTGGTGGAGGAGCAGGCCGACACCCTCAACGTCATCGAGCTCAACGTGGAGAAGACCCTCGCCTACACCGGCCAGGCCAAGGCGCAAGTGCGCGAGGCCGCGCTGTACCAGAAGAAGAACCCCTGCCGGACCATCTGCTGCTTCTGCTGCCCCTGCCTCAAGTAGCGGGTGGCCGGGGCACCAGGCCACACCCTCACGGGAGGGGGCTGGGAAGCACACCAGGAAAGACTTGAGGGCTCCCTTGAAAGGGGTGCGTTGTCCCAACCCCTATGGGACTCCAGGTTGAAGAGAAAGAAGCAGCGCGAGGTCTAAGAATTCCAACCCAGCCCAAGCTTGGGACGGAAGTTGTTGCCGGCTGGTGTTTCTTCAGCAACGGTAGAGATACCCACCGAGGCTGTGTGAGGTCATTCATTATGTGGCAAGTTGCACCCTTGCCCTCTTAACAGAAGCCAGAGAAAGAACTGACGTTGTAGCATATTGTCGGGTCGATGTGTCACACAGGTCTTCTAGTGGAACTGTCGGAGGAAGTTAACCCACATTGGCCCCAGTACCGAACTCATCAAGTTCATCTAGCCTATCCCCAAAGTACCTTGGTTCTGTTCAATTTCACATCTTTCATCTCCATTCTTTATCTCATCTATGATTTACATGATTCCTGCCTACATGCGTACCTTCTTCTGCTCACCTCCATGCTTACCAAAATGACATTTAACACTCAGTATTTTCTTCTCACCTTATTATCTTCCATCAGAATATAGTTTGGGATTTTTCCCCCAAATATTTTTAGGCACTGGGTATTGAACAGGCACTCAGATTTATGAGGGTATCAGTCACATTTTATATTTTTCATAAATTAAAATAAATTAAAATTTATCTTTTTTACTTGATGATTACAAATGCACATATATATGTAAATGTGAAGTACTAGCATTCACTAATACATGTACATAATGACTACTTGTTTTTCACTTTACTTTGTAAATATAGACTATAAATATTAAGAAAAACACTTTCATTGGTTGTTGGTGTTGGTTGTTTTGGTTGTCTTGAGTTTATTTCACTCTCATCTGCATGTCCTATCCAATTTGTTCAAAACTTGATTTTCAACAACTCTGTGTCAGTTGTGGTGATAAAGACAGATGTCACCAGCTGAAAATGCACACAGAACTAGAGATAATAAAATACATTCTTAGAAATAGTACATTTGTTTCACCATGGACCATTCCTTTCATGCATTTAAATTAAAATAATTCTTCTTAAGTTAGTTTAATAAATAATCCATTATAAATATCCGTTTCATGTACTTGTGCCTTAGTTTACTTTTTCAATTATTGTGTTAAAAATTCTCCTAGCTGCCTAAAGCTGAAACATCTGCATGGAACTCTGAATAAAGAAGGAAAAATGAAAGAGAATTCACATGGGGCTGTCTTTTCTCTCTCCAGAATTACATACAATAGTTGAGCAAAATCATGATGTTTTAGAGATTAGGTTTCATTTGCAAACTTTAGAGTGCCCTTACCTACATTTACTATGTTTTTTGTGTTTCTCCCAAGTGAACTCTGGACTGTTTCTACTCATTATTTAATAAAAATGAGAGAATTTATTCAGTGGTCATAATTTTCAGGTTCTTCAAACAATGAAAATTTTAAAATAATAGAAATAAGAGCGTGTGAACTCTGCAACTCACCAACTAAACTGCTTATGGCCATGAAAAGCCAGCCCTTCATCTAATTTTAATTTCATGGTTAAATATGAGAATTGTGGAAACCAAGTCCTACCAGGCTCCTGATTTCCTTCTCAGCTAACTCCAGCAATGTTTCACCTTTGACCTAATTTGACGTAATTCCCTTTCAAAAAAGAAAAAAAAAAATCTTCATATAGCTTTAGTGTTGTCTTTCATGGAAGAGAAGAGATACTGTAAGTACAGATAAACAACTAACTTTCACAAGAGAGAATAATTCATGCATTCAATTTATTTAAATCCATAAAGCATTTTTATTTGCTTAGAATCATTCAAAAATAAATAAATAAACAAGTTGACAGGCTCTGTGTATTTTTGAATTCCCCATATTTCACATTGAAGAATTAGGTAAAAATTGCACTTTACTAAGAGATAAATCAACTCTTGCCTAGGAAAAGGCAAGAATTTTTCTGTCTGTTTTTTGGTAACCATCTGGGTGGACAGAGTGGTTAAGAGCACAGGTTCAGGATCCCACTTTCTTCATTTAAATCCTGTCTCTGCCTCATGCTAGCTGTACGACTTGGCATGCTTCTTTAACTCTCTGCGCCTGTTTCCTCATTTGTAAAATGGATATAATAGGACCTACCTCATAAAGTCCTTTTAAGAAGGAAATGACTAAACATGTAAAAGCAAGACATGCCTGACATACGCTAAGTGCTATGTTCATTATTGCTATTAACTTTCTCATAGACTGAGAGCTGCTATTAACTTGAGTAAGTGAATAGTTATTACCAACTTCTGAAATAAAACACTTATTCTTTGGTTAATAGTCTTTCATCACATGGAATAAACAACAAACAAAAAAAACAAGACCCTATCTTTGAATATGAGGGCGTTTATTTTTCTAAAATGAAAAAAAACTACTTGCCGTGGTAGCATTCTTATTCCTTCTTACATCCCAACATATCCTGAGAAAGAAATGAAATGTTCCACTCAAAAAAGTCAAACAGGAAGCAGCTGTTCTGCTCAATTTGGCAAGTGCCTTCCCCTGATTCTTCCCAAGCTGTGGATCACAAAGCCCCAGAAGGAGTTCAGGAGGCCAAGTCACAATGGACAGAAGGGAGGAGGTCAGTTGGCTTTCCCCATATCCTGCCTCCTGGCAGACCCCCACCGCCCTGCCTTCCTTGGCTCTGATGCCACGGTGGGTAAAGCACTGGCTTTTTCCCTAGGAGAGAGAGCTGCAGCGCCACCAAGAGATGCTCTAGTACTGGTTTGCCCCGTCCTGTGCCGCTTTGAACTTGGCAAACTCTGATGAGTGACTATGGGCAAAAAGAAGACTTTGTGATAAATCTGGAAAATTCACACACTAATGCCATCTTGTGTCAAATGAAAGAACCGATCACAAAGTACAAAACAGCCTTCAGGGGCTGAATGTGGAAGTCTTTTAAAGCTATTTTAACACAGGGGGTGACTACTTCCAGCTAGCCAAATGTCACCTTGCAGCCACAACCACGGATATATATATATATGTGTAGCCTGTCCCAAAAGTATCGTCCGCACAAACTTTTAATTATATTGACATTGGTTCGATACTTTCGGGACAGACCTTGTATATCTATTTGCAATTAGGCCCTGCTATTTGCATGTGTTCAGCTATCCCAAATAGAAAACACGTGAGGCTGTGTAATAGGAACGTACATGTAATGCATGTGTTTCAGCATTTTTACGTCAGGATCTTTAGATATTTTTATCAATGTGGTCTCCAGTTAGGTGTCCCTGTTGCCTGGTATCTCCTGCCGATCCTTGGTTACCCACACTTGGGGGTTTGTTCTAAGCCGCCGCAAATTGATTATGGAGCAAGGTAGGGAAAGCAGGAAAGATGGCATGAGTAAGTACCCACATGCACCAGAAGCTCACTGGCTGGGGCTGAGTGGTGCCTCCGTTCTCCAAGTTGACTTGCACGTGGATGATACCGCACATCTGCTCTGTACACATTCCCACCCCCTTGGTCTCTCTGTTTTGTTTGCTTGTGTGTGTGGACTTTTCTGCCTGGTGCTGTTTGTCTAGGTTTCTGGTCAGCAGCTTGCTCTGACCCTGCATCCTGACTGTTGTTCCTCTGCAAGTTTTCCTGGCTGCCTTTTACCCTGACCTTCAGATGATGTACCTCTGGGGCACTACTCTGGGTCTGACCATACTTTACTCAATGGCTGTCCCATCCCACAACAGACAGATGTATCATTCAACCAACATGGTACACTGGGATAACACTTGCCCACTTACAGAGTGCTTTGGTCTCATTTTTTCATGACAATCCTGTGAAATAATATTACCATCTCATTAGTTTAAGAGGTGGAAACTAAGACTTCAG
This sequence comes from Noctilio leporinus, assembly GCA_004026585.1. Classification (NCBI taxonomy): domain Eukaryota; kingdom Metazoa; phylum Chordata; class Mammalia; order Chiroptera; family Noctilionidae; genus Noctilio; species Noctilio leporinus. The sequence continues at coordinate 335,063 of PVIW01000912.1, read as the reverse complement.
TCCTCTGATACTAGACAACAGTCACGTACTCCTGCGTGTTTATTGCTTACTCTCCTGTTCCTAAGATTTTGCTCTAGGAACATTCATGTCAACATCTATCTAGAAGCATGAATCACATCAAGAGAGAGAATATATATTTTTTTTTTTGGACTAATCTCTGTAATGTTAATGAAACATGCTCTTTCCTTGGTCTTCTTTGTTTTTCCCCTACCCTTGGTTCCTCCTCCTCAGTCTTTCCAAAGTTTATTCCTTCCCAGCCATCTTTGCTCAGTTTACATTCTTGGCCTTTTCTCTTCTTAGTTTACCCAGTCTCCTGAGCTATTTCTCTCACTCCCAGAGTTTCAAATGCCGCCATCCTAAATGCTGATGGTCTCCAGGTCTGTCTTCTCTAGCCTGGACTTCTCATTGAGATTTGGGGCTGTGCCTCCCACTGTCTATCAAATCCCTGCAATTAGCTGTCCCAACAGCACTTTTCATGCTACGGACCCCGCTACTCACAACTCTGCTCACCCCCTCTTGCGACTGGCATCATCAAGCGCTCTGCCCCGCTGCTGGGCCCACTCCCGCGCTGCAACCTCCTGTCTCTCCCCGCTCACCTCGCCTGAATGTGTGCACTTCTCTCACCCCCACTGCTGCCTCCCAGCACAGACAAGACAATCCTCCTCTCTTCCCTCCGTTACCCCAACAGCTTCTTCTAACTCAAGTACTATAGTCACAGTGTTCTTCTTTCTTTTTGTTTTGTCGTTATAATTTTTTTAAATTTATTTTTAAATATTTATTGAAGGCACACTTTTTTAAAAAAGATTTTATTCATTATTTTCAGGGAGAAGGGCAAAGAGGAAGGAAGAAGGTGAGAGAAGTACCAATGTATGGCCTTTCACCTGCCTCCAGCTACAGACCTGGCTGGAGACCTGGCTTGCAACCTGGTTATGTGTCCTGGCTGGGAATTGAATCATCCACCTTTGGGGTCTCAGGCCGGTGCCTTATCCACTGTGCCACAAGCCAGGGCTTAATCATTTTTAATGTAGTTTATTGATTTTGCTATTACAGTTGTGTCAATTTTTCCCCTTTGTACCCCTCTACCCAGTACCCCCATTCCCTCTTAGTTCATGTAGATATGTCATGCATATAAGTGCTTTGGCTTCTCCAGTTCCTTTATTTAACATCCTTCTGTCTATTCTGTACCAATGTATACTTTTTTTTCTTTCATATCTAGACAATTCACCATTTAATTACTGCCTTCTACTGGTCACCCTCTCCAATCACATTAATAGAAAGTTTTCATCATTGCAAAATGCTTATGTTAATTCATTGGTTTAAAGAATTACGTTTTAAGTAACATCATTTGCAATATTACCAAACCCATGCACAAATATATTTATACATACACATACATATTTTTACAAATTTTAAAAATACTGTATTTTGAAGAGTTAACAAAAAAATTTTAACTATGTCAATTGTTTATATAATTATTATATGTTAAATAATATTTTAGATACATTGTAAAAAATTAAGCATTTTTCTTTTTTTTCTTTAAAACTTACTTTACTCAGGAATGCTACTTTAAGAAGATGAAGAAACAGAGACAGACAGACAGGAACACAGGTACAAAGGGAAAAAATAACAATGAATAAGTACCTATCAATAATAACTTTAAGTGTAAGTGGATTAAATTCACCAATCTAAAGTCATAGGGTAGCTGAATGGATAAGAACTAACTTTAACTTATGAATGCTTTGTCATAAGTGGATCCTAAATAATATATAATTATGTATTTTTGTTTTATCTTCATTATTGCAGGTTAAGTTTTCTTAGATTGGAATTTTTCTAAGTTGGGCAAATCAAGTTGTTTGCAATAACAGAAAAATCTAATGCAATCAAGGGAACAAAAGTAAGAAGATGTGATGTATAGTATATAGAATACATGCTATCTTTCCTATTCCTTGGTAATCATTTTAAAGCATATAGTTCAGCTGTGTTTCGTTGTGCAGCCAATCTCCACAACTCATCATGCAAAACTGCAGCTTTCCCCATCCTCTGTCTCCTCAGCCCTTTTCAAACACCATTGTACTTTCTGTCTCGGTGAGTCTGACTACTCTACCTACCTTGTGTAAGTGGGATCATAGGGGTGGGGGGAGTAGGTTGTGAATGCATGAAACAGTTTATTCTTATATTATTAGGTACTAAGTATTGTACTGCTTATTTGTATTATAACTGTAAGCCTACTTTTGCTCACCCCTGTATAGTGTTTGTCTTTTTGTGACTGACTTATTTCAGCATAATATCCTCATGGTTCATCCATGTTGAAGCATGTGACAGCAATTCCTTCTCTTCTTTTCAAGGCTGAATACCATCCGATTGTTGGTATATACACCACACTGTGTTTATTCATTTATCCACTCATGCCATTAATCTGAAGGCTGCACATTACTGTTGGGAAACACTCCGAACTCCTGCACGAGTCTGTCCAAAGCCTCGCAGGGTCCTGCTTCTTCAGCCTACTCTCCCCTCCTTCCACACACTCAGTTCTTGCTGAGTTCTCGCCTTTCCTGCAGGCTGCTTCTCTCCCCAAATCCTTCCAGGAACTTGTCTCCTGGGTTCGGCTGGGTCCTCTGAGAAGCCAATTGCAGGAAGGGATTAAATACTGCAAAGATTTTTATTGGGGTAAATGCTTATGCGAGGAAGTGGGGAGGGATCCAGGTGAGGCTGAGAGCAGCCGCATCCGGGAAGGCCGATGAGGAGGCAGAATTGGGGCGTTCTAGGCTGCGGTGTGATCTGAAAGGGTTCTGCAGAGCCATCAGGAAGTCCTTGTGGCGAGTCGGCCTTCAGAGGCTCCGGTTCTCCCAGGGACAGGCCTGCCTGAGTGTCCCTGTTGCTCTCGTCACCGGTAGGGAGAGCCGGTGGCACTCGTGGTCTCCGGAAATGGATGGATTTCCGAGCTCAGCACCCACCCCCCTGTCATGCTGACACAGCGCTGAGGGGCACATACCCTGCCAGTGTCACCCCTCTTTTCACCAAGCAATCTGTGCTTCCTCAGCTGCACTGCGCTTTGATTCATTGTTTATTAATTTATTTGGGTGACATTGGTTAATACCATTACACAGGTTTCTAGTGTACAGTTCCATGATACACCATCTTTATATTGTGCTGTGTGCCTACCCCCAACCCGAAGCCTCTCTCACCATATATTGACCCCTGTCACCTCTACTGTCCCCCACCCCTCTTGCTTCTAACCACCATATTGTCATCTGGGTTTGTTTATCTTGTTTGTTCATTTGTTGATTTTAATTTTATATCCCCCATATAAATGACATTGTATGATTCTTAACTTTTTCTGTCTGACTTATTTGCTTAGCATGGTATTCTCAAAAATCCATCTATGTTGTCACAAAGGGCAGTATTTTATCTTTTTATGGTTGAGGAGTGTTTCACAGTATATGTGTACCACACATGTGTACCGCATGTTTTTTATCGAGTCCTATCTCAAAGGGCATTTGGTTGTTTCCATGTTGCTTTTTTATTTTTTTAATTTTTAGGTATTGATGTGAGAGACAGACAGAGAGAGGAAGGCAGAGAGAGGAACATCGACCTTTTGTTCCACTTATTCATGCATTCATTGCTTGATCCTTGTATGTGCCTTGACCGGGGATTGAATCCATGATACCGTCTGCAGGTCAGCTCCCAGCCATCTGAGTCACACCAGCCAAGGCTACTTGGTGACTTATTAAAAACACAGATTTTAAATTTTTGGACAAAATGTATTGGCTTGGTTTCAGGTGTCTATAACTCGCTATCATCTATCCATCTGTCTAAACATGACATCTAGTAGAGTCATTTGTGTGAAGTACTTAGCTCCCTGCTCCTAATTATTAAAGGCTGTGTTGCAGGGTGGTGGCTTTGGGCACCAGTCCTAAACAGGTCTCGATCACCAAGGTCTCTATAAATAAAGATGCCCTGAGATGCTTCTGTCCATTCTCCTAAGTTCGGAGGAGTACTCCTCCTCTTGCCACACACACAGACAGACTCCTTAGGGATTGCAATGCTTATTCAATACAAAAAATGTTCCACGGCATGTGTATTGTGCAGGGAAATCATTGCAGGACCATTCCTTCCCCTGCGGGAGCTGAAAACCAAGGAGAGATTGGAGGACCCTGAGCTGCCCTTCCTGTGGGCGCTGAGCTCAGCTGCAAGGCTTTCCCTGCTGAAGCTGGCTTGGTGGCTCTACTGCTGCTTGGCCCCGGGTTCCTCCCAGCGGCCAGCGGCCAGCAGCCAGCGGCCAGCGGCCAGCAGCCGAGCTGGTGCTCCAACTCTTTCAAAGCACAATGTGGGCAACATCAAGAAGAGAATCTGGAGGGAGTAGAGAGGATATACAAGGACTGTTCCTCCCAGATAAAGTGAAATTATTTAGCCTCCATGTGACAAAGACCGAAATTTCTCCTGTGGCTAGGAGTGTTTACTTAGTTTATTCTTTTGCCCTGCCCTGTGGTTTACCCTGGTCTAATGCTCCCTTAAAAGGGCATGGATGTGGTAACTTGGATTCTCTTTATCATCTTCATCTGTGCTTGGTAATCTGGTTCATGGAAGAGGCCTGTCAAACAAGAAGTATTAGTAAGTGCAAAGCTGTTAAAACATGCCCTTACCCAGGAGACAGTCAAACTGGGAAGTGAAAGAAGCTGCCTGTTCTTTTCTGCTGCAACTCATCAGTAGGGTAGTTTCTTGGGCTTGGCACTCTGCATTGGCCACTATCAATATTTGAAGTAGCTTTGCACCAAGTCCTCATTTTCAAAAGGAAACCACAGCTTTAGCAAATCTTACTTCTCTTCCCACTAAGATTTTAGGTGCTGCATTGAAAGTGGGCTGGCAGAACACACTGGGGCATGACAATGATGAAGGGAACTCCTTTCCTTGTTGATAAGAAACAAGAGCCTTAAAATTTGTGTTTACGAAAGGAATAATCTGGTGGTGTGGATGAACTGGAGATTGAAAATAAAAAGAAAGACCATACCCTGGGAGTGATGTCAAAAACTAAGAACAGAGTTACCACATGACCCAGCAATCCCTTTTCTGGGTATCTACCAAAACTACTCGAAAACATTTCATTTTCAAAAATAGGTGCATCCCTTTGTTCATTGCAGAATTATTCATGGTGGCCAAGACATGGAGACAACCACAGTGTCATTTGATAGAGGACTGGATAAAGAAGATGTGGGACATGTATACAATGGAATACTCAGCCATGAGAAAAGAGGAACACTGCCACCTGCAACAACATGGATGAATCTTCAGAGAATATCATCCTGAGCAAAGTGATTCAGTTAGGAAAACCTAAGCACCATGTGACTTTACTCATATGTGGAATATAAAACTGAAACTCATACACATAGACAACAGTATGGTGGTTACCAGAGGGAAGGGGATGGGGCATTGTAAAGGGTAAAGAGGACCAAATATATGGTGACATAAGAAGGTTTGGGTGGTGGGCACACAACACAATATATAGATTGTGTATCATAGAAACATACACTTGAAACCTATACCATCCTATTAACCAATGTCATCCCAATAAGTTTAATAAGGAATAAAATAAAGTAAAAAGAAAGAAAGGATACAAGGGAGGTCAGAAAGCAAGATAAACCCAGACACCCAGAAAAGCAGATTAGGGGACATGACTGAAATGGACCAAAATTTAGAAAGTGAAAGCTGAAAATATTATAAGTAGGTGAAGGTGGTAGGTTTCCTTTATTCCCCCTCTGTGTGCGCCCTCTGGGCATAATTGGTAAAATTGTGTATTATAGCATTCTATAGCACAGTTTTGTTTGGGCTTTAATGTGTTAAGTAGGGTGGAAATCTTGGAAATTTCTTCTCTTTTTTTTTAAATTTTATTATTGTTGTATTACATCCATCCCCTTTTTGCTCCCCTTTGTCCCCCTCCCCACCCACCTGTTCCCCTCAAAGTCAATCTCTTCCAACTCTTAAAACCTTTAAATTCACTTGCATATTGATTTATTTTCCTTTTATTTTTTTTACCTAAAAATGACAAAAATCTGCCTGTTCTTACAGTTGGATAAAATATAAATTCTACTTCTCTCTTTATGATGCTGCTAATTTCACTTAGTCTACTGTTTCTTTGCTTGGTCTTCTTTTTTATTCAAATTATATATATGTATATATATAATATATATATACATATATATAATCTGCAACATTTTCACAGTGTCTTAAAAATAGTAAATATTACAATGTACACAAATTAAAAACTGGAATTTTTGGAACACCATCTTGCAACTAGACCACTGAATTACCTCCTTAAAGTATATTGCAAACACAAAATAAAACCAAGTAAAAAAAAATATTCATAATTTATGTTGCAAACTCCTCTGATATATTTGACAGAAGAAAGAGGCTGTAATATTCCCAGGATCACATACCTGGTATGAGCTTGGTTGGCCTTATTTGCCTTCTCCATAGTGGCTTCTGCCCACCACACAGCTATAAAAAATTGCTGGGTATGTTCAAGACAACTAGGAAAAGCAGAAAAATTACTGCTTTCCAGTGCTTGATAGCATAAAAAACACAAAGTTACTGCACATATTTTTCAGGTTACCCAGTCAAGTAAATTAACCCACACACTAACACGTGAAATGGCCAAGGATTCTGCCTTGATGCCACCTTTTCTGCACATTCTTTGTAGGTGATCTCACCCATCCCATAGCTTCACTTTCAAACCTTTGTGGAGAGAAGACTGACCAGTGATGGTCCCAGCAGCTCTCTTTAGTTTGCCTGACAAGAAGTGAACGCACAGTGTCAACTTGACCCAAGGTACTCAGATGCCATGGGTGTGAATGGACAACCCCTGAGCCAGCACCTGGTCCCCAGGCTAGGCTCTTTTCCTTCTGCTTGCAAGACTGATCTTATTCTCGCTTTTGACAAACATTGTTTCTGAGTAGTGGGTGGCTGGTCATAATTATTCAGCTGGACCTCCTTCAGTTAATGGCACCTTTATCCTGCCAGATCTAGAGGCAAGACATCAATGACCTTCATTTAGTTTTGTACTTTCTGTCTACCACCAAATAAAATGAATCAATTGCTGCCGATACTTAAAAAAGCAGATGAATATTTGTGAGCTAATGTGTGGTTAATGTCATCTAAAATGCACATCAGATATTTGAGCTGTGAAGGCAGCTACTTTGTGTATTTCCTGTCTGAATTTTCCTAATTGACCCAGTAAGGAAGTGTTCCATACATCAGGAATTATGTTTTTATTTCCACCTAAGTTAATGTAATTTTTAATATGGTTGTTCACTTAGCAAGTATCTATGAAGTGCAGAACTGATAGTCATTAGTTTTAGTGTGAACTTGCACACTCATTTCTTTTACATGTGTAAATCTCCTGGGACCAGATCCTTGCAGGCTGGTTGTCTTAAGCTCCTGCTTCCACAATCTGGGTTTGGATAATAAATATATATGGTCCCCCAACATATGTGACATACAATCTGAGTGTGCATTTGTTTGACATGTTCCAAGTTCACCCATCCCTTTAACATTGAGCTACTTTAGTCTGTGCCTCCATCCTGCGTGGCAGGAAAACCCTGAATTTTGTTAGATTGTTCCTGTCTGTCTCTCCTCGGAGTGAAGCCTGTGAAGACAGAGGTCGCAGCCTTTCTTTCTTTATTGCCATTTCCCGAGGCCATATGTCTTACTCATCAGAAGCACAAGGTAAAATAAATATTCCTAAGGAAAAAATTAAAAAATTAAAGTCACGTGATCCAAGGAAGAGAGAAAATGAAGGAAAACAAACATGGTAAAATAAAAAAGTTAAAACAGAAATATAATGAAAAAGTGAACTATTACAAGATGAAATCATTACATTTCATTCTAAAATAAAAACCTACAATATGTAAAAATGAAAACATGAACCTAAATTAAGAAAAATTCTAAGTTAAACTAAGAATATATGTAACTTCAATAGAATGCAAGAGTAATAATACTTTAAAAAATACAAATAAAGACAAAGTAAATTGTCAACATAAGAGACATCCATACCTGTAAAAAGTTTTATGAGTTTATTTGAGCAAACTGATGATAATTACTATGAAGCAAACCCTCAGTGGATTGAGAAAAATGCTCTGGAAAATGGCAGTCTAACCACTTATTTTATACATCAGAATCAGAGCAGAACACATAAATTCATTACATTAAATCCCTTGGTGATAGTTTGGGGAGGCGGAAGAAAGCAGAGCTGGGAAGTCTCTGGGACTGGATAAAAAGTAAAATGGATAGACACATACTCTTACATTTGTGGCTAGTTAAGTTAATAATGAACAAGATAACAATAACAATGAGAAGTTTTTGGTTTGTGCTCTGTGCAGCGAGGATTCTGGGGAAAAGGAAATTACCCTGACATTTCAAAAATATGTTATTATAAATGCAGAAAGACATAGACAGGCTCAGTTAAGGTAAAGATTGACCTTTGTCAGGGCAGAAGCCCACCTAGGACATCACTCCTGCCATGAGTTCCTGCCATGACCAGCTTTTTGTCAGAAAGGTTTAATTCCAGGCCATCCTGTGAGGTTACTTTAGGTCTCTGAGTTTGTAAGGTCACTATGTAGGTCACCCCAAACCTATCAGGTTCAGCTTGTGGCCCCTTGACTGTCCGCAAAGGAAAACAAGATAGAGGCAGAATACGAAAAACAAACTAAAATAGAGACAGGGAAAATTAAGTGAGATAATACATGTAAAGTGCTAGTGAAACACTGCTTCATAAAACTACATGTGTCTTTAATAAAGTAAGAAAACAAAAGGAGGGAAACATGGAGGAGAGAGGAAAGAACCCTGCTGTAAACAGCCAAAGAGTCCTTGGTGAAACTGCCCCTTAGACTTCTCTGGAGTTGAGCTCTGGATCTTCGGGAAATGAGAGACTCAGGGCCATACAAACTTCGTCCCTTGTCCCTCGGCTCCTTGTCCCACGTCCCAGGCAATCTTGCACCTCTTTGTGGTATCTATGACCCAGGGCTATCTGAGAGAGCCTCGCCACAAACTTCAGCAGTCAGGCTCCACTGATGTCAGCCACCAGCTCCGTTCTTTTGCAATCCAGATTAGCATGGCCAAGTATCTGGAAGTGTCTGGAAGGTATTTAGTAAACCCCGCTGAGACACACACACACACACACCAAAAACAAACAAACAAACAGATAGTTCCCCATTCTCACCTTGGGATGAGAAAATATGTTCTAGTGTTGATGGTATCTAGTGATACAATTATGAAAATCTATGAATTGGCCATGTTTCTTCATAGTTTAACGGAGGTGAGAATGGGTGTAAAAGTAACTGGAGGTTGAAGTTTTTGTCAGGTGTTGAAATAAAAGGGTGTGAGAATGATGCTAGGAAGTGAGAGAGTTCTGGTAAAGTGAAAGTGAAGATTCTATCAAGGACTAGACACGCCTTAGGAAAAGGCAGCTTTGGGATTTCACAAGGCAGTTTATATATCTATTTGTAACAGGAAGACAGGCAAGGGCACCCACAGAAGATAGGCTTTACTTAGGACAAAGGGGTAAATGACGAGAAGTCAAGCCATGATGGGGAGGGAACTGAGGAAGCAACCTCTAGGGAATGCTGGGGGACCCTTGATTCCTTCCACTTAGTTAGGCTGTCTGAGCACTTGCTAAATAATGCAGAAGGCCCACTGCAAGAACAGGGACCCCCGTTCTTGAGCATGCCTCAGAATCATCAACTCTGAGGTCAAGATTCAAGAATCTGGAGGTGGGCTCAAGTATGTGCGTTTCCCACTAGTTCCCAGGTGGTCCTGATGCTTTGAGATCACTGGCTTATACTTAGAGGCACATTCATTATCTCATAAAACAAGCAGAGGCAGGTGGCTTCTGGTCAGGTGAGGCTCACTAAGGTCTTCACGGAGGCCAATAAGGGGCACAGTCTCTTTCTGGTTTACTGTTCTGGCATCTTTGGGGATTAGCTCCTTACTCACACATAGGCTGGTTCCCTCGTGGTCAATAATGGCTAACAGCTCTGAAGATCACATCTTCACCCATCTCATTGAATGCGAGAAGAGGGGAAGAGTAGTACAAGCTTTCACTTGCCATTTTTTAATTCTGAAAGAAAACCGTTTCCAGAACCTACGGCTGACCTTCCCTTATCTTTCATTGGCCAGAACTGGGCCGCACCCACCCACTCCTCACCTTATCCTCACTTTAGACCAATCGCTGGCACAATAGATGACATGAAAACTACTGGTTTAGGCCAATAGCAATTCACCCCCTGGGTAAAGAGGCGGAATCTACGTTTCCTGAACTCAAATTGGGAGTGGCTGTTGGAACAGCAACACATGTTGGCTACCACGGAAAGGTACTTTGAGCCTGATTCTTTCACATACCTTGTTTACTTCTCATGAGAAGGTACTTTGAGCCTGATTCTTTCACATACCTTGTTTACTTCAGCATTATCTATTACTCAGGTATTATTTATTATTGCCACTTTACGGATGAGGAAACTCAGACTTGAGGAGCATGTCGCCTACATGACTGGGAAAAAATTAGAATTTGAACTAGGACTATTGACGCTACACTCTAACCAATTCGGGGACACCTCTGAGAGAATGAGAATGTCGTTCTAGACCACGGCAATAAAGTGAACCCTAATCTTTTTGCTGGTAGAGAGTCTTGCCTTCAATTCATAAAAAAAGCAACATCGCTGAAGTGCCGTAAACCAAGCACAAGAAAAGCACGTGTGTCTGTCCCTTTAGCCTCGGATGCCCCGCAGTCCCTTGTAGCTACAGTTCAGGGAAATTGTTGCCATCGTAAGGGCCATCCTGAAGTAAGAGCAAGAACACGAATATGTTTCCTGCCTACTCTTCGTGTGTTCTACACATCATGAGATTTGATACAAAAGTTAAATTGTGCAAGTACGTCAACAGAAAATTCTGTCACCAAGAATAATGTATTCTTAGTAATATCACATATCTTAATTTTATTATCATGAATGAGAGAGTGCCGAGGGAGAAGGACACTTCTAAAGTCTTATATGGAACTTCCCGAGTTCAGTTCACTCATTCATATCTGCAGGTGAGAGTAACTTACGTTGCTTGCGTCGCTTCACACTTAAATGGGAACTGTCCTGAAAGTATTGGTCATGCAGACATCTAATTTTATTGATACTTGCGGGACAGGCCTCGTCAGGCGGTAGGAAGGTAGGATTTATGTTGGGCTTTGGGGAAAGAGTTAGGCAGCGTGGAAGAGGCAGGAGAGGGACAGAAAACGGTGTAGCACCTCCAAGGGACAAGGGTTCTCAGTTTATGGGGGTTCGTATTCTCCTTTATTCATTTCTATATTGTTTGAATTTTATGCAGGTTTTAAACTTGAATCTGCTTGAGGAAGGATATTTTCATTCTGAAAAGATCAAGAAAAGGAAAAGTAAGCCTAGAGGCCCCATGTCAGAGGTTCTGGGGAAAACGGAAAGGGAGTGGACTGGGAAACTATAGGCAAGCCATTCAGGAGTTTGAAAGCAAATGGAAGAAGGAAAGTTAGCAAAGGGGTCGGCAAACTTATTCTTTTTTAAAGTATATTTTATTGATTATACTGTTACAGTTGTCCCAAATTTTCCTTTTACCTCACTCCGCCCATTACTCCCTTTCCCTCCAGAAATCCCACCCCCTTTTGTTCATGCCATGGCTCATGCATGTAAGTTCTTTGGCTTCACGCTTTCTTACGTTATTCCTAACTCCCTGCTGTCCATTTTGTTCCTATCAATTATGCACTTTGATTTCTGCATCATTTCCCCTTTCTCCACCTTCCCCCTCCCTGCTGATAACCCTCCAAATGATCCTCATGTCTATGACTCTGTTCCTGTTCTGGTTGTTTGCTCAGTTTGTTTTTGGGTGGAAACAAAACATATGCCTGTGAATACTTTATCAAAGCTAGAGAAACTAACTGAGGCGAGGCTATGTATTAGTTGCCTATAGTTGCATAAAAGTGACACAAAACTTAGCAGCTTAAAACAATAAATATTATCTCACATAGTTTCCTAGGCCAGGAAATCAGGGTGTGGTGGTCAAGCTGGCTTAGGGTCTCTCATGAGGTTATAGTTAAGGTGTTCAAGGTGTTGGCCAGCATTACACTCATCCAAAGGCTTGATTGGGCTGGAAAATCTGTGCCTAAGCTCACTTATGTGGGACCATGGTTCCTTGCCTGCCATTCCTCACCTCAGGGCCTCTCTCAAAGGACTGCTGACTTGACACCCAGTTTCCTCCAGAGGGCATGAAGCAAGAGAGAAGGCAACCCAGATGATAGCAGCCTTGCCTTTTGATGACCTAGCCTGTATTTCATCTCTCCTGTTTTATACTGTTCTTTAGAAATGAGTCACTAGGTCCAAACCACATGGAAGGGGAAGGGAATTAGCCTCCATTTTTAACGGGAGGAATATCAGAGCATTTATAGACACATTTTTTAAACCACTACAGAAATCATAAAGAATATCATGGCTTAAATAAACACACACACACACAGAGTGAAGAATAGGTTAGATAGGGTGACACATTTGCTGTAAGAAGTATGGTAAGTACAATTCCTGAACACGAAGCTATGTCAGTGTTACAAAATCTGCCTTAATATTGTTTTTTTCTCTCTAATATTGTCAGTTATAACAAATGTCATTGTACAGTGCATTTCACATTTTGTTTCAATACTTGAGTGGATATTTGTCATGCTTTGTGGTTACCAGCACCTTTTGAACACCCTTCCTTTGCTTGGGGAATTTCCTCCATTTTGAGGCATGCTTCCTAGCATCCCTTGCAGCTAGGACCTACACCTTGCATTCTTTCAATTAGATAGCCCCATGTAGATGTGAATTTGGAAAATAGTAACATGACTCAGAATTCGGTAAAAATGGAGGAGAAGACTCCAGTCACTGATGGAACCAGATCTTGGACTCCTCATCACTCTGCTTTCCCCATGTTGGCTTTATTCTTAGGTGGGCAGTTACTATGTAGTACTCCCAAGGCTCCATTACAGTACCCAGTTTATCAGTCTCAGAAATTTCATTTTCATTAAAAACAACTTATGATGGCTGCAAAAGAAAAAAAAAAAAACAACTTAGCAGTACAAAACAAAACATTTTTATTCAGCTCATAGATTCTGTGAGTTAGGAACCAGAAAAATATACATTGGGGATAGTTTGTTCCTGCTCCATGATATCTGGGGACTTAGTGATTGGGGGTACCACTTTATAGCTCGGGACCACAATCAGCTGAAGGCTCATTCACTCATACTTGCAGCAGTTTGTACTGACTTGTTGGCCATAGCTGTCAGCTTGAACAAGTACATATAGCACTTGGGCTTCCACACCGTATGGTGGCTAGGTTCCCAGATAAAGCATCCCAAGAGGACAAGGCAAAGTATGGCACCTTTTATCACCTAGGCTTGGAAGTCACATAGCATGATTTTACCACAGAGACAAGCCTTGTGATATCAATAAGGGAAAACACAACCTCCCCCACTCCTACCTATTGATGGTGGGGGTGTCAAAGTCACAAAGGAAGAAGAGCCGTTGGGATGACAGTTACTGTTATGACCTCCTTTATGGGAAAATACAATCTGCCACACAGCAGATTGACACCTCTTCTCCACTGGTTCAGAATCACCTGTAACTCTAATCAGACTAACTTGTGTTACAGGCCCATCCTTAACAGTCACCAGAGAAGCTTAATATAATCTTGAACCTTCTGCAGTCACTACTAAGGGATACCCTAGAATGTGGTTGTGTTGTGTAGAGCTGTCATATACCAGGGGCTTGTCGGAGGTTACATTAAAAGAGCATTCAAATATGATATTGCCATGCTCCGGAAGATCATGGAGAAGTCAAGTGGGTCCTCTGCTATGCACTGGTCCCCCAAGTGGGGGAGCACACATCTGGGAAGCTGCTTCTTTAGTGGGAGATAGTTTGTAACTGTGCGGCTGGTGCCTAAACTTCTAAATATGAATTCATACTTTACAGGGTTGTTAAGAACATTAAAGTAGATAATACATGTAAAGAGCTTAGGGCAGTGATTGCCACACAGTGAGTACTCAATACATATTTTTATTATTACCACTATAAATACCCTGAAAGCCCAGTTCTGTGAAATCTGAGGCCCCTGATAATTTGGTGCAATAAGATGGAAATGCTGGGTGGTGAGTGGCGATCCTTATGTTGTCACCCCATGGATGCCTTCTTCTGCTCTCACCAGGGCAGGGCAGGGCCTGAGGACCTGCTCTATTTTCTTGTCTGGGTGCTCTGGAGTGCCTGGGCAGACAGTCGGTAAAGATTACTGTCGAAGGTAAGACACAGGCGCAAGCCACTGATGCCTCAAAATGTTATGTGGCAACAGTGAGTCAGGGCAATTTCACCAGTTGTTATCCCGCGAGTAGTCATGTTCCTGGTTGGAACTCAGAGAACCAGGGCAGCAGGCTGCGTGACAGCCTCCACGGAGCGGTGGCAATATTCCCAGGGATCACAGGACTTCCAGGAGGTGGCAGGCCAATGGCTTTATTAAGGTGTGACCCGGTGGGTAAGGAACCAGCTGGTGAGGCCCCAGCGGGGTGAGGTGAATGGGTGCAGTACCCAGGATGATCTAAGTTCTTGGTGCGAGACAGAGCCTGCCCCGCACAGACAGGGGCCTGCCTGGCTGATCCTGGCTCAGCCTCCAGGACCCCTGGTACCGCAGAGCACAGAATCCTTGGCTCCGTGGCAGATTGGAGGCTCTGGTGGTGAGGAATGGAGTGAAAAATCCTGGAGCAGGAACCCCAGAGCAAACGGAATCTCCTATGCACAGTAAGGAAGGAACAGTGAAGATATGAGAACATAAGCATCTGTGCATGGCTGGGTCGTGGGAATACAGAGGCCACCGCACCGCCAGCGAGGCAGTGCAGTGGGTGGGGTGGCTGCCGCCAGCAGGGGACCAATAGGGCCACACCACCCTGCATTTGCCCTGGTGCAAATTTCTACAGAAGCTCCCTTCCCGTGGGACTGGTGACCTGCGCGAAGAAGAAAATCGACCCACCACTGGCAGGAGTCCAAGAACGCTCCTGGCACCCATGCAACTCATTTCTAGAAGTTTATCCTGTTTGGAGTAAAATAAACCAAACATCACGATCTGGGCTCGGTCCCCGCACCACCATCGGGGCGCCTCCAGGGAGAGCCCCCTAGGAATGCAGAAGTTGACTCGAGTGTTTGTTTCCCGCGCCCGCGCACCTCGAAACCGGAAGCTCAGAGGGTTGGGCCCCGAGCGAGACGCCACCTCGGAAAGCGGGCGGGCGGCCCTGCAGTTGCCCCGGCTGCCGCGGCGGGCTGGGGGCAACCGCGAGCTGCCGCAGCGGCAGGCCCGGGCTCTGGCGGGAAGGCTGTCCCAGCTCCAGCTAGAAGAATCGGAAAAGTAGTGGCAGAGCATTCCTGCGGGAGGGAGCGAGGGGGACGGTGGAGTCGAGCTTGTAGGAAGAGCGAAGGTGATTCCGTTCGCCTGCACCAGGATGGCCGAGTGGTTAAGGCGTTGGACTTAAGATCCAATGGACATGTGTCCGCGTGGGTTCGAACCCCACTCCTGGTAGATGTCTTTTGTTTTCCTTTTCGGTGTTTTATTACTTTTCTTATTTTTTTTTAAATATGGATTTCACCCAGCACACCACCCTTGCTAACCAGGAACTCGGTCTTCTGGCTGGAAGAGGCGTAATCGTCACCGCCCGCGGCTCCGGCGCCCTCCCGGCCTTACACCGCAAGGCGAGCGGGCTGGGCCCTGCGTTCGGGCTGCCCCCTGGGTTCCCAGCAGGCGCCTCGCCCTACCCAGGGCGGTGGGGGCGACCCAGGGAGCAGGGAGCAGGGGACAGCGGGGCGGGAGGGGCTGGCCCCCGGGGGTAGCCGTCAGCTGTGCTCTTTCGCTGCCTAGCAGGAGCCACGACCCGGAGGGAAGGGGCTTGTAAAGTGACAGCCTCGCCTTTTTCTTTTGTTTCTTCTTTCCTCTTTTTTCTACTTTCTTTCTTCTCCCTCTTTTTCTTGTCCTTCCCCTTCTCCTCTTCTTCCCCTCCTCCCCTGCCTCCTCCCTTTTTCCCACCACAATTAACTGTTTGCACACGATTCTTCCACGAACTCGAAGGACAACAGAGCTTGCACCCTAGTTCTAAAATGGACTCTACCTT
The DNA here is from genome assembly GCA_004026585.1 of Noctilio leporinus. Taxonomy (NCBI): domain Eukaryota; kingdom Metazoa; phylum Chordata; class Mammalia; order Chiroptera; family Noctilionidae; genus Noctilio; species Noctilio leporinus. Next base: position 318,886 of record PVIW01000912.1, on the reverse strand, counting down.
GCATTTGACTTACCCTTTTAGGGCCCGCTTACCTACAATCTGAACAAGCTAGTTTAGGTGAGATCTTTGGCTTTGTTATACCCTTCTTTACAAAATGTGTTATCGGTTTTCTCTGATTAGCAGGATTCTCTAAGTGAATATAATGTGCCAACATACAAGAATATTATTCCGAGTGTAAAAGTTTAAATCATTTCAATCACAAAGTAGACACAACTCCGTCTTTGGGGTCAGACCAGTTTTTCCAAGTTATCGGTCTTTTGCAAGGAGGGTATTTACCTCCACAGAGTGGTTACAGGATGTCAACACTTCACACAAAGCGGGTGTTTCATAACTGAGTACCCTTCCCTTTTTTGGAGCCATTCTCTGTGGGAAATAGAACAAAAATGTGCACATAGAAAGAAATCTTACCTTTCTTCTGTAGACCAATTTGCCGTTTTCAAAAACACTTTTACGTTCCCAATTTCCTTTGACAGACAAGAGCATACATTCAGACAGACCCATTATACCTATGTGGTTGGTACAATTAGACATAATTTTCCTTAGTAAATTTAAAAAGTAATATTTTCTTTCTTTCAAAATTACATATATACAGCTAGAGGGTATTAGTTCTTAAAAACTGATATCTTAAAGATAGAATCTTTTCCTTGAAAAGGAGACCTATTATATTATATTACACTTTATATTTTTCAAAATTCCTAAAATATTTTGTATTTAAATTTGAATCATAAGTATACCACCACTAAGCTTAGATTTTGTAATGATTGTTTTAACAATAAGAAATTAAGTGATTACTTTGAATTATAAATTAAGAGGGTGGATTTATATGCATGTTTATTGTGGATTTAAACTAGTTGTGAGTTATACAGACTTGTTTGATAATTTTCTGTTGGACTTCTTCAAACTCTGTAGGAAAAATGTCGCCAGTACATTTCAACAGTGACATCTGCTGGTTGGTCTCAGGCAAATTTATTTGTTAAAGTTGCTTTATTCTGACTATAAAAATCCAGATAAAGTATTGTTTCAGAGTTAGTGTGTTTAAGGCCACATTAAGGATATGTTAAATTCAGCCAGTAAATTGACTTTCCTTTTTCTTTTTCAATCATTAGTGATAAATTCTCCATTGGAAAGAATCCCAAAGCATTGATACAACTTGCCCAGGTTATTTTATTTCTGTGAATAGGGCCTTCATCTTGCCATACCCATTATCTTGTTTGTTGCAATCTAATATATTTTTTCAAAATCCAAAATTGACTGTGAAGTTGAAGAAGAATAGAGATTTGGGTTAGCCATTAACTAAAACACAGAAGTCACGTACAGTTTGAGGGATCCTGAACTAGAAGCTTTCTTTTGTCCTTAGTAGTGCTTTAGAGTTTGGAAATCTTAAGTATTCCCTTTAGTTTACATTTTGTTTTTAGATAACATTGCAGCTAATTAGTGAACTTGAATGCCTGTCACACGTTTGCTAATTGTTCAAATGAGATAAATGATAATGTCCCAAGTTTGAATGAGTCTGTTCAGTTACAAAAATGCCATGTAGGATTCCAGGTTCCTCTCATCTACCCTAGCACTGTATAGGGACTATTGTACACCACCTGGTTCATTGGGAGCCATCTGGTTTCATTTTCATCTAATAGACTTTGATGTCTCCGAGCCACTTAACAGAGTGCCTGGCAGAGAAGTAATAACTGCACTGGATCCTTAATGAAGTGAAATGGAAACTGAACTTGAGTTGTCTTGTATCTCTAGAAATTAGCCAACCCTGGGATGGGCCATCCCTCCTCCAACCCAGATGCCAGAGCAGCAGCAATATGGTAACCAAGAAAATATAGTTGTTATAGGTGTTCTCACACTTCTCTTTCTTCTCAGGTACACTGGACCTTATCTGATTAGGAGAATCAAGATTCTGAAGCCCAAAGAAGCAAATTTATAAGTAGTTTTTGGGTCATTTCTATCTGGGATCTGGGTAAGTTATACATTCATGTCTCAAATTTATCTTTGGGCTTAGGTTGTATTTTGAGCCACTGGATTCATTGGTATAACGGTGAGGCTCACTGAATAAGGTAACTTTTTAAGTGGACTATTGAGAGTGTTGAGATTTGAATCCAAGATGGAAGCATAGACAGACACACTGTGTCTCCCTCCACAACCAGAAGCAGGTCCATCTACCTCAAAAATATGGATGACCAGATATCCAAGAATATCTACATCTACCTCAAAAATATGGATGACCAGAAATCCAAGAATGTCTAGCTGCATGAAGTCCAACAAAGATATAAAGTAGAAATACTCATCCAAATAGTTAGGAGGGGAGAAGCCAAGACAGAGAGGACATGGTTTGGTGGAACAGTTTGGCATAAGGCAGCTGCAGTGGGATGGCAACTGTGGCCGGCCTGTGGTGTCCAGGCACCAGCCCAGACTTTGGAGCTCACAGTTAAGGGGTAAGGTAAGGGGCTGCGGGATTGTTAAGCCACATTGCTTCTGACTGTGAACACTAGTGGGGGTTGGGGCAGAGGAAGTAACTACCAGTTTCTTGGCAGAATACGTTTGTTTAGAGGCCTCCACAGTCCTGAAACATCCAAAGACACACCCACTGTGGGAACCACAGCCAAGGCAACATCTAGAGAGGTGACAGTCCCATCTGGGAAGCAGAAGTACCTGGAAAAGGAGTGAGTGCTGAGCAAGCAGCATTGTTCCCTCTCTGACCCCTCCCCCACATACAGTGCCATAAGGTGGTGACTCACCCTGTACTAATGAATATGCAAAGCCCTGCCCTTTACCATGTAACAGGTGCAACAGCTGTATCTAAGACACAGAGGCCTGTCGAGATTTGGAGACTAAGAAATAGAGCTCAAAAAGGGAGCCAGATCAGGGTCCCAGTGGGAAACTAAGTGATGAAGAAATAGCCAACCTGATGGACACACAGTTTAAAATGCTGGTGACAAATACTCTCACAGTCAAAGACTTGACAGATATGCTTGAGCACAACAAATGCAGAAGGGAAGAACTGAAGGCTAGGCCAAGTGAAACAAAGGAAAATCCACACAAGACCAATGGTGAAGGGAAGGAAAATAGAGTTCAAATCAATGGTCTGGAACGTAAGGAAGAAATAAACAGTCAACCAGTACAGAATGAGGAAACAAGAATTGAAAAAAATGAGGAGAGGCTTAGGCTTAGTCTGGGATGACTTTAAACATGCCAACATCCAAATCATAGGAATGCCAGAAGAAGAGGAAAAACAAGAAATTGAAAACTTGTGTGAAAAAACAATGAAGGAAAACTTCCCAAATTTGGTGAAGGAAATAGACATATAAGTCCAGGAAGCACAGAGAGTCCCAAAGAAGCTAAAACCAAATCTGACCACACCAAAACACATCATAACTAAAATGCCAAAGATTAAAGATAAAGAGGGAATCTTACGAGCTGCAAGAAAAGGGAGTTACCTACAAAGGGGATCCTATATGACTATCAGCTGATTTCTCAAAAGAAACTTTGCAAGCAAGAAGGGACTGGCAAGGTTGCAAACCAGGTCTCCAGTCAGGTCTGTGGCTGGAGGCAGGTGAAAAGCAACCATACATTGATGTCTCTCTCCCTCTCTGCTTCTCTCCCTTCCCCTCTTCCTAAAAATAACGAAATAAAATCTTAAAAAAAAAAAAAGAAGGGACGGGCAAGAAGTAATCAAAGTGATGAAAAGCAAGGACCTACAACCTAGATAACTCTATCCGACAAAGCTACCATTTAGAACTGAAGGGCAGATAAAGTGCATTCCAGACAACGTAAAGCTAAGGGAGTTCATCATCACCAAGCTGTTATTATATGAAACGTTAAAGGGACTTATTTAAGAAGAGGACCAAAACCATACACATTAAAATGACAACAAACAACTATCAACAACAGAACCTAAGAAATGAAAAACAAACTAAGCAAACAACTAGAATAGGACCAGAACCACAGGTATGGGGACCATTGGTGAGGGTTATCAGTTGGGAGGGGAAGGGGCTGAAATGGGAAAATGGTGCAGGGACTAGGAAATGTAATTGGTGGGGACAAGACAGACAGACATGACATTTGGGAGTGAGGCATAGATTACCTTTTTCAGATTTGTTCATTAAACATATTTTTTCCATGTAAGTCTTTAAGTGCCTAATTTTCCATGATTAAAAAAAGCCTTTTCTTAAACAAAATTCTGGATAACTCCTTGAATAGTTTTTATGTTTAAAAAAACAACAACACAGAGTTCTAAACCCAGCTTCCCAGATTCATGATAAGTGAACTTGCTGGTTTCCCCTGAGTATCACACCCACTATATTAGTCACAAGCAACTATATTAAGGATGTTGTTCACATTTTTTAAACACTAGCAATTCTGACCCACCCAGTTCAGCTTCATTTTAGGCACAATCAGACTTGAATTTTTTTATTCCATATAAGAAAAACAAGAAACCCCTATTACTTGTAAGATGGGCAAAATAGTTTATAATGTTTTTAAGTGTGGCAAAGTGGTTCATAGAGTATAGACTGGGTTTGCAGTTTATTAGCAGGAGAGCTGTGATTCCGTGCAATGCCTAATTCTATGAGGCCATTACAAAGAGCACCATGTATAAGTGTATACACTATACCACAATGAAATGTTTGAGTGGCCTAATGAATTGAAATGGCCTCAGTAATACACTAACTGAATTAGTCCATTTCTTCAATGCTGATTTAAGTCTTTCCAAGAATAGTCCTCAGACGAAAGTGAGAAGGGGGTGAACTTGCATAATGCTGGGTGGAGAAGACCCTGGGTAGATCTGGAGTGAGAGGATCCTTCCACTGGGTGACTCTGTTCGGCTTCCACATCTCAGTACCATAAGTCAGCCTCATGTCCACTTAAAGAACACACAGCCTTTGCTGCCTTTCGCCCATGCTTTCAAAATGTCTAAGAAAGCCTTGTAGAGAAATACCAGTACTGAAAATTGGCAACCTTTAGTTCCAACTAAGCGATTTATTCATGTAGTGAATATGTTTTTAAGTGATCAAAATGGGTCCTGCTATGCTGGTTGCTGGGATGTAGCAATGTGTAGGAAAGACAAAGTGCCATCTTCATGGATCTCACATGTTATTAGGGAATACTGGCATTTAACAGCTAATCATGACGGTAAGTTTTTCAGTTTTAGCTTCCTCCTACAACTACAGAGCACAGTGAAGAGAGGCGAGAAGCAGTGAGCTTTCAGAGTGGGTAAGATGTGAATGGAGGATGGTTAGTGGCCATCTGCCCATCACCAGGAGAGAGCCTGAGTTCATCCCACAGGGACAGAGAAAGAGGGAGAGAGGGAGGGACAGGGAAAGGAAGGAAGGAAGAGAGGGAAGAAAAGCAAGTAGGGAGAGAAAAGAGAAAGAAACAGAAAAAAGGAAGGAAGGAAGAACAGGGAGGAAGGAAGGAAGAACAGGAAGGAAGGAAGAACTGGGAGAGGGTCTTCAAAACCTGACTTGAATTCTTAAATCCAGTTGTTTTGGATTCAGCACCACATTTAATATTCCAAGTTAAGACAATAAATTCCTCTCCTGTGTGTGACTGTCCACAACTTTGTGTTGGCTTCTTTTTATTTGAAGCTATGAGTGTCCTGGCTAACATGGCTTTTAAGTATTGGTATAAAGTTGAGTATTTTCTTAAATATCAATGGAGAAAATTTGTAATGTTTCAGAAGGGAACAGGTAATGGTCATGATATTTAATCATGGGCTTACTGTATGTTAGAGTTGGGAGGGATTTACTTAGACACAGCTTCCAATAAGGTAGAAATAACCCACTAACCACCCCTGGCAGAAGTAAACTGGTCTTTCATTGTAATGGCATGGGACTGGATAAATGTGGGGTACTTTTGGGTTATCATAATAATCTGTGGGGTCTACTACTACCATTAGGGAAGACATGCTGCAGTGTCTGAGAGTCTCACACATGAAGAATTAACCTTCATCCTGCAAGATTTGGGAATGTCCACCAGGAGACTCCTGTAGGTTAGAAGCCTGTTTCTCTAAATCCACAATCTAACTTCTTTTTTCATATGAAACACAAAATGCTTTTGTGAGCTTTCAATGTGCAGTGCACCTTCCAAGTACACACTTACCCTGTAAGTCAAAGGAAAATGGTACTTCGTTTTATTCCGAATTTCATCAAGTTAGTTTACGTTGGAAAACTTACATCACTTGCATTAAAAGCACTGGTAGTATTGGAGTCACTGGTCCAGCACACCTGCATCTGCATACATTCCTGGCTGTTGTGTTCCTGACGATCCACTGGGCTCTGTCTTCCCTAGTTGTGCTCTAGTGCTTATAGGTTGAGTGTGATGCAGAACCGGAAGTCTTCAACCTCCTCACTGATCAGGTGGGCTTTTCATCCAAACACTGACTCGTTTGTTCTTTTGCTGAGATAGGCACAGCTTGGCTGCTCATGCCCCTTCTTGGAACATCTGCTTCCCAAATCCTGATGAGGCCAAATGGGCAGGATCACATCACCCAAGCCTCCTTGTCTAGGCCAGGACTGGGTACCTGAATCAACAGGGCCAATTATATATTCTCTCCCAACAATTAGGATTATAAATTTACTGCAGGAATACATAAGGTAATTTTCTGCTACATGCTCAGAGAAGCAAGACTATTTCTCCCCTAACACTGCTGATTCATGTGTCTCATTTGAACTTATGTAATTGATTATCTAAAACTTTAATCTGAAATAATTGAAAATGTTCTGAAAGGTGGGGAAATAGTATATCCTTTACTCAGATTCCAAAATTGTTAACATTTATTACGTTTAAAAAATTTTTCTTTAATCATTGCCTGATTTTCTAAATAATTGGAGAATAAGTTATAGATATGATGGCCTGTTACTCCTACATGTTTCCTAAAGCACAAGGGATACTCTCCTACATTACTACAGTTTAATCAACAAAATTAGGACAGTGATATTAATATTGCCATCCAATCCCCTATCTTCAGTAGTGTTCTTATACATACATTTTCCTTTTGGGTCCATGTCTCCAGTTTAGGCTCTTCAATAGTCTTTCAGTCTTTTCTTCATCTTTGTGAACTTGACCCTTTTGAAGGTACAGATCAGTTATTTTGATAGAATATCCTTCAATTTACATTTGTTTTTTACTTCCTCATTATTAGATCTAGGCTATTCAATTTTGACAAGAATACCACAAATGTGATGCCATGTTCTTTATAATGCATCATATCAAGAGGTATATGATATTAATTTGTCCTATTTTGGTGATGTTGACTTTTACAACTTAGATGAGGTGATAATGGTAGGTTTCTCCACTGTTAATTACAAAATATTTTGTACTTCTACCAACTAATATTAACATTCATTGATGATTTCTGTCTGAAACAATTATTACTATGATTTTTTGCCAAAGGTACTTTTGTCCTCTGTGTACCATTGTTTTCTGTTTTTTTAGTTGGCATTCTACAGAAGATAAAAGAGGGGCTTTATATTCTCTCTCACAATTAATTAACTTATATCAATATAGACTCATGGATTCATATATTTTATTCAATTAGTTATAATCCATATAATCACTAAATAAAATTTGGCGGTTGAAATTTCCCATACTTGGCCAAAGGTAGCTTCTTCAAGCTGGTCATTTCTTCTTCCTGATTCTTTCCATATGTGCCAGCCAAGTGGGCCTAGTCCACTTGCCCTAGTCATGCTGACCTGGCACCAACCCTAACTCTGGGCCATATCCATACCCAAGTAGTTATGAATCTAAATGATGAATTTGAAATAGCTATTTTAGCAGTCCTTATTTCAGTTATTCTTTTAGGTTATTTAGATCACTTTGGATTTTGATTCTGTCACTCTAATGCATTCATTGTCCCTCCTACTTTTGATCTACCCAAGCATTTCATAAATTTCTATTCAAATTGTTGATAAAATCTTGAACACAACATGGGAGAGACTTTCCTGCTATTAGATATATTCTTCCTGGGTAGAATTGATACATTAATATACACTCTTTGTATGTCATTTTCAACCAGCTCCAAACTTACTTTTAAGGACTACCTCATTTAGGTTTATTTGTTGCATCCACAAGATATCTTGAGATAGGTTTTCTAACAGTGTGCCAAAATTAAAATGCATTATGCTGTACATAGTAAAGTGACCTTATAAAATATATAATAAAATTATGTTAGTCTGACCTAAAATATTATTAATGAATCCATGCTGGATTGCTTTCTTATCAGAAGGGTTATTAGTAGTCAAAGTATAACTACTAAGTGCAGTAGTGGAAGTTGGACCCAGGCTTATATATCTAACGTCCTGCTATTTCACAATAAATCCATCAGTTTACATGGGGACATGGGAAGGGCTTCCTCTTTCTGATCTTACATTGTGCTACTTTAATGATATGTCAGAGTGCAAGTACCCAAGGGCAAGGCAAAGGCTAACCTGGTAGGGCCCAGGAGTTACCCCTGCCTCAGGTCCCTGAGTGTATACGGCTAGCCATTCTTCACAGTTTCTTGAACCCTTCCCATGATGTCTTGCTGAATGGCCCATTTCATGTATGGATTGAAACCTAACTTAGAAAAGCATGCAAGAGTCTCTTTAATTAAGAGCAAAACATTTCTAAAAGATAATAATGAAATTAAATTATTGGTATATGTGAAATATTTACCCAATATTATTTTAGCTCTTGTAATATCATTATGTTAAGTATTATGTTATTATTTTTTTTGCAGCTTTTTAATTCAAGGAAAATTACAAATTTTTGTTGGTTTTTTCTAACACTTAATCTAAGGCTCACTATAGTTTAGAAACACCACAGAAGCTACAAAAACTATGAAGGTAGCTTTGCTAGACATTAAAAAAAGAAGTGGAACAACCAGAAATCTCCTTAAGTAGCAAGAGTAGCCCATAGAGACTGTTCTGATGAATTGGGTAGACTTTGTGTGCAAAGATCATGTTGTTGAGGTTGTGGTCACATTGTAGGGGTAAGAGCAGAGGAAGAAGAAAGATTTTGAACAAAGGGAGTTTAAGTTGACTGTCAAGGAGGAAAATCCCCAAGGAGGAGTCTGCAAACTCGAGAGAAGTGGTGGGAGTCCTCCTGGAAATACTTAGAGTTGAGCTGCACAAACAGAGGCACTTCCGTGGAGAACAATCCCAACCTGGCAGGAACTCAGACAGGTCCAGCCTCTGGGACTCAGCCACTTAGTCTCTCTGAGCTTCTGAGGTAAGAGAACCCTGCCCAGCACCTCTGCAGAAAATGGCCCGTGGGCCCCTAAGGTTTTGTGTGTACAGGGTGATCACTCACTGTGTTGTCCTTGAAGATGAGCAAGCATGAGGTCCCTTGAAAAGAATCCTATGAGTTTATTGATTTTTATCCTTACAAATATCTTTTATTCTCCACAAAATCTTTATACAAAAGTAGTAGCTCCATCTTCTGTTGTCATCAAATAAATCTAGATATTTTCTCTTGGTTTTATTTATTGTTTAGAAAACAATAGTGGGGACAACTATAATAGAACAACAATAAAAAAGAGAGAGAAAACAATATTGCTGAGACAGCTGATTGCATCTCTCTCCCCATCGACAATCTATTTCATCCATAATAATGGAAACACAGTGTGTGCAGGACACAGAGCTTCCTGCGATAAAGACCACATTGTCCAGCTGTAAGCTGCACTGTGACTTAAGTTTGGCCGGTGACTTATAAGTAGAAGTATCACTGAAAAGCTTCCAGAAAAACACCCTTATTAAACTATGTGGCATGCCCTTTGCCTGCTCCTGGGAACATGGATTTGGTGGCTGGTGCTTCAGCCATCACCTTGGACCATGAGGATGAAGGCCACAGCCTAGGGTTGGAAGAGAAGTGAGCTACTCCCTGAAGTCTTATCCTGAAGCCTTTATCCTGAAGCCTTAATAGAGGAAAGCTACTGTGCTATCTCTAGACGCCCCACCTTTGACTTCCATGAAGACTGAAATAAAGTGTTCTTTGGGGAGGTTTCTTTATCTGTAGCCAATGCTAGCCCCACCTGATATTCATAAAAATTCTTACAAATGTTAGTATTACTATAAGAATTATCAGAAAGAAGTCACTGACCATCAACCATACTAACCCTTTAGCTTTTTCCTTTTATCGCATGTTCTCTCAATCCAGCTCTGGAATACTGACATACAGTTGAAAAGAATGGTCCAATGTTCAATCTATCTACCTGAATATTGACCTGGAAAGAAAATGCCCTCAATGCTTATTTTATTAAGTGAAATTACAATGAACTAATATGAAGGTGCCAGGCAAAGCAATCAGCAGCCACTCCATATTTTAAAAAAAAACAATTTTTTTTAGAACAATAAAGAAGGCAAAGAGTTTCTGCAATTGAAAGCTTTGGCTCTATTAATATGTTCCTCCTCTGTGGAACACTCCACCCCCATTCTCTACTTCCTTAAGGACCCTCAAATGTATTAGATTAACAACAGGAAGACAGGCTAGAGGTATAAAATGGGAGCCATCAACCCATGAAGACAATGAAAGCAAAGGGCTGAATACAATTTTGTAAGAACAAGATGAGAGAGAAGAGTCTCTCTAACGGAGGACTGCAGGAAGTACATCTTTATGTAATGTGCAGAGGAAGGGAACCCCCCAAATGAAGACCGTGAATGAGCGGTCAGAGTCTGAAAAAAACTGAGTGCCATCAATGACTTTCCTTGATCAACTGGAAATAAATTATGAGTTGATATGCCCTGGACTTAGCAACTAGGAGGTCATTGGTGGTGGTCAATGCAAGGACAGGTTCCAGTGGCCGGGATGGGGCTTGGGGAGAGGTTCAGGTAGGAGAAGGGGCTGAGATTGTGTGCATAGACCATCCAAGGCTATATCCAGCACCCAAACTAATTGGGCTGCTCTTTGTGTTCAATGGTGAAGTCAGTTAGTTGTTTGATGGATTGAACTTCTCAAGTCCTTTGGAGCAAATTAATATTTGTATGCAAACCCAGGTTATGACACAGGACCAAGAAAAGTGGAAAGCAGCCTTTCTTGGAGGGTAAAATTTCCTTATGGCAGGTGCTATCGTCCTGCCAACACTCCTCTTGTGGACATCTGGGGAAGGCAGGAAGCACTAATGGCCACCACTAGCCTGAATATTCGCATTAGCCTTGAAAGGCATTCATGGTAGAAGCAACTGCTCTATTGTATCCAACATTGAGCATGCACTTATCATAAGAAGAGAGGCTGAAATCTGGAAGAGGAAACCTATGCAAAGTGACTGAGAAACTGACTTGCCTTTTGTAGGGCTAGAATTAGGATGGAAATTTGGAACTTGGAAGACTTTCTGGTGTTTCCTCCCCCACTCTTTGTGTTTTTTATAATTGTTTCCTTTTTACAAGCTCGGTACTTTGTAAAGTTCTCTATTCCTGTAAAGACAGTTTCCTTTTTTTTTTAGTCTCTGTTCTCAGAGCCTTGCATTATCACTTGCTAAATATATTTCATCATTTTATTTACTTTTGGGCTGAAGTGCTGACACCATTATGTGACCTTCTCTACATCCAACTCTAAGCTGCACTTTTCAAAGATAAATCACTGTAATTATTCTCCTGAAAAGAAGCAGGAGGTGGAAAAGCCAAACTAATATGTACCTTTAGCCTGCCCAAATGACACATTGAAAACCAGTTGCTCTGAACCCTAAACTTTGACTCTGTATTTCTAGATCTTCTAATAGTTATTAGATAATTGAGAATTGTGAAATGAGTTGGGATTTTTCACTTATTTCTCAAAGACTGCCAACCATAGCTACATATTTATAAGGATTTTTGTTGCATCCTACAGTGTTAACCCTCAGGGTTGGTTCGCTCATCAACAAACTCAGAAATAAACTGAAAACTTGAGATTTGGGATTTAGAGCGAGGGTTCAAGACTAGGGTGATGGAAGTTTTTATTCAGCTGATTTGGTTTATTTTTAGGAGGTATCATTATTTCAAGAGCAATTTTCTTAGGTGACTTAAAATGCATTTATAATTACAATTTTGAATTCCCTTTCCCTTCATGGTGGCAGAAAAGGAAGTTTGCTAAAAATAATTTCCTATTCCAGTCTGATGCAGAGAGAGAAGTTTCCTGAACATTTCCCCCCTCAGGTGGATGGACAAAAAATGGCCCACGTAAGTACCTTAAACTGACTTCATAAAGATAATGCGCATTATCATTGTTTTCATTCAGAAAATATAGCAGCATCAGATATAATCTCTTATCGCAACATTGGTTGCCAAGGTCTGCTAAAAATGTTTTCTTTTCTGCTGCAAAAATGTATTGGTTTATTGTTTGAGAGCACCTCCCAGGCCCTAGGGAAAAACCCTTGGCTGGTCAGAAGTGGTTCATGTTTTTCTGCTCTCCACTCCTGCCACTTCTATTTTAAACACTTTCCAAATGCACTCTCATAATTGCATGCTGCACAAGAGAATGTGCTGTTCAAGGCAAAACCATAGGCCCAGAATGGCATCACTTGTGCTAAAAGCCTGTGATAACCAACCTAGATTTAATACCTGATCGAAGTGCAGCTTCAACCTCTTCCCTAAACATAATCTTAATTAACCAGTCTGGAATGTTCTGGCCAAGCACCGGGAGGGTAATCGGTCACTTGCACCCACTCCTGAAAAAGCAGAGGCAACCTGCATGACCCAAACCCTTCTCATTCTCTTCTCCCAAAGAAAAGATGTCCTGGCTCCAAAATCATCCTTTCTTTTGTTAGTAGTTCCCTTGCCCCACCCTTTTTCTTATAAAATCCTTCCATTTTGTACAACTCTTCTGAGCATGCTTCTAGTTACTAGATGGGATGCTGCTGGATTTACAAATCCCTTACTAAATAAAGCCAATTATGTCTTCAGATTTACAGGGCTGAATTTCAGTTGGTGGAAAATATTGGAGGTTAATTCTTTCTCATAAAAGAAAGTTTTTACATGATGGAAGGTAATCATAAGCAGAAACCAGGAACATAATTTGCAGAAGACCAATTCCAAAAGATAATTGATAGAACAATCTATCGAATCCATTAAATTTATAAAATTGACTATGTGCTTTTCCAAAATGTTCTGATTTCTCAAATTGTCAGTATTTCATGTGGTCATCTTTCAGTTTATATCTTTTTCTTAATCTACAGGATTGCTTTAGCTAAATCCTGATTTATTTTAGGTGGTTTTATATTTGAAATTAAAATGGAAAGTTGACAGAAATGTGAAAATATCCCTGTAAAGCTAAACAGTCATTTGGTCATTTGGCAAATTTGCTTGATGCAAACTTGACATGAGGTGAGTAGATTAGGCCATGGCCATCCTGTAGAGGGTAGACTGCACACACCGAGAGGTGCCATTCTCATGGACTATGATATGAATGGGCCATGTGGAGTAGCATGAACCCCTAGATCATAAGATGTCTGGCCCCAGTCAAGGAGTCCATTGGCAGGTCCAGTAACCTGACCCGCAATTCCAGTCAATTTGGAGGAACAGACACAACTGAGAAGTTCCTATAAATTCAGACTAAGGATAAGGCAAGACCAGCAGCATGGCTTGAAGGGGGTGTTAGAAGCCTCTGGAGGAGAATACAAAATCCTCATATCCAGGTTGTACCCCGGACCAACTAAATGAGAATTTCTAGGTGGGATCCAGGCAGAAACATTTAAAATAAGATCTTCCTAGGTGAATGCAATATTTACCTGCTGTGTAATAAAGAATCTGATGCATTTGTCCCTAGTTTCTTGAGGAGAAACTAAAATCCAGGCATTTCCCCAGCGACAAGGGTGTCTTTGTTATTCACAGCGGCCTGTGGAACCACATCTGAGTTCATGTTAAAGAGATGATTCAGAATGAGCACTGGTTGGTCTTGACCAAAAGACCAACCATGTGATCAGAGAAGTGAGTCTTTGAGTCACAGTGATGTTAGCCCAACCTCTCAACCTCCAGGAAGGGGAGGAAGGCTGAAGATTTGAATTAGTCACCTGGCCACTGTTACTGTCAACCATGCCTACATAATGAAACCCCAAGAAAAGCTCTGAACATGAAGGTTTTGGTTAGCTTACTGATGGTGACCACCTGGCTGTGCTAGGCTGTTGACGTGAGAGGCCGTAGAAACTCCATACTCGGGACCCTCCTGGACCTTACTCTTTGTGTCTCTCCATTTGGCTGGTCCTAATTTGCATCATTTACAATAAAACTGTAATCATAAGCATAGCACTTTTCTGACTATTGTAAGTTATTCTAGCAAATTCAGAAGCTCCTGAATTTGTAGTCCCTGAAATAAGGCAGTTTTTGTTGTTGTTGTTGTTTTTTTTTGGGGGGGGCACCTCACTTAAACATGTGAAATCTCACGCTCACTGCAGAAGGATGGCATCAGGATTGAACGTAGTGTTGCAATATTGCAGCAACTGAGCTGAGAACTACTATTCTAGGAAACGTTCCGAGCATTAAGTTAGTGCCAGAATCAAATCATCCAACTAGGTTAGGGCAGGGATACCACCAGGGTCCCACTAGGAGAGAGGGTAGGGTAGATATGGCAAGAGCTAAAAGGCAGGCAGGAATGAGGCACTGAGGCTTGGTCTCAAAGTCCCGCCTGGGAACAAGAGTAGAAATTATTAACCAGGACAAAAGGTCAGTCAGGCAATGTGCCTGTGTAGCGTGGGACACTGTAGCACAATGCTCTAACGGATAAGCTTTGTTGTCCCCAGACGAGGACTTGCGTTCAGAGCCACGCACTCTTCCCAGCATCACCACCACCAAGTCATTGGCGGGAAGATCCCTGTTTAACCAGTACAGGTTTTGTGATGAGGGTAGAAGTGAACCAGTTGGTGCCAGAAGTATCATTGGTGCGGCTGGATTTACCTGAAGTCAGTAAGTGCAAGATTTAAATAAGCTAAATGCTTTTTCTGAGGGGTTTCTTGAAAAGCACACTGACGATACAGTCATTTCAATGTGTCTTGGCGTCTTGGATTTCTTGAGATCGAAGTCTGACTGAGAAGCTCTTGCCACAGCTGGGTTGTCACTGGGAAAGGTGAGCTGACTGGCGGGCTTCCAAGAGGTCTCCCAGGCTGGCTTTGGTCCTGATGTGTTTGCCACAGTCCATAGTTTGCTCCAGCTTCTTCCAGGCGCAGAGTGTCCATCTTGCCAACAGCAGTTAATTCAACCTGGACAAGCCAGCACACGGAGTATACTTTGGGAGTCTGAAGTCCATACACCAGAACATGTGTTAATTCATAAAATATCGGTGTGACTGAGCTCTCTATACATAAATCTACTTGGGGAAAAAAAGTTTGAGAAAAATGTTATGTGATGAGCATGCAGTGCAAATAAGTCAGATCAGTTATTCCACAAATAGTATTCCTCATGGCCTGAAAGTCCACCAGATGTACCTTGCCCATCCCCATGGTGGGGCTGTGTGTACCCACTCTGTGACCAGCCTTCAGCCTGCTGTGTGCCATTGGTAAGGCCCTGTAGTGATTGCCTCTGCAACTGTCCCTTTGCTTTCTTTACTATTCAGTGTTCTCTGCTGATTGGTTCTTCTTTATTTCAACGTGTTACGAACTTTAATGAGGTCACTCCAAATCTTTCAGGGCTTAGAGCCATTCTGTTGCTTTATCAAGGTGATTTTATTTACATAGTTCTCCTGTGGCCCATTATGTAGTGAATTTATGTTTCAATCTCAGTAGATAAGTTTAGATTTTTTTCTTATTGTTCTTCTAATGTTAAAATGTTTTTTTTTATTGAAAAGTACATAAAAACATAAAAATCATTCATAATTCCTCTACCTTATTGGAACATAATTATATTTGCTTAACTCACAAAATTTGTTTCTGGGTTTCTGAGTATTCTCATTTTCTTTTCTTTAAAACAATTTAATGAGGTACAATTTACCTATAATATTCACCTGTTTTTAGTGTATAATTCAAGGATTATTAGTAAATATGCAGTTGTACAACCATCATCACAATCCAGTTTTAGATCATATACAAGTATATCAGTTCAAGTCAATTCCTCATACCCATTTGTAGTCAATCCACCCATTCCAATCTCAGCTCCATCCACCACTAATCTGCTTTCTGTCTTTACAGACTTGCCTATCTAGACATTTCATAGAAATGGAATCATTTAATATTTCATCTTTTGTTACTGGCTTTTTCTTCATTTAGCATAATGTTTCTGAGGCTCATCCATGTTGTAGCATAAAGTAGTAGTAATATGTTCCTTTGTATTGCAGAATAGTCTTTCATTGTTTGGGTATACCACATTTTATTTATCAATTCCTCACTTGAAGGAACTTTACATGGTTTCCATTTTGTGACTATTATGCATAATAAGGCCGTAAACATTTATGTGCAAATCTTTTATGAACATATGTTTTCATTTTTCTTGGGTAGATACCTAGACATAAAGTTGCTGTACTATATGGTAAATTTATGTTTAACATTTTAAGAAACTGTCAAGTTATTTTCTACCAGCAATGTATGAAGTTGCCAGTTTGTTCACGTCATTGTCAGCACTTGGTATTGTCTGACTTTTTGAGTATAGCCATTTCAGTAGGTATGAAGCAGTATGTAATTGTGTTTTTAATTTTCACTTCCCTAGTAACTAATGATATTAAGCATCATTTTATGTACTTATTAGCCCGCTATATATCTTCTTTGGTGAAATGTTTCTTCAAACCTTTTCTCCGTTTTTGAACTCCAGTTGTTTGTCTTTTATTGTTGATTTGACAGAGTTCTTTATATATTCTAGATACTAGTACTTTATCAGCTATGTGATTTGCAAATATTTTTTCCTTTCTGTGACTTATCTTTACATTTTCTTAATGGTGCCCTTTGAAAAACAAAATATTTTAATTTTAATGATGTTCAATTTATCATGCTGTTACATTTTGCTTTTGGATGTATTTTCAGTTACTTTTTATGTATGATGTGAGGTAAGGATCTAAATTCATCTTTTTGCATGTGGATATCCAACCATCCCAGCACCATTCATTGAAAAGACAATTCATGTTAAATTGCCTTGGCCCCTTTTTCAAAAATCAATTGACCTAAAGTGTTCCCGAACTCTAAATTCCGTTTCATTGATTTATGTATTTTTTGTATTAATACCAGACTGTCTTGATTGCTGTAGTTCTACACTGAGTTTTGAAGTTGGGAACTTTGTTCTTTTTGGCAATCTTACACTGCTTTTTGGATTATAGTCACCACTTGGTAGGGCTTTTCTATCTTCTCTATTGCTGTCAGTTCCCACATATGGTGGTTCTTTGGGTATGCTATGCTAGACCCACCCTCTGTCCCTCCCTCCCCTTCCTCTTCCTCTCCCTTCTTCCCCTCCTTCTTCCTAACAGCTTGTCTTAATGATATGCTTTGGTTTGGAGACCTTGTTGATGTAATGCTTTCTGTGTTTCCCACCTCACTCACTCCTATGTTAACATAAATGTTGACTTTCTTGGTGTAGTCCCTGGTCATACTTCACCCAGGATCTAGAGTTCATATCTGACCATTACAATAAGAGTTTTCTAGGAAACACAACTTGCTTTTCCTCTGGTACACCAACTCTTTGGTAGCTCCAAATCGACCATTTCTCTATATATAGTTAGAGGGATTCAAAGAGAATTGAACAGGAATGTATATTTTTTCTCAGTAAGCAAATCCATGTTTTTAATGTTATGCCAATGTGTCATCTAACATCATCAATCTACTTACAGCCTACAGCTGAATTCACACCAGTGCTTCCCACTCTTTTCCCACTTTGTCACTCATACGGGACAGTATTGTGTGGTAACGTAAGCTACCTCAACCATCGGGGCAGGGGAGCGGACTTCAGCGTGGGTGGCACCCCACCCCACCTCCTCCTCCACAAAACAGATGGATTTATGGACACACCAGTAGCTCTTCCAGTTAGCATTCGGTTAAGAGTTCTTCCCACAAGTCTATAATGGTACACTATTTACTCCTTAACTTTCTGAAATCCAAACACTCAGCTTTCAGTAGTTGCTTTTTGTACATATGTCTGAGAGCCCATAGGCTGGCTAAGGACCATCTCTGCACCTTCTGGAAGTTTCTTGTGTGGGATATTTGGCCTCTCCCTTTGAGCATACGACAGAGGTGCAGTGCTGAAATCAAGTTGCTATGTTAAGTGGGAAAGCAAATCCCCCCTTGCTCCCTGACCACCCAATGAAACCAAAGATAGTGTTTCTCCTTGGATTTATCTATCTGTTTCTCCAGTTGACACACAAGAAAATCTGACTCAGTAAAGATAGGGTGTGTGTGTGTGTGTGTGTGTGTGTGTGTGTGTAAAGAAGCCTTCACAGAATGGGTACATTTCCAGGACATCTACCCTCCCCAAACCATGCCAGAGTTGTTACTTTAATATAGAGTAAAATCTACATCCAGTCCTGCCACCCGAACCCAAAAGAAAAGAGAGTAACAGCCACCTAGATTCATTTTGCAGTGATTGAAGTTTCCGTCCATGCAGGATCATTCTATTTTAATGACTTATCTTTAAAAGCCCTAAAAGAAGTATATTGCAGGTAGTTAAACGTCAGCAGGGACATTTCTACCCTTTTCTTGTTGTCGATCATGACAGGCATACACAGAAACAGCTTCTGGGCATGTTGAACCTTCAGAATTACCCACCCCTCCCAAAGGACAAAACCAAAATAAAAAGACAAAAAGTTCAAGGCCCTGGCTGGTAGTACAGTGGATAAGCTGCCAGCCTGCGAACCCAAAGGTCACAGGTTCGATTCCCCAGCCAGGGCACATAACCAGGTTGCAAGCCAGGTCTCTTGTCAGGTCTGTGGCTGGAGGCAGGTGAAAAGCAACCATGCATTGATGTGTCTCTCTCCCTCTCTGCCTCTTTCCCTTCCCCTCTTTCTAAAAATAATGAAATAAAATCTTTAAAAAAAAAAAAAAAAGAGGAAAAGTTCAGCCCAAATTTGTAGTGCTTTTGACAAAATATGGTGGGTGTTTAATAAATCAATAAGAAAATAAAGGAATAAAACAGTGCCAGAACTATATAATGAAGATTTTTTGCATTACAGACCTGCGTCTCTGTACATTTTTCACAGGATGATTACCAGTAGCACAGCCTGAGTGTGCAAAATTTCAGAAGAGTACTATAGCTGCTAGATATCTTTTACCATGGACCATAATTTCTTCTCCCCTACTCCCCAATGATCAACTTGTTATTCTTCTAAATACAGCTCCCCTGAGTTGTACTTTTTGCAGAAGTTCAAATATTTATATCTCTAGTTCTTTGGGTAAGTTTCACTTTCATACCTGCCAAAGATATGTGGGGCTGTCCCTGCCACTGAGGACTGGGCAGGGCTCATGGATGTAGGCTGACACTGGAAATGGGCTTTCTGTTCAACGTAAGCTCAGCGTGACAAACTGGAGCTATTGTGCTCTGATAGTTAAAAATGACAAGATGGTCAAGCATTCCGTATTAACAGTGGATGCAGACAAATTTTCCAGATGCATAAAATGTATATGGTACAAATGTACCTCTTTCTATGTAAAAAATTCTGTACAACTTTCTGTATAATATTAAATATTAATTGCCATCTGACATATTCTAATCAGGTTATAGACCAATGAAGTTTTTGGATTTAGTTTATCAGTGCAAAAAAAAAAAGGAAAAGAAACCTTCACAATTTTCCTAATATTGCATGTATAAATGCGTTTTGATTCTGAAAACAATCAGTTCATTTTAAACCAAATAGACAATCAGGTAAGAGGAAATTGGCTTTACGACTGGTAGCTTTGGCCGGGGTGACCTTATTTGGAAGAATTTGAGATGCTGCTAGGGTTCCCACTGGCTCTAAGACTAGAGGACATCTGATATCAGTTTACAGATTTCATGATTTATTACATTTTGGTCTGTGTCCACTCCTTTATGCCTCTGTCCCTATCCTTAAGATTTCCTTCACAATCAGGCTTCAGTATTTTTCTAAATGAACAGAGTCTTTTTTTCCTCTCTAAGCTTATTTGTGTGTGTTTTCTGCCTGGTCATTTTTCCTTTTTTCCCTTTTTCTAATTGTGGTGATTTACTGTTTTTGCTGCTGGTCTTCTGACTTTCTTTCTTGGGTGGGACATCATTTTTGGCTTCAGACTGGAATGTCCCAGAATAACTGCAGTTGAAAAGACTACTTGTGTGTTGTGATGGGAAGGAACTCTGATGGTTAAGGCTGGGATCTATCTATAGGCACCACGTAGAGAATATTTATATCTCTGATTTCTGCTCACTGCCTCCCATTACTTCAAAATACAAGACATTAGCCCAATTTACCATGCAATCCTAGAAGCAAAACAGTGGGTGAACATGTCAGATCATGCTGTTGACTGAATATCTGTGTTCCCCCAAATTCCTATGTTGTAACCTATCCCCCAATGAGGTGGCATTTGGAAGTGAAGCTTTTGGGAGGTACTTAGGTGTGAAGGTGGAGGCCTCATGAATGGGATTAGAGCCTTTATAGAAGAGATTCAGCAAAGCCACCTTCTCACACCCAGTAAATGAGGATGTGGTGAGAAGAGCTGTGTATGAACCAGGCAGCTGGCTGTCATAAGACCTGACTCTCCTGACACTTTGATCTTAGATTTTTAGCCCCCAAAGCATCTGTTGTATTTCTGACCTTGTCTTGATCATTCTGCCTTCAATGTAGTTATTTTGCAGTAATAATGGTTGCATTTTGTGAGTGCACGCTATTAGTTTACATACAACACTGGCAGGTAATCTTATTAGTTCCATATTACAAAGAAACTGAAACTTGGAGAAGCTAAGTAACTTGCCCAAAGTCACATAATAGATGACAGAGCTGACATTTAAACTATGTCCCCCGAGGTACCTGTCTTATCTCCCATAGCAGTTCTTAAGCAATATCAAGGAAGGGACTATTGTATTTCTTCTGTTTCCTTAAATTCTTTTTAAAAAATCAAGTTGCAGAAGAACTCTAGCATTTGACTTTAAGGAGAAAAAATAAATAAGACAAAAGATAGCAGACTCCCTTTCCACCTTGTATTAGTTTGTGAGGGCTGTTGTAGCAGAGGACCCATCACACACTGAGTGGTGTAAACAACAAAGCATCACTTACTCATTTGATGCGCATGAGTTTTTCTTTTTGGTACGCTTGTACAAGTGGCAAGTATGAAAGTAATTTTTGTGGGGCTATTTTTAAATACATATTTTATTTATTAAATTTTATTTTTCCTGCCCTGGCTGGTATAGCTTACTGGGTTGGCACCAGCCTGCCAACCCAAGAGTCGCTGGTTTGATTCCCAGCCAGGGCACCTAACCAGATTGCAAGCCAGGTCTCCAGCCAAGGCCATAGCTGGAGGCAGGTGAAAGGTAATCATTCATTGATGTTTCTCTCCCTTTCTTCCTCCCTCCCTGCCCTTCTCTCTAAAAATAATGAATACAATCTTTAAAAAATAAATAAGTTTTATTTTTCAATTACAGCTGACATTCAATATTATTTTGCATTAGCTTCGTTGTACAGCCTGGTGATTAGATAGTAATATAATGTGCAGAGTGATTCCCTGATATGTCTGTGAAGGGCCCATCTGTCCCCACACATTATTATTACAGTATTATTGACTATATTCTCTATGCTGTACTTTACATCCCTGTGACTATTTTGTAACTACTGATTTGTACTTAATCTCTTTACCTTTCTTTATCCATTACCCCCAACCCCACTCCCCTCCAGGAACCATCAGTCTGTTCTGTGTGTCTATGAGTCTGTTTCAGTTCTATTTGGCCATTTAGTTTGATGAACAACAAAAATTGGCCTCATGGGTCTGGAGGCTAGAAGTCTGAGGACAAGGTATCAGTCCACCCCACTCCTCTTGGAGGTACCAGGGCAGTCTCTGTTCTGGTCTCTCTCGGCTTTTGGTTGTTCCTTGGCTCATATGAGCAAACTCCAGTCTTTATATGCTGTTCCCAAGTGTGTGTGAATCCCTGTGCCCAAACTTGCCCTATTAAAGGGACACACATCCTATTGCATTAGGGGTCCATCCTGCTGAGCTCACTTTAACTACATGTGCAACAATCCCATTTCCAAATAAGGTCACATTCTTAGGTTCTAGGTGTTAAGACTTCAACCCAAGAAATTTTGGGGACACAATTCCACCAAGAGCGCATTTCCGCTACAGAGCTTCTGTCACAAGGCTGAGCCCTAAACCAGAGAACCCGATGCAGTTGTCCGACTGCACTTTCCTGAAATCAACACAGGCAGAGGGGTCAAAGGGTCAATTTAAACAAGTTTCGTTGTGACAAAATTGAGCCTGGTTTTAGCCTCAGTCTACCATAGGTCAACCTGACACCAGCGTTAGCCTTTCACATAAGCAAAAGAATTCACCAACTTAGCACCCAAAACTCCATCTGCTTTAAGCTACCATAACCAGCGACTGATTCTCTGACCCTTACTCAATGGGGGAGGAAATTACTGTGTATAATATTATGATATATAGCGGTTATATCTGATAACACCTAAAATACTTAAGCTTTTCAAGATGGGTTTAGTTCAGTAAAGTTCACTAACTTTCAGCACTCAAAAGGAAATGAAACGTTATCAAGAAATATTGCTGTCAAGAAAAAAGTGGGTTATTTAGAAAGCCCTGAATGGAAAATGGCCTATACAAAGTACCTCATAATGCAAAATAGGTAAGACTGTTGCGAAGTCACATTTTTTAAATGTAAAGTCCAAATAGCTAGAGAGCCCAAGGTAGGCACATGTTAAAAATATTGAAGAGGCCAATTACGTCTTTTGGTCAATAGATGGCAGAATTCTCGAGGAGGGGGATTCTCGCATCTGACTCAGCGTTTATCCGCATTAACAGCTTTCATAGTCCATGAAATTGAGTGAAGTTTTGTTTTTCGTTTTTGTTTCTGTTTTTAATTGGCTTATCTCTCTTAACAGAGACAAGAAGCATTCGCAGTTAAGTTTAAGAAGTTAAGTAAAGATGAGTAATGTTTTAGTAAGATCCAGGAATTGTAAGTAGAGTCAGGGAAGAGGTAGATTCTATTACTTTCATCTGAAAGAAAAAGGAAGACAGAGATTAAATAGCTCACACACCTAGGAAATGGCAGCCGTGGAAATTCACACGGAAGCTTTTTACGTTTACGGTGGCATGCCCAACCACTGTGTTTTGTGCTGATGACACATAGCTTGACACCAGTGGTGAACCTCCACGCTTCTCTTTCCGAGGGAATTCTTCGGTTGAGGTATTTATTATCAGCTAATCAATGTGTTGCTTCTGTTGATGCAAGAAATACAGTGTGGTGAGTCAGCATTCCGTCCTTGACGTTACTCTGGGCTGAAGTTCAAATCCTGGCTTTGACAGGGCTTGGTTGTGTAACCAGCTTTTCCAAAATTCAGTTTCATTATCTGTAAAATCAGGCTCATTATTCCTCTGTGAGAGAGTTTTGATTACATGTGTAACGTATTTAGCACAGTGCGTGATACATAATGAAAACTCAGTGATATCTAAAAAGTATACCTGTTCTGAAAATAATGTTTCAGTGTAGAGATATTCGTAATTTGTTTATTCACTGTTGACCTGCATTGGGGTTGTTTCTGTCTTTTAACTATTATAAATAAAGCTATTATGAGCATTTTTATACAAGTCTTTGTATAGCCTTAATGCTGTAATTTCTCTTGGAGAAATACCTGTTGTGAAATAGGGGGTATATGTTTCGTTCGGAAGAAACTGACAGTGTTTTACAAAGTGGTCATACATTTAATGGTCCCGCTTGCAGGGTATGAGACTTCTAGTTCCTCCATATCCTTGCTGATACCTGGTATGATCAGATTTATTTATTTGTTTATTTACAGGATTTTAAAAATTGTGATAATAAAATTATTACTAAGCGTGCAACTTGTACTAAGTGAAGTTACAGTGTTGTAAAACATCTCCAGAAACTTTTCCTCTTGCAAAAACCATACCCATTAAACAATTCCTTTCTCAGCCCTGCCCCCAACCTTGTAACTGGCACTCTACCTTCTGTCTCTGTGAATCTGACTATTTAACATACTTCCTCTAAGTGGAATCACAGTGTCTGGTCCTGTTTTGATTAGATAATTTCACTTTTCATAATATACTCAAGATTCATCCATGTTGTAGCATGTGACTGAATTTCCTTTCTTTTTAAGGTGACATAGTATTTGTCGTATGTGTATAGCACATCTTGTTTATTCATCTGCTGATGGAAATGTATGTTGCTTCCACCGTTTGGCTATTGTGCACTGCACTGCTATGAACATGGATGTGTGAACATCTCTAATAGACCATGTTTCCAAATCTTTGAATACGTATGCAGAAGTGGAGTTACTAGAGCATATCATAGTTCTATGTAACTTAGAATAGCCTGAATAATTAAGTTAGTAATTAAGTTAAAATAATTAATTAAATGAGTAGTTAAACATAGTAGGAGGAACTGCCCTATCATTTTCCAAGGTGGTTGCCCCATTTAAAAATCCCATCAACAATGCACAAGTGTTCAAACCTCTCTGTAGTTCTGTCAACACTTCCTTTTGATCATAGCCATCCCATTGAGTATGAGATGAGCTTTGTGCAGTGGCAGTACCGTAGCCAATGAGGTTTATCCGAGGTGCAATTATTGCTAATTGAAAACCAATGAGTATGAGATAATATCTAATTGTGGCTTTGATTTTCATTTCTCTGATGATTAGTGATACTGGGTATTTTTCATATGTTTATTGGTTATTTGTGTATCATCTTTGGAGACATGTTTCTTTAAGTTCTTTGCCCAGCTGTTAAATTTTAGTAGTTCTTTTTATATTTTGGATATTTAACCCTTATCCAGTATACAATTTGCAAATATTTTTTTGCATTGCACAGGTTTTTTCACTCTGTTAATTATGTCTTTTGATGAATAAAAGTCTTTAAGTTTGAGTGGTTTTGTTGGCTAGGCCGTTGTTGCCTGTGTTTTTGGTGTCGTATATGAGAAATCATTGCCAAACAATGCATGAAGCTTACCCTCTATGATTTCTCCTAGGAACTTATAGTTGAAGCACACCCTCTTTCACTTCTTATTTTAGTTATTTGAGTTTCTCTCTTTTTTAAAAAATTTTTTAAAAAATTATTATTTTTTTAAATAAAGATTTTTTAAAATTTCATTATTTCTAGAAAGAGGGGAAGGGAGAGAGGCAGAGAAGGAGATAGACATCAATGTATGGTTGCCTTTCACCTGACTCCAGCCACAGACCTGACTGGAGACCTGGTTTGCAACCTTGTTATGTGCCCTGGCTGGGGAATCGAACCTACAACCTTTGGGTTTGCAGGCCAGCGCATTACCCACTGTGGTACCAGCCAGGGCTTCTCTCTTTTATCTTAGTTAATCTAATGGTTTCTCAATCTTGTTGCTCTTTTGTCTTAAAAAAAGTCTTAGCTTTGCTGATTTTTCTTTCTTTTTTTTTTTTCAATTTTATTAATCTCCTCCTTTTTCTTATAGCCTTAGAGTGGTAAATTTTATGATATGTTTAACCATAATTTAAAAATTTAAGAAATAAAAGAAAGGAAATCAGTATGTCTAGGGGAAGGAACAGGGGTGGGGGATTCTGAATGGCCATCAAGCAACTTGGGGATTATGGCTTTTTTTGATTGTGGTGACAGTTTCACAGACATAAGCATATGCCAAATCTCATGCTGTAGTACACTTTGCATATGTGCAATTTATTTTATGTCATTATATCTCAATAAAGCTGCCAAACTGAAGATTTTCTGAAAATAAGTCAAGCATTTTTAGACATGTGGTATTCCAAGTGATTTTTTTCTAGGTGTAGTCTATTAAATTTTTTTCTTTTTAACTAAAAAGTCAATGTGGGTAAATGTGTCTCCTTTACTCTACATGTGTTTAGTGCTCCAATGTTGATCCTGATCTTCTCATACAATTCTGAGTCCATTACTCCTAGTTTTCTCTCAAGGGATTAAAGTTCAACAGATCTAGGCTCTCAACCATTTTTCAGTTAGACTCTTTCATGATCATGCTTTCACATAGCTATTCCTCCCATCAAAAGAGGTTTTATTTATGAAATGATACTGTTCTTTCTTTTTTGAGCAAGTGGCATTTTTGACATTATTGCAGATACATCATAAATTTAACTTCGGAGATTTCGTTTTCAAGAGCGAGCTTTTAAGGGGCTGTGTTATTGACATTATACAGTTTAAACCACACAGGTGACTACATTAACAGTAGTACTTTTTAAAAAAAACCTAAAGCCCCTCTTTATTAGAACAAACTGGGCCCTGGCTGGTGGCACAGTGGATAAAGTACCGGCCTGCAAACCCAAAGGTCACTGGTTCGATTCCCAGCCAGGGCACATAACCAGGTTGCAAGCCAGGTCTCCAGCCAGGTCCATAGCTGGAGGCAGGTGAAAGTCAACCATACATTGATGTCTCCCTCCCTCTCTGGCTCTCTCCTTCCCCTCTCTCTGAAATAATAAATAAAACATTAAAAACAAACAAACAAACCCAGATTGAACCTAGAACACTAATATGTATTGTATAATAGATGAAAATGTAAGACAGCCAGACTTTGGTGCAACTTGGCATTTTTCTCTTTGATTCTTAATGATTACCAATGTAATTACAAGCTTATTTCCTGTTTTTGCCTTTAAACTAGATTTTCCTCCCTTTTCACCACCTTGTACACAACATATACATCAACTCCAACTCAACTTAGTGGTTTCATCTGCAATTTAAATCTTACTGACTCCAGCCATCCCTGTTGAAGACTGTGGCTTCAATGTTATTTATTTAGTATTTTATTCAAAAGAGATTTATTGAATATGAAGCTCTGTGCCAGGGTCCTATACCAGAGACACAGTAGCAAATAAGAAAAACATCGTTGATCTATTAGAATTTATAGTCTAAATGGAAGGCAGATATTGAACAACTAATGATAAGATTGATGAGTGTAACAATAAAGGAAGTACGGACTCCTCACCATAGGAACATTTCTTTTTCCTGGGCTTCAGGAGGAAAAACCACCAGGCTGAAAAATGAGTATGTGTTCCTTCCAATTCTGAGTTCCTAGCAACAAACATTCCACATAGGGACTATCTGTATTGAGAAGCAAAACAAGTTCCCATGACTAATTTTCTTCTTCCTTTTTAGGAAAGTAGAAACATCCTTCTTTGCAAAGAAGGCATACTTCCAGTTTAGGGGCTGACTGGCTAAGACTAGGTAGGTATTTATAACAATTCTCTTAGTTTTCTCTTGGTGACTAAGCTATTTCCCACATTTTATTTTATTTATTTTAAAAGATTTTATTCATTATTTTTAGAGAGAAAGACTGGGGGCAGGGGGCGGCGGGGAGAAAGAAAGGGAGAGAAACATCAATGTATGGTTGCCTTTCACCTGCCTCCAACTAAGGACCTGGCTGGAGACCTGACTTGCAACCTGGTTATGTGCCTTGGCTGGGAATTGAACCAGCAACCTATGGGTTCGCAGGCTGGCGCCTTATCTACTGTGCCACCAGCCAGGGCCTATTTCTCACATTTTATAGGCATCCCTGCGTGGCAGATACTTAGAAACTACCTTTTAAAAAATTACATTTGCATATTTTTAAATAATAATTAAGGCAGTTGAACTGTATCTACAAATTGTTTCCTTGAGAACCTTGAAGAAATTTTTATTCCTTTTTTCTTAGATTTCTTGAAATACCTGGGAACTCGTAGAGAAAAAACTGTTGATTTTAGGGCTATGTTTACAAGTCAACAGCACAGAAGCATGTTTGGTATGAAAACCAGTTGGTGGGTCCACAAGCACAATTAAGCTTGTCAGAGTAAGTAAATGAACAACTTAGGCATCTTCTAAAGCATCCTTGGGTCCCACCTCAACCCCAGTGTCAACAGCAGTTGAAACAACAGAAAAAGAGGGTCACATCTGGTTAAGAATACAGAGAGGTAGGAGGCTTCCAAAAGGCTAACCCGGGATTATCTTTCAACCAGCATGAAGCTGAATAGAAGATAAATGACATGTTTACATGTGGAATCCTGTAGTACTTGTGCCAGACCCAGAATGCAAGCCTGCTGAAGTGAGTTACTTTTCCTCCTTGTTTGTCAGCCTTGTTCACAGGAGAGGGGAGAAGAGCTTAGGTAGCTGCCACTCAAGTGTTTCTGCAAACCTTAGCGCCCTGACATCCCACGTGGGCAGAGGTGGCTGCGCGGGGCTAGTTCCTATTGCGTGTATAATTCTTTTGGCTGACTAGGACAATTTAACTGGGAATAATCAATTAGGCCGTGCACTGTGTAAGTGTTAAGATTGTATAGTCACTAGAAAAAGTCCTAAACCTTGGGGAAAATTCCATAACCTCTTGGGTCTTTTCGTTGTTGTCACTGTTGTCTAAATGGGCTAGATGAGGCGATGACACACATAAATCGCTGGAGATACTTGTTACAAGTAGGTATTTCTGGCGCACCCCTGCAGATTCTGATTAGTGGTCTGGTATGAGGATAGTGATGGGGTGTGGGGGTAAGTGGGTAGGAGTCAGCTTAGAGTTGGAAGTCTGGGTTGCCAACTAGTTTCTAAAAGCTCTTCTGGTGATTCTGTGGGTGACCAGTTATGTTCTGCTCTAAAATTCTGAAGATGACTTTAGGAAACCACAAAGGTCATACTCCATGAGTAATAAACTAGTATCGTGCTATATAAAATCTCATAACCTGTGCTGAAAACTCAGTATTGGTTGCTCTCTTCTGCCATCTCCTGAAGACTAATCTGGGCTGACCCCAGGGTTATAAATAGTAATAATCCCAAAATTAACTGTATCAGGCACTGTCTTAAACACTTTAGATTACATGCAGTGAACAATACTGTGTTGTACAATTAAAACTTTGTTAATATGGTAGATCTTATTTTAAATGTCCTTATCAAACAAGAAAGAAAAAGAGGAGGGTAGGGAATTTTTAGAGGTGATGGTATGGTTGTAATGTTGCTTATGGTGATAATCTCATGGATGTATACTTATTTTCAAACTCACCAAGATATATACATTAGATATGTAGACCTTTTGGGTCTACACACACACACACACACACACACACACAATCAAGATACAGGATTTTATAGAGGAACAAAATGGCCGGCAATGGAGTCCAGGAGCCATGGTCTCTATTGGCCTCTCTCCCCCTGCCACCCTCTGTTTATGACATCCATTACCAAGGCCAACTTTGGGGAGAGAACTGTAGTCTGAAATTATTTGCCTGAGGGCAGCATTCTTTTCTAGTTTTAAAATTCTTCTGTGTATGAGCTGTCATCAGCCCTTAGTTTTCTGTCTCTGATTCATCAAAGGAATGTAGAAACATTTACACTCTCTCCTCCGAAAGAATTCCTCTGTGACCCTTTCCACCTCCATCCAGCCCAGCCTGCAGCCTGAATGTCTTTGTTAAAGACAGAAAACCTTAGTTTTCAGGTAAACCAATAAATACTCTGGGATTGGGTTTCCATTTTAGGAAGAATTTCTGGATTTAAAAAGCGTTACTTTGACTATGTGAAAAATGTGCTGGTTATGAAATTCTTGGAAAACATATAAAATAGTATTGAAATTTTCGGAAGAAACAGCAACGTAATCGCAAAACCACACAAACTGGTATTAGACACAAAAGTACTGACAGAAAAACCTCTCTTCCAACGTAACCGGAAAAAAGAATATACCATCGAATCTCTGCCTGGCAGAATTCAAACACTTGGCTACTCAAGGTAATAACCACTGGGAAGGCTGGAGGTCAAGTTCAGGGAGTGCCACGGAGAAACCACAACTATTCATCCAGCCAACCCCAGACAGTTCATCAATCACAAAGACAGAAAAATGAACTTTAAGACTTTTAGAATTTAAAGAAGTTAACCCCAGAAATCTTGGCTCTGTTGATGCAGCAATTCCTCAAGTTAATATTGACAAACCACACAATTAGCTGAAGGAAGATAAGCAAAATATGTAGAGCTAGGGGGCATCTGGATTGAGCCACTTAATAGAATAGCTCTTGGAGAAGTTTCTACTAGAAATGACCTGGTAACAAATAGCATTTTATGATAATTAAACAAGGATTATTATTCACAATAATCATGAACAACACCAAGAACTAAACAAAAATTTACTCATATACCTTTTTACTTTAGCCTCTTTCCTGACCTATCTTATCTTTCCAACCTATACTTTTAATTGGGCCCAACTTTCTTCATCCTCTTAGTTTCAGTTTTTATTTAATTGTTATATAAATAACTTTAAGTCCCATAGAGAAATCAGCAAGTCACTAAATAATTAAATACTTATTAAGGCAATGGCAGCAAGAAATTCTCTCTCTCTCTCTCTCTCTCTCTCTCAACAAAGATTGGTTGACAGTCTGGTGATCTCATGCCTAAAGTATTTGACCTAACCCTTTATTCAGGACTCCTGGTAAACTGGGGTGGAAGAGTGATCTACAATTAAGCTGATAATCCTTTTCTCTCCTCTTCTTCCCAAACTTTTCATGTATAAATTGAATGTTTGGAATTTTACAACATGCTAACATTCTCAAAGACTATTATTAATAATATTGCCTTTTTGGTTGACAGATTTATAGTTATTATAAGTAACCTGAGCCAAAAGATGAACTCGAGATTTTTGCAAACAAAACCAAAACCTATTATTACTTTGGAAAAATTAAAAAAAAAAGAAACAAAACCCAAGGGCTCAGGTTTCATAGTTAATCTCAAAAAGACAACCATCAGAACAGTATTCTTTCCCAAAAAGTAGGAAAATTAAATGCGTGCGCGCACACACACACACAAGTCCCACCACTTAAAATCTGAAGTTAATAGGCTGTTCAAAATTTTTGTAATTAATTAAATCTGTTTCCCCAAGCGCTCTCTTACACGTTGCAGTTGCGTAAAGAAGAGGCTCCTTTCCCCACTCCTCCCCCACCATTCAGCTAGAGGTGGGGCTGGGGCCCGAGGCTGCCTCAGGAGCTCCCGAAAGGAGGGTTTTCATCCTTCCCAGGGCTGGGGATGGTGACCGCTGCTGGGGATGGATGATGATTCAGTACAAGCCCAGCCAAAACTCCCCTAAGAGGAGGCACAGCTGGGTCGGACAGAAGCACAGTCTTCCAAATTTATAGCCGCTATCAGTTTCCCAAACTGTTTTTAGAAGCTGCAGGGCTGGGAGTGGAGTAGGTAACACTCACTTAGGAGGGTTTGGTTTGTGAATCTGGGCAGGGAGCCAGATAGAGTTCTGTCCCGTAATTCTGGAGAGGGTGCCTGCCTGCGCTGGGCAGAGGTGTCACGTTACAGACCCGCAAACGGGGCCCCTAGTTCTACAGACCAGGCGATGGGCGCTCTCTGCAAGTTGGCTTGTCCCACAAATGGTTTCTGATAGGATTAGCACTTGAACCCTTTCAACTCATTCAGATTTGATAAACCAAGAAGATAGTACATTAAAATGCTCAAATATAAAAAATATGGACTTCGATATATATTATTTTAATTCTAGTAAAATATAAACTTTACGTCTTAGTGATTCTTAAGAGTACAGTTCAGTGGTATTAAGTATATTCATGTTACTATATATTTTTTATAATGCCCTGTAGTTACATAGAAATGGGAAAGATCAGTCAAAAATAATTTTTCATTCTCAATCAATGATTGGAAACATACTATGCGCCAACACCATGTGAGGATCAGATTGCCTCTGGCCCCAGGGAGCTTATAATTTGTTCAGGTAACAAGATATGTGCATAGGAGGCTATCACTAACCAATAAAGGCAGTATATTTTAAATGAATGATACTGAAATAGGTGTTAAGAATCTAAAGAACAGAATAATTGTGGTGGACACAAGACACATTAATAAAAGGGGAGAGAATTCACAGTAGGACATTTCAAAAGAAAAGAGCAGAGTAGCCAAAGCACAGGGGTGAGCTGTCAAAGACTTTTTAACAAAAAGTGGGTGGAGAAGAGAAGCAAAAGTGGAGTTTGCTGTTAGACTGAAAGGGCTAATTTTATCTGAAGGCAGCTGAGAGCTGTTGAAGATGGCTGGACAACATGATTACCATATTCATAATCTGATAAGATGGTGAAGTATAGGATGTATTGAAAGAGGAGGAGTTGGATGAGTAAGGACAATTAGAATTTAAAACAGTTTAAGTACAGAGAAGAAAAGAGGTGATAGGGCTGGGAATGGGTAACAGAGATGTATGAAACATTGCAAAGGAAGAATCCATAGAGTTTACTAACCAATTAGATATTGAGAGTGGGGAGAAGGAGAGACAAGAATCTAAGGTTCAAGCCAGAGTGGCCAGAAACGTGCTACCAATTGAATGAGTTGGGTAAGTCAACAGAGGGATATAATATTAAAGGGAAGTTCAGTTTTGGATATGCTAAAATAAAAAGGATTGAAAGACAGCTAAGTAAGAGAGTTTAGTAAGCTAAGCTAAGCTAAGCTTAGTAAGAAAGCTAAGTAAGAAATGTGTATAGTTGCAGAAGTACAAAGTATTATTATTCAAAATATTTATACACTAAACCTTTATTTGCTCTGATCCAAGCATCATTAGTACAAAACTGTTTTACTGAATGTTTTCTCTTGATTTTTAAAAATTTATTTTATAACAATAATATCATGTTGAAATGCTTAACCCCAGCAACTTAATGTAAATCAATATTATAGTTGTTGGATGTATTGTCAATTTCCCATAGGCTTATTCTCAACTGAATACAATATTAAAAGGCTTTTATGTTTTCTTCAATTCTTTCTCCATTATTGTAACATGAACCTGACATTAGCCTTTGAGTTATAATCTTTATGCTTCTGCATGAAGAGTATGTCATACATTGTGATTAATCAATCCTGTTTCAGTTTTGGTTCAGGTAATTGCCACTTCTCCCCCAAAAATGCAGGTGAAAATTAAAATCATATCATAAATGATTTTAAATATCAATATTGTAGTGGTAGGTGCTGTCAAAGTCAAGTGCCCAAGGCCCGTGAAAGTCTTAATGCAGCTTGCTTTTTGTACTTAGATATGGGTCTTTGGTTCCAACCATAAACCATTGCTTTTTGCTATTCTGCATAACTCATGAATTCTGTAAGCCTGTTTTGTTATTTTTATTAAAGTTAAATGTATACATAATTTTAAGAATCAACTAGTTCTACAAAGTTTGCAAAGACAAATATCAGTTCTAAACCTCTTTCCTCCATAATCCCTTTCACAGAACAGCAACTTTGAATTTTTAAAGCTACTTCTTTGGCTATTTCCTTCATATCTCTAAGAAATAAGCTTATAATATTATTCCTTGTTTGTTTGTTTTTCAGTTTTAGGTATTCTTCACCAATTTCCTTCTCTATTACCAAACCCACTCATAAATACTTCTCAGCTGTTCATACTCTTGATTGAGAGTTGTTGTAATTCTGATTGATTCCATGTTCAAGATTAACATTGTAGGATATTCAGTGTTGAGTACACTATGATTAGTGCATAGTCTATAGTTTTCCTACAGTTAAGAAATGTCTTTTTTTTTTCTTTTTTTGCCTAGTTTTCAGTTGTACACACTTATTTCTATGTACACATGTCCAGCAGATGTTTCAATATCATTTTGATACATTTATGTGTATTGGGGATTATATCAACTCTATCTTCTTAAGTCTTGTGAAGCATTTGGGCCTGCCTGAGTCTGAAAGGGTAGGCCCTATTGCTTGCTGCATCCTCCTAGGTGCAAGAATTCCTGTGTTGGCTCTCTTTTATCCCATAAATCATAGCTCCCTTTTTCTTGACTTACTTCATTGTCTTAGTGATACATATTCTGCCGTATCTCTCTAAGAAAGGTGTGCGGGTGTATGCATGTGTGTAGCAGAGCTAAACTTTTTCACTAAAGTATCTTTACTCTCACACTTTGGGGGAAAGTTGGCGAGATAATTAATATCAGTTAGAAATCATTTTCCTTCAGAATTTTGAATGCATTGTTCCATTTTTCCCCTAACTTCTTGTGTTGCTGTTGAAGGTGTCCTGCTGGTTCCTGTTATTTTGCATGTAAGTAATGCTATCCGCAACTTTCTGGAAACTTATAGAATCTTCTGTTTGTTCCCTAGGTTCTGAAATATCTCTATGATGTGTCTTGGTGTGGGTCTATTTTCATTTGGTTGGACACCCAGTGAGCTCTTTCCCACTGGAACTGTAGATCCTGTAATTTCAGAAATCTGAAGTTATTTCATTGATGAAATTGTTTTCTCCAGTCTGTGTTTGAGGAACTTTTCTTGGATAAGTCTTTTAACTTGCTTATGTTTTCTCTTCTATTTTTCATGCTTTTTTTTTTTTTTTTTTCCTTTAAGCAAGATTTCCTCTTCTTTATCTTCTAATACACCTACTACATTTTCATTTCCATAATGGGTGTGCCATCAGGGAGCTAATTGGGTGGTATTCTGGTACTGCCTGAAGCCAGCCACTGGATATGCAGTTTCTGGAGCCTCTGGTGAGGGGCACCGGTGCAGGGTCAGGTCCGCCGTTGCCTGTCCTCAGCCCGGGACTACCTGGTATTAGCTATCCAAGTAATCTAGAGTTGGTAGCTGTCTGTGCTAGGCTTGGAAGTACGATGCAAACCAAAGCTGGCTGCCACCAGTGTTTGGGGTCTACTTAGCAAAAGGTATAGGGCACTGTGAGGCCAGCCACTGTTTGTTTGGATTTGTGGGCCATTGGAGATTTTAGGAAAGTCCATAGTGTGGGCTGTGGTAGGAGGAGCTATTGAGAGAGGTTCAGGCCAGGTGCTTGAATTAGGTGGGGTGGGGTCTCAGGAAATCACCGGAGTGGGACTTGAGTGGAGTTAGCTGGACACTCAGGTGTGGTGCCATCTGTGCCTGCCATCTGTGTAGGCTCAACAATGGGACAATATCATTTGCCAGCCCTTCTGTTTTCCATATAGCTGCCCTTCCAGCCCTTGCCCTGTAGCTAGAAATCTGGTTCCTCCCCACATGTCCCTGTACCTTTCCAAGCTGCCCTTCCTTCTCTGGAGCTTAGGGTGAGTGTTTGTGGGCAAGTGGGTTTGTACTTGGGCCTTTTAAAAGGAATGGCCGAGTCTCCCAGGACTGAGTCCCTGATGACTTTCCCAGACAGCTGCAGGGACTCCTATTCCTGGCACTGGTACACTAGGCTGGGGAACCTGGTGTAGGGCTGTGACCCCTCAATCCTCACCCAAGATATCTTCCTGATTCTTAACCATCACACTTGGGTGGAAAATAGCCCTTTATAAGTCTCCACCTTTTTTTTTTTTTACCAGTGTTGATGTGGCTCCTTTTTAATATCCTCATAGGAGTTCTGTTCAGCTAGTCTTCAGATGTTTCTCAAGGGTAGTTCTATAATTTAGTTGTAATACTGATGTGGTTGTGGGAGAAGGGGAGCGAAGAGTTGAGCTAAGCCACTCTAGACGGGAAGTCCACTCCCTAGTGATTCCTTAGCTGACTACATCGTGAGAAACTCTTCCTTTGCTAATTATTCTCTGAAAGCTTCATGCATCATAATTATCATTTATTTCATTGTATCAGGAACAGTTTCATTTATATCTTGCTTCAATTTACATCATAAGTATTAGATGTTTGAAGAATTCAGCAACAATTTCAGCAAATATTTCAGGATCTATTATATGTAGGCCCCAGATCAGTCCTTTCTAGACCTGAAAAAGATAAGCAAAGGTGACTCCCCTAACTTTTGTCTGTCTCTTAAATGCTGCCATAGTTAACACCAATGGGAAAACTGAAGAGATGTCTTGCTTCTTATGAGGTCTGTACTGAAAGTATTGAGCCAATGTCAATATAATTAAAACAGTTTGAGTGGCTGATACTTTTGGAACAGATTTTGTATATATTGTGTCTCTATTGTTAATAGAGAAATAGCATTTATGTACTCTTGCACTAAGTTTAGTAGGGAAAATTTTCTTTTTGTCTCTTCCATTAGAATGCTATGCCTTGTAGATGAACATCTATGTAGCTCATGCCTCTCTCTATAGTACATACACATAAATTTGTATATATCTTTATATATAAATCTACATGTACACTACTTATCATAATATTTTATCCTGTGTTAGGAGCTTTATCCCAATGACAGCAGTTCAATTTTCTTACATTTTCACTGCTGTGTGGCAACTGTTGGGTTAATGGTAGACCCTGGACCACATTCCTATTACTTTTCTCTGAATGCTGCAAGTAGGTTGCTCTTTGGAGTGGGCAGACAAGACCCCCTGGGCACTGTCAGTCCAGGCCCCTGCTCCTGCCATGTGAACTGCAGGTGGAATATTGGTGGCAGGTGGTCTGTATCACTTTTCCTGTAACTTGCTTCTCAGGCCTCAAAGGAAGAGCGCAATGTCTGTTCTCTGGAAACGCAGCCCTCTATGGTCAAAATCTTCCCCTAAATGTGGTTTCCCCACGTGCTAAGGAAACAGGGAGCAGGACCAGCTTGGGCCCTCTTGTCGTTTCCTCAACAGGCAGCTCTGTGTTCCTTGTCACCCATGGCATACAGAGAATGTCATGCACAAGCACGAGGGGAGAAGGGCTAGAGACAGAGCGCAGGTCCCAGGTAAGACACCATTAGCCACTGAAGCTGGAATTGGGGGGTGGAGTCACTCAGCAGGTGGTGACTGTTGTCTCCTGTCACCCTTTCCTGAAGGCCTGTGGGGAAGGGTAACTCAACGTTCCCTAGGACCTTAAAAACTCAAATTCTAGGTCCCCAAATGAAGGTGTTTTTCAAAAATGTTGAGTTCAATCATATTTGTAGCACTCTGCAATTCACAAAGTGCTTTTCACTTACATAATTTTAAGTAACATAATCCTCAAACACTCCAGGGTGGTTTGATTTTAAAAGAGGAAATCTGAATTTCCACCAACTCAACAAGATACATACGGGGCAAGATGAGAGCTATAAAGGTCTGTAGAATTATTAATTCAAAGAAACCTCATTCTCAATACAGGCAGACTCAAGTAGCACTTGATCTGTCACTTTCTTATAATACTTATTGCTGATCTTGCATATCCTTGTTTACACACCTTATCTCACTAGATTTGAAGTTTTATAAGGTAGGATTTCTATGAGATTTATACTTGCATCATTCACAGCACCAGGGGAACTGGCAGGCTCCAAATGGGCACTTACTGACTGTGAACAAATGAATAAAATAAAGTAAATGAATAAATTATAAACATGTTAAATTAATTTTCTGGATTTTATTTGGATTATGTGAAGAAAAACCCTCAAGCCAGGAAGCTAAATTATATAGTATATAGCCTTTAAAAAAGACTGTCTTTGCCCTGGCTGGTGTGGCTCGGTGGACTGAGCGCTGGCCTGCACACCAAAAGGTCCCCAGTTCGATTCCCAGTCAGGGCACATGCCTGGGTTGCAGGTCAGGTTGCTTGTTGGGGACACATGAGAGGCAACTGTACATTGATGTTTCTCTCACTTTCCTTCTCCTTCACTTTCCCTCTCTCTAAAAATATGTAAATAAATAAAAATCTGAAAAAAAATAAATTACTTAAAAAAAAAAAAAAAGACTATCTTTCAGGACCTCCTACTGCTCCACAGCATTTGGGGGCTGGGAAAGTGTTCTCTTTGAAACTAACAGAAGGCTAGTGAATTCTTTCCAAAAAATGCATTTAATGGTCCAAATGTTTTATCTTTACTAACTTGTAAATTGTTAACTCTCAAATACTAAACCAGCCAAGAGGCTGGAGCTTGCTTTTAATCACCCCTTCCCCTTTGTTTATACCTACTAGCAACTTAGGTTGATTTTTTTTCTTTCCCTCCCAAGCGTGATGATCAAGTAAAAGAATCACAGAAACACATGGAGAAAATTCCTTTCTTCCCAGATATTTTCTTAACCAACCGCTCAGCACTGAGACAGGCCCTATTAACAGATTTATGTTTATTTGGTGTGTGTGTGTGTTGGAAAAATAGGAAAATAAGGCCAGCGCAAACACTGTTTGTAGGTATGAAGAAATAGCAAACGAAATTTCAAGTTTGTTTTAATGTTCAAAACGACACTAAAAAAAACTATATAAAATAAATAGTATACCCGTGGACCTAGGACCAAACATCAGCAATGTCAGCAAACTGAGATGGGGTGAATGGAGGAGCAGAATGGAAATCTATTATAAACTGAATAAAAGGGATTGTGTTTGAGCGAGGCATCCATTCTGCCTCCCGACTTCGGGAGCCGCGGGGGCGCGCAGCCCTAGGCCGGCGGAGCACAGAACTGGCCGCCGCGGGCCGGGCGGGCGCGCAGGGCCGGCGCCGATTGACCGGGCGCACGGTCAGGTGACTCCGGGCGCCACGTTCCCGGAGCCCAGCCTGCGGTGGCCTCCAGGGCCGGGCCGGGGCCGGGCAGGGCTGAAAAGGGAGGCTAGAGAGGGACCGATCTCCCGAAACAAAGTTGCTGGGTTGGTGGCCGCCGGGCGAGACCTGGGACCGGGAGCTGCAGCGCTGGAGCGGCGCGGGCCGGCAGACGGGACTTGCTTGGCCTCCGCCTCCTGGAGAAAGCGGGACCCTGGGTGCCCGGCCACGGGCCAGTTCCCAGGGGGCGCCTCGGAGCTGTCCTGCGCCCCACCCACCCTCAGCCTCCAGGGTAACGCTCCAACAAAGGGGCAGGCCCGCCGGGAGTGGGGGGAGGAGGAGAAGGAGGAGGAGGAGGAGGAGGAGGAGGAGGAGCTGGAGGGCGAGTGGCTCGCGCACCAAGTTGTGGAGCAGCCTTGCCCGGGAGGCGGAGAGCGGGCGCCTCCGCCTGCCTCCAGCTTTCTCCCGCCGCGGGGCGAGGAGGAGCCTGCGACTCCCGAAGCCGATTGGGGAATCACCCGGAGTGGTGTCCCCCTTCTTTGGGGTTGTCTCTGCAGACGGGAAACTCTCTAGCTTCGGGCAAACTTGGTGCCTGCGCGCCTGTTTCAGGTTTGCACTTGGACTGTTTTGTTTTTGGCGGAACTGGAGGGCAGGAAGATTGCACAAGTCGGGGGCAGTTTTAATCCGGCGGTGTCAAAACTCGTTGTTCCTTTCGGACCTCATTTAGGTCTCTACATTTTATTTTATGTTATTTTTTTTAAAAAAGACGTTGCACCGTGGAGTTCACGCTCACACCCCTCCCTGGTGATTATTTCCAAGCACATCCAGACAAGTCCTTGGCCCGCGAGGGACCGGCGGCGGCGGGCTGGAGAGGCGGCCCGGGTCCGCGCGAGCAGGTAAGTCCTCGCGTTACGGAAGCGCTGCGCTGAGTAATGTGACCCTGGCCCCGGGGGAACGGGGCGTGGGCTGTGGACAGGACGGCCACCTCCGCGGCTCTCGCGCCCGGGATCAGCGTCCCGAGCCCCTTCTCCAGACTGAGGCTAAGATGTAACTAACTTCTGCACACGCTTCTCTTGGAACCTGCGTCCTGCTACCCCGTGGTGGGACGGAGAATGAAAGAAACGTGGAAAGAGGAGGCGGTCCTCCGGGTCCTTGTAGGAGCCAAAGGTCCGACAGGTTCGGGGCTGTGGCTTGGCTCTGCTGATCTTCCTACCCGCCGGTGTGTGAGAATCGTGCCTCCGTGCCCTGCGCGGTGAGGGGCGCCGGGCCAGTGATCTCCAACAGGGGACGTGGCCTCCCAAGAGAGCCTGTCACACACGCCCCAGCCCAGGAAGGCGGGGCCCGGGAGGTGTCCGCTAGGAGAGGGTGGCTGCGATCGGGCAGGGAAGCAGTTCCCAGCCGCCGCCAGGCAGGGAACGTGTTCGGCCTTGCAGCCGTCTCTGCTCCCGCGGGTGGGGCCCCGGAGAGGGGACGGGCGCGTGGTCCGGTGCGGTCACCCCTTCTGGCTTTCCGGACTCTTGGCAGCGGGTAAGGTCATTCATGCCCAACTTTGGCTCGGGATCCAGGGCTCTGGTTGTCCAAGGCTACTTACAAAACCAACAAAGCCCTAATTTTAGGCTGTGCAACTTTTAGATGGCACGCTGTTAAAAGAGGATTTACCCTCAAGGCCCGGAAAGGGACTTGTTCTAGGGAAGGAGAAAACTTGCCTGGCCTCCGAGAGCCAGGGGACCCGCAATTTGTTTTACATTAAACTGGAGAGCCTGGGTCTAACGGGTCCGTTTCTGGGCTATCCCGGGGCGAGCTTCCTCTTTCCCAGGCATCAGGTCACCTGGGTCACCAGGGCCTCGAGGGTCAGCTTCCCTTGCCGCTCTTGGGAGGATGGGTGCAACAGTTGTCGCCGCCGCAGCGCACTAAGTTTGAGGGAACCCTGTGTCCTGGGTCTGGGCCGGAGTTCGTGGCCTCTTGAACCTGACACAGCAGCCACATCTATTGCTTAGTAGTTGACATGGGCCCCTGGAAGCCCGACTGGCCCTTCGCTGCTGCTGCACCCCGGCTGCTTGCGGGTGGCCGATCGCTGTTCAGCCTCCAAAGTTCCCGCGGAGAGGCCAGAGTTTCACAGTCACTCAGCAAACCCCTTCCCCCCGCATTTATAGGGCTGCTGAGCCAGCTCGTGAACTCTCCTTTGGGTGTTGACATACAAATTTACTGCCCCTGCAAACAGCATTAATAACTGTAGCAGTCACCTTCCCCTGGAGCGCTTCGGAGGGCGAATAGCAGTTGTTGGCACTGGGTGGGGTCTTCTCCAGTGTCTGGAGCGGAGCGCTAACCCCGTGCTTCCCTTTCAAGTATCTCTAGCTGGGGTGTTGGTCCCCATTGTAAATGAATGGATAATTTTTTGCCCAAGAATCAGCATCACATTTCCATCAAAACTGTACATTGTTAAATAGATTTGCCTTGTCTAATTCCCGTATTATTTTAAAATGAAAACTTGAGCTTTCTTTCCCCTTCAAGGTCACCCCCTACCCTTTCACCTCAGATTGGTTTAGGGCCACCACCCTCATTGGCTTCAGGTCCATTCGACAGCCAGAAGTGCGCCACAGAAAACGTTGGTGAATGTAGAGGGCTGAGTGTTTTGGTTTCAGTGAGAAGATCTGGCTAACTTTTGCAGAACATCCTTATCATGGCACAGAAATGCGTAGCAGTGGTAACAATAAATTACAGTTTTAAAGGGCTTACGCTTCTGAAGCAGTGTCCCTCCCATTCATTCATTCTGTTTCTCAGCCTGCTGGGTGTGGAAGATGGCCTCCCCTTCCTGTCATAGATGTGAAGGGCACATTGTAACCGATGAAACTTTGATCTTCTCCTGGCAACCAATTATAAATGGCTGCTGCATTTATTGATTTAGAGGGACATATCTTTTGCCATATGTTACTCAACCTGGAGTTTCCTGCCATTTCTGGCAGGAAGTGGCCTTTGGTGGCTATCATGGTGTCTCCCTTTTTCTCATTCTTCCCTTGTCCTCTGATCCCCTGTTCTGCTGTATCTTTGTAGTATGTCAGGGATTCTGATTATCATGAAGAGAAAATTTGAGAAATTATCTTAAGGAGAGTGGCAAAATAAAATACTGTGTAATGAGGAAGTATTAATATGCAAATTAAATAAAGTCCTGTGTAAACAGTTCACTTTTTTTATGGACTTTGATAGGTGTTCGGAAGCACTGAAGTGAAGACCTTTGGCTAAGACCAGTTATGAGCATTAGAAGTATCTCTCCAAGGGAATAGTTGCTTTCCAGTAAAGAGAGCTTGGTTGGGGAAACCTGATTTTCCAAAATAAAATTTTATATGCATCCCCCTGAACAAAGTTTTCAGTTTTAAATATAATAAACTACACTTAAGAATTCAGTAAATCTCTTACAGGTATAAACCTCCTCCCCAGGGAACTTAATCAATAATCCCTAAAGTCTTAATAGTAGTAGGGTAATATAAAAAGTAAAAAACAAGTTTTTTATACTCAGCAATTTTGGAAGACTGATGATCTACAATCCACATATTCCCTCAGCTTTAACAATCTACTACAGTTTTCATCTGTCTCACATTGTTAGAAACAAAATTTTTTTCTAAAAAGTTTTGACTTCTTCATTAATATAACACATTCTTTTTGACGGGTCAGTATAAAAAATATAACAATTGTTAAATATTGCATATGTTTATAGTATAAAGTAATATATGGTATTTCCTTGAATATTATAGATCATAAAATAATACATGAAATACTGAGTATTATTACATAAATATACAAAATGAAATACATTATAATATAATAATATCATGTGATGTGCCCTTGAATTAAAGAATTCAGTGGTCTAATCCTTGCTACCAGTAAACTCTGGTGCCAATATATGTTATAACATATAAATTAATATCCATTATTCACAGATTTATGTTTGGATGTGTTGATTGTTATATTCTTAGTTAAATGATTTATTTATTTAATTGGCATTTGGGTTTTGCTTAAGGGGCTATGAGGGTAGAGTTAAGTTCTGAATGAATTCTGATTGTCTGGGTTTTAGGGCAAAAAATAATTAGGGCAAAGCAGTATCCTGACATTCTTAAAGAAAAGGTAGTATTTGGATCCTTAATTCTTTAAATCATAAAGATGATTCCAAATTCCTGATTGCTAAAGATTAAAATTATTTTGTTGAGTGCTATCTATATTCAGCAGAATTAATATGATGCACCTTCTGAAATAGAATCTGTGTCAATGATACAACATTTAACATTTCAGATTTATCTCTAATGCAGAACATTCCTGACATCAGGTCTGTATATCCAGCTGCTTTTTGTTTCCACTTACACATTTCAGAGGCATCTTAAACTCAGCAAATACAAACTACGTTAATTATATTTTCCTTCAACCACTTCCCAAATTCCATGTACCTTCTTTATTTAATATCTAAATATCCCATACACCCACCTACTTCTTTCCACCTACCCTTGTTTAGGCCACAATCTTCCTGCCTATATACTGTTACACTAGAAAGGATAGACTGAACACCTATATACTCTTTAACTACATTCTTCACTTACCATTTTCCAATATTTGTT
The DNA here is from genome assembly GCA_004026585.1 of Noctilio leporinus. Lineage (NCBI taxonomy): Eukaryota > Metazoa > Chordata > Mammalia > Chiroptera > Noctilionidae > Noctilio > Noctilio leporinus. Next base: position 276,006 of record PVIW01000912.1, on the reverse strand, counting down.
TCATATGTCTCTTTCTCTCCCTGTGTGTACGAGTGTGTATACTTGTATACATATATACATACACAGATTTAGATAGATGTACATAGATAGACAGATATATGCTACCCTGCTTGAACTTAAGTTGAAGATGTTATCACACTTCATTACTAAACATTTTATCACATGTCTTCTACAGTCAAAGACAGTTCCTTGCATAAGGACAAAACCATAAACCAATATTCAAGAACTTTAATAATATTGTCTAATATACAACCACAAATCAGATTTTTCAAATCATCCCAAAATGTGTGTTTTGAAAAATTCTGAGTTCCATCAAAGATTACCTAATTCAATTCTTCTCATTCTTGAAGCCTTGGCTCAAATGTCACTTTAGGAAGGCCTTCTCTAGTAGTCCAGGGCAGGTTGCATTCCTTTGCTAGGTGGTGACGTTCCTCTGTATGCGTGTTTGCTGCACATCAGAGATAATTCGTTACGTACTGCATTGCTTAGTGTCTATCAACTTCATAATGACAGAGGCTGTGTCTCTTTTTGATGGTTGTATTCCCTTTGCCCAAATCAACGCCTCGTACATAGTAGGTGACAAGGTTACTAGATAACTGTATACGATTATCTATAGTAAATAAAATATGTATATATATATTTTTCAAGTCAATACTTTGTTTTTTCTCTTTAGGTATTGATGTCTTAAAAAAAAGAGGACTTAGTTAAACATTTGGATTTTATTGACACTCTGTGAAGATGGCCCAGTATGGAGACCAAGAGGCCAGGCCTGATGATGGGCAGAATGAATTCAGTGACATCATTAAGTCCAGATCTGGTAGGTGATGGAAGCCTAAGAAAATGATGGATTTTTTTAAGTATAAACTTCTTAAAAGGTGTAGGTTTATTGGCTTGTATTGCACTGTTCTGGTGAGACAAAGTTTTTGTGAAGCGTTTCATTCTGACAAAGGGACATTGTAAAAGGTAACATAATGTCTCTGAGTGTCCTATCACAATTTCTCAACCCAACTGAATCTCATCGTATGTTGACTGGCATTGCTTGGCGACACTGTGACTTGTGTCATTTATCAGACTAACCCCTCTAAACACCATGGAGCACTTTTCCCCCCTTTTCAGCCTATTTTATGAAGTTGAAGGGATTATATGCTTAAAGTAGGAAGTTCCGTTGTTTCTAGCAGGATGGATCTTCTCAAGTTTTGCTCCCATTACTGTAGTGCTAACCCCAGTTCCTTTCGGTGGCCAGGGCTCGGCCAAACTACCCATTGCTTTCATTTTGAAATTTCTTATGAACCTTCTCAAGGTACAGTTTTCGCTTAGGTAATCTAATAAACTAGACTAAGACAGATGAATGGTTTTCAAAAGGACATTTAAATTGGGGCCCTAAGATAGCACTTTCTCCCCCAAGTCTTATCATATAACTGAGTGCTTTTTCTCCTCTCGCTGTACAAATGAATGAACTGGGAGGTTTTTTTTTTTTTTTTTTTTTTTAAATGCAGATGTACTGGCTCCTCTCCAGACCCATTGAATAAAAATTTCTCTACTTTTAAAAAGCTTCAAATATGCGTTTGAGACAGGTTCTAAGAGGAGATATTTTTGAGCAGGCTGGGCTTTTCTGAGCTTTGAAAATTACACAGAACTCCATCCTGGGTGTGGATACTATACTTAAGTCACTTTGAGAGTTACTGTCAGGTATAAAATTACAACCAGTGTCACCTTAAAATAAAAAAAGGAACATTATATTAGGAGCCTATTTCTTATTGTATGGAACTATAGAAATGTTCACTGAAAATCAGCTCTAAGTAGACATAAACATTAAAAATATGCATTTCTTTTTATGATGCTAGTATTGGTTGATTGGTAAAGAGGGAGAGAAACATTGATTGGCTTCCTCTTGCCCACCCCAAACTAGGGACCTGGCCCACAACCAGGCATATGCCCTAATGGGGAATTAAAGCAGTGACATTTTATTTGGTTCACGGGCCTCTGCTCAGTTTACTGAGCCACACCAGCCAGGGCTAACAGGGTTCTTTTTGTTTTAAATGTTTTAATAATATACAATACTGTGCATACATAAGGGATGATTATCATCTTTTTAAGCGTATAAAATGTATATCCAGAATTAAGTAAATGTAACAAACAGGAAAAGAAAGTGAGACAATTTCACATACCCATGTTGGTCATGTTTTATAAATCGTGAGGAGGTATAGTCTTAAATAGTTTTCTGAGTCAACCTCTATTACAGTGAGACCATTGATATTTATAACTATGTACTTTAACCATGCCCATAAAAAGTAATTTTGTAAGTTTAAAAATACTAAGTATGTATAATGAGTGCACTTAACTTCTAAACTATTCTTTAAGTAAAAAAACATTATCATTTAAAAAGCATCCTCATATGCTATTGTGGGATAGTTGGGCAGAAATCATCACATGTTTTTAACATATGTATCAGTTGACCTCTTCGCTCTAATTTTAGAGTTATTTCTCAGAACATACAGAAATGTATAAGCAATAAGGTGATCACAGCATTTTTATAATAGAAAAATGGGAAACACCATAAAAATCCAATATTGAGGACTGGTTAAGTCATAGTTTCCCAAAGTAATTTGAAAGGAGCACAAGTTCCAATGTGTAATTTAAAAAGGATGTTATGGACACCTAATTTTAGGAAATAGGTGTCAACTAATTCTGTTTGTTAAGTATCAGACATCTGAACAGATTATGTAGAATCTCAGTGGAGTTAATTAAATTAAGGGATATTCATTAAGTAGAAGATTACACATTCATAAAAATGTTACTGATATGTATCACATATCAGCACAGAACTGTGTTCTTGACATTAAGTAAATATGTGCAATATGAATTCAGTTACATGAAAATTATTTTTTAAATAAAAAATATTTTATTTATTATTTCCAGAGAGAGGGGGAGGGAGAGAGACAGAGAGGGAGAGAAACATCAAAGTATGGTTGCCTTTCACCTGCCTCCAGCAATGGACTTGGCTGGAGACCTGGCTTGCAACCTGGTCATGGGCCCTGACTGGGAATTGAACCAGTGACCTTTGGGGAAAATTACTTTAAAAAAATGATTTAGCAGATTGTACACTAAAATGTTAATGGTTATTTTGGCATTTGGGGATTATTATTTTTCTCCCTTTTGCTCTCATGTATTTTCTAAAGTTCTTCAATGAGCCTGTAATACTTAGTTCTTGTTTTTAAGAACTCTCAGATTGCTTAGAGTGTTTTAATGCCAAGGCTATGACTGTTACATTTTTTCCCCTTGGTGGCACCTACTTCAAAACACATTGAAAAGTTAGCTGTTGCATAGCTGAGATATGAATCACATTCTTCTGGCTAGATTGGGTTGCAAAAGCCAATGGGTAAATTTGGATCTGAATGGGCTTCTTGGTACCAATTCTGCTTTCTGGAAGACCCAGTTTTGCTTTTTTTAAGATAAATATTAGTATACAGTGGTAATGTCTTTTGGTACACCGCAATGTACAGATTGAAAAAAGGTTGTTTTACTTCAGATTAACTCGAAGGAATCGTCTACATACAATGCATATTTTTAAGGTTCTTCTTGCACATGTTCTGTGCCCAAGTTCTTGCTTTTGAATTATTTTATATAAGTGCCGCACGATAACCAATTGCACTGCTGGAGCTCCATCTTTTTCATTATCTTAAAGAAATGATTTCCTATAGGAGAATTTTTATTCTAATCTGCTCTTCCGGCTTCATTCTGGGGACTGGGTATAGAGGAGGGAGAAAACATTAGGGTAGGAAGAAAGTAATATTGACAGTAAACTGGTGAGTTTAATCTCTTGGTTTGTGAAGATTCTCCCTTTTCCCCTGCTTCCCAAATCCTTGAGTTTGGATGGCTAAAAACCTGGCATAATAAAAACATTTGTTCATTTTAGATTAAGTTATAGGGATTATTTATATTGCCCTCATTCACGATGACTAGGCTTTTATGATGTGTATGAGGTTTCATTTTTTTTTTTCTGTGATTTTCACCTTACAAACAAAAGTATGAAATTATCAAGGGTAGGTGATGAAATAGTTTCATGCATATGTAATGCCATATATTTCTTCTTACGGTTGTAGTGTATTTACCTTGGGTTTGAGTGAACTTTAGAACAGAACTTGAAAGAATATGAACTTTACTGAGTAAGAGCTTGGGATGGGAGTGAACTTTAGAAAAGAACTTGAAAGAATGTGAACTTTAACGATTAAGAGCATGGATGGGGTAAAAGCAGACCTTTCTTTCCCTAACTTAAAGACATCTTAGTGAGCTCGTCATCAGTGATGCATCTTCGGCAGCCTGAATTAGTGAGCTTCGGAGAGCTGAACAGTTAGTAAATATTTTGAGAGATTAGGCCAAAATATAGAGATGTTTGCTTTTTAAAGGGAAATGTATTGCCAGTGAAGTCTGTGATATGTACATTTCTACTTGGAATATTTTATTTTATTTATGTATTTGAAAGATTTTATTCATTATTTTCAGGGCGAAGGGCAGGGAGGGAGGAAGAAAGGGAGAGAAACATCAATGTGTGGTTGCCTTTCATCTTCCTCCAGCTGGGGACCTGGCTGGAGACCTGGCTTGCAACCTGGTTATGTGCCCTGGCTGGGAATCGAAACAGTGACCCTTGAGTTCGTATTTGGAATATTTTAAATATGAAATAATAAAATGGTTTGGGAAGAATATGCTCATTGCTACTTCATTCTGTTATGGGCTAACATGTGGTAGAGCTGGTGGTATAGAATAAGCCATCCTTGAAGCCCTGGATGGTAGCACAGTGAATAAGGCACTGTCCTGAGAACCCAAAGGTCGCTGGTTTGATTCCCCACTCAGGGCACATAACCAGGTTGCAAGCCAGGTTGCAAGCCAGATCCGTTACTGGAAGCAGGTGAAAGACAACCATATATTGATCTCTCTCTTCCTCTTTGCTTCTCTCTCTACCCTTCTCTCTGAAAACAATAAATAAAATCTTAAAAATATATAAACCATTCTTTTCTGTTGTCCTCAGTTCTGTCATGGTAAGTTTTTGTCTGGAGCCCCTTCACAGGGACAGATCTCAGGGCTAAAGACAATGTGTCAGCTGGCTGCGTGTGGGGATTTTGACAATCTGGAGATTTGAATCATGGACTCTCAGATGGGAAAGAGCCATTGTTGAATGAATTAGCTGAGTGCCACATTGCTGCGTGATTCAATAGGTTCTTTTAAGTACATTGGGTAGAAGCCTGAGTGTGTGAATTTTACTGTGGCTTCCTTCACTGTTCTCTTACTCTCTAATTCTGGGATATCATTGCTGAGGGAATTTTAGTGGCCCATAACCCAGCCATGCCTGTGACGTGGTTTCTGGCCTCTGCTTGCACACCCCCAGTGGTGAGATCTCTCTGGTGATGAGGATGAGGATGATAGTTCTAGCAACTTATATTGAGCACAGACTGCATGTAGGTATGGTGTCAAAAATATCATCCTCACAACTGCCATTATACAAATGTCAAACGTGAGCTGCCCGGAAATAATTGCATCACTGGCCTTCTAGTTCTTCAAGGACCCAGCCGTGCCAGCCTCAGGGCCTTTGCACATCCCTCGTGCGCCTGTCTTTGTCTCATGGGCTCCTTGTTATCATTTAGATTTAGATGTAAATACCACCTCTGAGAGATCTTCCCAGACAGATCTTTAGAAAGTAGCTCTTTCCATCATTCTTTTCTTTTTTTTTTTAAAGATTTTATTTATTATTTTTGGAGAGAAGGGAAGAGAATAGGAGAGAAACATCAATGCATGGTTGCCTTTTGCATGCCTCTATCTGGAGACCTGGGTTGGAACCCAGGCACGTGCCCTGACTGGGAATCGAACTGGCAACCCTTTGGTTCACAGGCTGGTGCTCAATCCACTGAGCCACACCAGCCAGTGTCTCCCCATCATGCTTGACTGCATTACTGCATTTAAGTTCCCTCTGTGTTCTTACCACTATCTGGCACTTTTCTTGTTTTGTGTGTCTGTTAATGGCCTTCCCACTAGAATTTAATTCCAGAGGTATAGGGACCAATACATCCCTGAGACCAAGCTCACCACTCATAGCAGCTGAACAATGTTTCTTCAGTGAAAAGGGCTTACAGAAATAGAAAGGGCCAGAGCTGGGATTAGAACTCAGGTGGTCTCACTCCAGAAACCCTCATTTGACCTTTACATAATGCCGAGTCTCCTAATATACAAGGTAGTTTGTCCTATTGCTTCTGGGTAATTCTTCATCTTGTGCCTGAATCTATTGCTTACACATGTTCAGTGTTAATTGAGTTTATACATACCTCTGCCTCATTCTTTATGGTTCCCAGGGCTGGGACCGCAGCCTGTGAGGTAGAGCTTCTTGGGACCCCACTGGCACCATAGCCCTGGCAAGAGAGGGCCAGGTTGTAGGAGGTGCCACCTGCAGCCCCTAGGCCTGTCCTGTGTCTAGTGTTTGTCATTCTCTCTGTCAAGTGTTTGCAAAGGGGAAAATACCAGAGGACAGGACGTCCTCTGGGTAGGAGGTAGAGAAATTGATAATCTGTTTCTGACGTGAATTCCCTCTTCTCTTTTCTTGTGACTGTTGCTCAAGGCTTTTCACTGGCTGGTGAAAAAGGTAGTGGATTTCAGATGCACTGCGATTTGGCAAAGTTTGAGTGCTGGTCTGATGCCTAGATGGGTATCTGTGGATGAAAAGAGTTGGTTAGAGGTGGGGGATGGGGAGGGCAGAAAAGAGAGGCCAGTGAAGTAAAAATAAAATGAATTATTTAAGGTGGAATATTATACCTGGTTACGTTTATGCAAGCCTTTGAAAACGGTGCTGTATTTGCAACAAAGTCAGCTTGCTTAACCAGATTCAGTTTTATGAAAGTTAGGAGGACAAGTAACTTATTTGTTTATCTTCCAGGAGCCTTTCTTGATGAAGGACAGTGGTTAAGTTGCATGTAGGGAGCCTTTGGGGATTTTTCTTTTTCTTTTTTTTTTAATTTTAATTTTCTTTTTAAGATTAAAAGAATTTTTTTTTTAGAGAGAGGGGAAGGGAGAGAAACAGGGAGGGAAAGAAACATCAACGTATGGTTGCCTTTCACCTGCCTCCAGCCATGGACCTGGCTGGAGACCTAGCTTGCAACCTGGTTATGTGCCCTGGCTGGGAATCAAACCCGTGACCTTTGGGTTCTCAGGCTGACGCCTTATCCACTGTGCCACTAGCCAGAGCCAGAATTTTTCTAAGAGCTTAAGGGCCTGTAAAAAATAGCAAGCCCCCCCCTCCCCGCCCCCATCCCACCTAACTTTGCATGGCTGGAATACCTGTGCTCTGAAGGAAGGTCTTCTTTGAACAGGTTTGGTTTTTCCCATGAGCCCTGGGGATCTGTGGGGAGGGACCAGTGGCCTTGATCAAAATTTAACTCGAACAGAGTTGAGCAGCTCTCCTTGCAATGCCTGTAAAATCTTCTCCTGTTTCCTCATTATGCTGAGGTAGCGCAATCATGGAAGAGTTTTCTGTATTAATGCGATTCTCCTGACTTGTTACTCATTCGTGCTCGGAAAATGCGAGTTGCTGAGAATGGTCTAGGCCGTGGAAGTCCATTAATTATACAGACAGAGTGGAAAACTCAATTTTATTGAACCCTCTTTGAGGCCAGAAGTAGGAAGTAGATGCTGATATGATCATTTTCAGGAAACGAGGGAGCATGTAAGGTCATTGAAGCCGTTGTAAATATTAGTTAAAATTTCATCGTGAAAGGATACTCAGGAGGTTTCAGATGGAATGGCGAGAATTTTTACCCCTGAAGTTGTATGTGGAGGCAGATATATTTGCTATATTGTTAGTGTTTCTGTGTCTTAACTGTATAATAGTAAATTCCCTCAGTTCAGTATTTGGAACCTGAGCTGGTGTGGCTTTTTAAATACATATGTATTTACTCACAGATTGCTGGCTTGTAGACTGAGAAGTCTATGCTAGATCCAGCCCTTTCACTTTTGCTTCTTCTGCCCTGGAAGTATGTGTCACCTGCAGGAGATTCCCATGTCACCTTTGCCCAACCCAACACCCGTGGTTTATTCACATCCCATAGGGCTTCTCTCAAGTTTGTACTCCTGGCCTTGTTCAAAGGGGAATTGTTTGCGTGTGCTCATTTGTCAGCTACGCTTAAGGTATGGGGTGGTAAAGCCTTACATCAGTTTTGAGAATCCACTTTCTTTAAAAAAAATCACTTCTAGCCCTGGCTGGTAGCACAGTGGATAAGGTGCCGGCCTGCGAACCCAAAGGTTGCAGGTTCGATTCCCCAGCCAGGGCACATAACAAGGTTGCAAACCAGGTCTCCAGTCAGGTCTGTGGCTGGAGACAGGTGAAAAGCAAGCAACCATACATTGATATCTCTCTCCCTCTCTGCCTCCTTCCCCTCCTTCTAAAAATAATGAAATAAAATCTTAAAAAAAAAAAATCAATTCTGTTTGTCATAGCCATTGAACTCAAAGTGTCAAGTGTGCGAATAGCCCTTCACAGATAAATATTTTCAAATGAACTTGTTTTTGGTGGGTGGGTGGCCAGCCCGTTATTAAGATTTCTGTCTAGTTCAGTAATTTTGGCATTTAATTATGAGACAGATTTGTTTGAAAGGGCAGAAGAAAGCACACAATCACATTTCTGATGCAGCAGGGGAATCCATTTAAATTACTTCTTTATGTCTCTGATGTGGTGCAAGTTTGCAGTCAGTATCGGTATCCATAATTGAAAAAGGATCTGTTTAGATCTTCTCTAATTCCATAGTGTTAAGACTTGCAAATTTCTTTTGTTCTGTTTGCCTATTGTATGATCTTTATATGATGAGCCTGTGTGTGTGTGGTGGGGGCGGTGGCGGGTAGGGGGCAGGGGAAGGAGGCATAGCATTTTGAGGTTGGTCCTCTCGCTCCTGAGAGACTACGTGTGATCATGTCAACATCAATTCAGTGATGCTTTTATGTTGAAAGTCAGGGTTTGGACTCCTTCCACTAGCGCGCAGGTTGCATGTCACTACCACCCTTTGGGATTCCAGTTCAGTCATGTGAGGAGGGTCCCTGCATCTGGAGTTTTAACAAGCTTCATGGGATACTCTGTTCAGGGCCATTGATTTACGGCTCAAAAGAAGGCAGATTTAAGACTCCCAGAATGAAAAGGAAAGTGGTGTGTGCAAGTCAGAGGAGCCAGGAGAGCTGTAGTCCAATGGCGAAGGTTGTTTCTACTTGTAAACTCTTCCCTTTATACAATTTCCAAAGGTAGCAGGTACCTTGGTACTGGACATTGTTTCTTCTGTGTTTCGAAGAGTTCAGGTTGCGCTGAGCGAAGGTAAAACTGGGGGGAAGTGGGTCGGAGAGTGAAACACACGTTGGTACGTTTCTTATCTGGCCCGTTGAGCCAGAAGATTACACCAAAATCCTCAGCGCCGAAATATTTCTTCCTAGGCATCCTGCACACGATGCTTTGTGATGTTTTCTGTGCTTGGTTTTTTTTCCCATCCCCCCTTTCCCTCCCCACGCAGTGCACCCCCACACTGGTTTTGAAGCCTCGTGTCCTTCAAACTTTGGCATGAATGAATCCATCTCTCCCTCCCGTTAACTCTTGTTTCTATTTTTGGCCCTCCTTGCTGTGTATAGGCGTGTAGATGCCTTCCCAATTTCACATTCGGATGTAGCTGGGAGCATAGCCTGCAGAATCAGCAAGTGCTCTATAAAGGGTTACCGTGCGCCTTCATGATTAAAAAAATCGGACTTGCTTCTTCTATACACACCATATTCACTTAGCAGATGTGGCTGTTCAGTCCTGTTACTGTACGGTGGTTCAAAGGTGAGTAGGACATGGGTCTGTTATTAAGGTACTTCCAGGTTGCCTGGGGAGACAGGCTTCCCTGCATGGAAAAGCAGTATGCTGTCCGCAAGGCTGTGTAACACGGAAGGAGGAAGGACAGGTTCTTGCCCTGTGGGAATGAGGGGGCTGGTAAGAGGGGGCCCTAAGTGAGGGAATTGGAGAAGTGCCCTGAAGCACTCAGAGAAATCAGCCCTGTGGGCCGGGAAGGAAGGGCGCTCCGTGAGAAGCATGTGGCCTTTTGAGTCTGTAGCTGGTAGGTGAGTGTGGCTGGGACTCTGCAGATGATTGGCAAGGTTGGGGCCACATTTTGAAAACTCTTTTGAAGCAGGCGTGATCTTTTTTCTGTAGGGGGTCACCGAAGGATCGGAAGTGGGTTAATGACTAGCTCTATGTTTCAGAAAGGTAACATGGTTAGCAGTAGGAAAGATCAAGTTAGAAGGGAGTAGAGTTGGAAGGAGGCAGAAAGCAGATAAGGGTAGAGGAAATCGTCGAGGTCAGAGATGATAGAAGCCCGAACTGAGGGGTGCAGGTGGAGAAGGGCCAGGGGAAGGCTTTGAAAGATGGTTAGTCAGTCACAGTGCATCTGAAGTCTCACCGACACCTCACCTTCCTGGGATTTGATTTACATATTTTAATCGGATGTATAGTTTCCCACATTGTGTTCAAATTCTCAACACTTCCAGCTATTCGCTGTTCCTCCAGAAATAGTTGTTTTAATGTGACTCATTTCTTAAAAATATTTTATTCATTATTTTCAGAGAGAAGGGCAGGGAGGGAGGAAGAAAGGGAGAGAATCATCAATGTATGGTTGCCTTTCACCTGCCTCCAGTAAGGACTTGGCTTACAACCTGGTTATGTGTCCTGACTGGGAATTGAACCAGTCACCTTGAGCCATACCAGCCAGGGGGTCATTTCTTAACATTTTAAAGGTAGTTTTACTTCACAGTGAAGCTGACTACTGCTATTTTCAGTACATTGCCTTTTGGTCAGTTTATTTAGGAAAATTTAAATTGAACTAGGTTTCAATAGCATTTGTATTTTTCTACATATATATTCTGAAAAAGGTTTATGCTTCAGAAAAAAAGTAAATTTATTAAAATGACAGAAAAAATAATGTTTTTCCATGTTTACTCAGTACAGTACAAAACATCTTTGAAAAAGGTAGCAAAGAAAGGTAATATTCTCATCTTACCGTAAAGATAATAGTCTTGGGCAGCTAAGAGAAAATCCAGGTGCCAACTGAGCCTGCAAAACTATTTCAGATGTAAGTTGTATAGAATGTTTCGTGTGATGCTGTGAGTATAATGTCATCATATATTACTAACTTCAGCTTCAGACGGGATGAGAAAATGCAGATTAAAGATAAATTAGGAGCAGATGCCGAGAAATACCTCCTCATTTAGGGAAGAGGTAAGTGGTGGAAAGGTCAGTGGAGTTCAGTCAATAAAGTTGGGATGCTAAGAAATCATAATGATTCAGGTAACAGATGCTTTTCACCACATGAGGCTGTCCTGTGAAGGTTTGGGGAACAGAAGAAAGAAAGGGCTGTCATTGTTTTTCTTTTAAGTTCTAGCTTTGAAATCTGTATATCCAGTAGGCTAACTTTGAATTCTAGTGTAGAAGCCAAGTATTTCAGAATGCTGGTTGCTTTGACCTTTAAGAAAACCAAGGTCTCATTTGAAATCTCTGCATTGTTAGGATGTACAAAACACAAAAACAAAAAACCAGCACTTTAATTTGGCCAGTTTAATTTCCTGTATTGGCTGTGAATCTAGCTTTCTTTAAGATTCAGCTCAGTCTTAAGCAGTGGAGATAATTAGGGAAGGATTTTATTTGTATCTGCATCTATGCCTGTCTTTCTATCGTCTATTTCTTTGTCTATATCTGTATCTATGCCTGTCTATCTCTACCTCCATTTTGAACGGCATTTGTTGCCTTGCTCCTAATGTGTGTCATCAAATGTGTGTTATGCTCTGGGATGGGCACAGGAGGGCAGTTGCACAGTTTTTAAGTGAGCACACTAAACATGTGGTTACATGGGGATTTTTTTTCAGCCTCTTTTTTTTTTTTTTTTTTAAGATTTTATTCATTATTTTTAGAGAGAAGGGCAGGGAGGGAGGAAGAAAGGGAGAGAAACATCAATGTATGGTTGCCTTTCACCTGCCTCCAGCCATGGACCTGGCTGGAGACCTGGTTATGTGCCCTGACTGGGAATTGAACCAGCCACCTTGGGGTTCACAGGCTGGCCCCTGGTTACACTTTTAAAGGAAAACATCACAGGGTGCTGTGTGAGCTCTCGCAAAGGGTAGCTGATGTCGAGGGGGCCTTAGGAAAGGCATCTTTGAAGAATGGATAAGTACTGCAATAGCTGAAGAATGAATACACAATAGAGCTGGGCAGGGGTGGGGGTGCTGTTAAGGTGGAGGGAACCAGTGGTGCATCAGAATTTCAGAGGTGAGGACTGTGAGTCGGTGTGGCTGAAGAGGAAGGGCTGTGTGTAGCAGGGAGGAAGGGCTGGGAAGTTAAGCTTAGACCATCGAGGGAGATGGAGTGAGCCCCAGCCAGGAGCTTCAGTTGTATCCCAAAGGTAACTCTGAAAGGGTTTTTAAAATTTCAAATGTTAAATGTAATATTCTTAAAAATAATGAAGTAGTCAATATAAATTAACTTTACAAAAGGGCAACCGGAGAAGTGTGTGCCCTCATTTGAAATTGATCCGCTATTCATATTTAGACATCTTTTCTGTCGATTATATTTTAAAGAGCTGATTATATTAGCAAAGATCAGTCTGAAAACCAATGTGGAGTATAAACAAAAATCAAGACGCAGAATTTACTGAATGGGGCCATATGTAAAGTCCAAATGCCCACAGAAATTCCGGTGTAATGCTTATGTATTTATAAATGCGGCCTAAAGTATGGAAGTGCTCAGCTGCCAGCGCTTGCGGCTGCTGGGGGAATGAATGGACCCATTGCCTCTAGGCTGCAAGGCCAGCCTGTGGTGCACTGTCGCCTCCCTCCAGCGATGGACAGTGAGTCCTTTTTCTGTTGTCTACTGGCATGCTTGAGATATTTCATATTTTTTCAGCCTCAGCATTAAACTAAACAACTTCTTATTTCTAGGTACTTCCCACACTACTCCAACACAACACGCACCCACACATGCATGCATACACCCCACAATATCAACACCAATTCTAATATCAGGTCACATGGGCCTCTGTATATTTTCTGGGGAAAAGTATCACAGTTTTTACAGTGTTTTCACAGGAGGCCTGTGAGCCATCCAGAAGTTGAGTCTTATTAGGGTGTGTCTCTTGGTGCATTTCCATCTTTTCTGATGGAAATTTAATTGGCCGTCTGATACTCTGGCCTGATTTTTGGGTCCCAAACTCTTGCCATCACCCCAGTTCTGAACCTCAAGTCACCTCTGTTGTCTCAGAGCCATGGAGACAGAGACTTGTGGGCCAGACTTGCTGTGTGTAGCCCTGGGGTTTGAAGGCATAATTTCCAATACAATTTGACCCAGTTTGGCCTACAATGAATTTTTATTTGTTGACAAGTCTTTCCTTTTTGTTGCTAAAAGTGGTACTCAGACATAAATTACTCATTAACAGCCTGGTTTAGAGTTTGTTTTTTAATTAATGAAACTTGTGCTTCATTAAGCTCTGGTGGAGTGGGTGTCACATGCTTTCTTTTCCCTAACATCAAAAGGATTTTACTTTTCCAAAATTGGTGATGTATTTTTTGCTTGAAAATCGGCCAGTCAGTCTCTCCCTCACGCATGGAGTAGGAGTCGTGGCTGTCCCTGAGGACTCTGCTCCTGGACAGCCTTCCATGCGCCTCTTTTTAAAACATTTTTTTCCCAAAGTTTTTTTACTCATTATTTTCAGAGAGGTGGGCAGGAAGAAAGGGTGAGAAGCATCAATGTACGGTTGCCTTTCATCTGCCCCCAGCTAAGGACCTGGCTGGAGACCTGGCTTGCAACCTGGTTATGTGCCCTGGCTGGGAATCGAACCAGAGACCTTTGGGTTCGCAGGCTGGTGCCATATCCACTGAACCACCAGCCAGGGCCCAGGTGCCTCTTTCTCCCACCTGTCTCTTACTCCAAGAGAGATCAGTGGAGTTTCCCCTTGTTCCTCATTTCACATCTGGATTGGATGCCCCCTCCCCGCCCCCACCCCATCAAATTGTATCACCAAAAGGACTTTCATCCTTGTAAGTCCTTTCTTTCTCTTTTAACCACATCCAATCCATCAGCCAAGAGTGTTGGCTCTCTTTTTGGAATTGCTTTTACAGAATCTGGTCATATTGTACCATCTCCACTGCCACCACCCTGGTCTGGGCCACCATCATTCTTGTCTGAATTTCTCCAGTTGTCTCCCTAGGGATCTGCAAGCTTCCACCCTTGTCCCACCAAAGCAGGTCTCAACCAGCAGCAGAGTGAACTTTTAAAATACCAAAGTCTATCTCACATCACTCTTAAGTTCACAATTCTGCAGTGACTTCCCGGTGGACTTACAGTGAAGGCTGAAGACCTTACCGTGACCTACAGGGCTCTGAGTGATCCTGCCTGGTTTATATTGCTTATTGTATGTATGTGGTAGTAGGTGCCCTGTCAGGTTAGAGCCTTTGCCTGGTGGCCTGTGCCTGCACACTCCATCCTCAGTCTTCAGATGACCATCTGGCAGACTCCTAACTCACCATTCAACCTACCAGACCCCCTGATTGCAACTGCACGGCCTGCCTTCTTCAGCGTTCCCCACGCACTCTCCCGGCTTTATTTTTCCTCTTGAGTTCATCACCTTCTCTCACATGCTACCACACCCTTGTTTACTATGCTGATGCCTGTCTCTCTCCTCTAGAATGTAAACCCCATGAGGGCAGGTCTTTTGCTTGGGTTGAATGGCTGGTATCTGGAACAGTACCTGGCACATAGTAAATGCTCACCAAACACATGTTGAATTAATAAATTGTGTTTTTTGTAGTTTTCAACAAATATGCATTCCCCAAGAAAAAGAACAGTTTAATCTTTACGATATGTTCTCGCACTGATTGATTAGCTTTAAATTAGTCTGTGACTGTGTTTCCCAAGAACCGGCTGGCAGCCCTAATGTTTTCAACAGTCACACGTGAGAAAAAAGACTTCAGGAAAGGGTACTGTAGATACATGTAAGTGTAAGATTGCGAACTGACTTCTTTTCCAAGAAGTCTTTCTTTAGAGAAAATGTTAATTTTCTATTTGGCACAACGACGTCCATTTACTGAAGTGACGGTGATAGTCTTTCCATGAGATGAATTCTGGCCGAAGGAAGCTTTCTTCCGATTAACCACTTCAAAAGGGCCCAAGTGCAGGGTTCCTGACAGTAAGGGTGCTCATACTTGGTTTTGTGATGTGATTTGGAGCCTGGCTACCTTCCCTCCTTCCCTTCTCCCCTCCGCCTCCTCTTTCTCTCTCCTTTCCTTCCTTTTGTGTTGCAAATCTTGCTGAAAATGAGTCTCAGATGGGGTTGCATTTTAGGAATGTGAAAGTGCATTGCTGTCCTCTTTAATGCAGAGCTGACGGGCTGGGGGAAGCTTTTCTATAAAGCAAGGTTTGGGGGGCAGGTTAGGGTTAGGCGTCTGAAGGTCCTTCATGATTTTCGGAACATAATTTAATATCACTGCTTTAGTTGATACATTCTAGAACATCTGGATACCCTGCTAGAAAGGAAGAGCTTACACCTTAGTCTTCCGGTTTTAGTTCTGCAAATCACCAGCTCTGTGACCTTGGATAAATCAGTCGGCCTTGTTAAACAATTAATTGATTTGCGTGGACTGCATGGCCTCGTACTGAGCTCTTTATACGTTCCAAAGGACCAGTTAGTGCTTAATTGTCACAGCTGTGCTGGTGGAGGGTCGTATTCTATTACCTTTTCTTTGTTGCTGTCATTTCAGTTTTGTCTGCAGTGATCTTGTGATCTTCCTGCATATCCCCACACATGGAATCTTAAAGCAATCCTGTTGGGATTATAGAAAGTATTGCAAGATGGTATTTGGGATGAGCCTTTTTATCTCTAGAGGGGACAGGTATCAAGTATTTCACACGAGTTTGAAAAGCAGAATAAGAAACTCCTAAGGATTTAAAATTTTTATTAGCACGCTCGTTGAGGGACGGTGGGAGTGGTTGAATGCCATGTCAGATGATGTGGTTTTGAATCTAAGTGAGGCCACCTCTTGGCTGTGTTTTGTGCCTTAAGTACGGGGTAGGACTTTTCCCATGCTCCTGCTTCATTAATATTCATATGTATTATTATATACGTGGTATATATTTAGTCCACCAAGAGTTGACTATCTTTGGAATGAATGGAGTGTCATTTTAATGGATGGAAGGGTTGGGAAGGGTGCATTGAGGGAGGCAGGAGAATATTCTCTTATTTAGCTATTTGTTTTCAACAGCCCGGGAAAACAAAACCTTCGAGTGGCCCTTGTGATTCAGTGGCAGTTTGCCCAGACTCTGGGGGAGCCAGTGTGGGGGCTGAAGACTAGACCCACTTTGAAAATCTAGGAGGCGAGTGACTAAACAGCTAGAAGGTGTGCTGGATGGCCTGTGTCCTCTGAGGGCCAGTGAGGGGCCGGGCAGCCTTGGCTTCTCTGTCCCCACTCAGCTCAGCCTTTCAGCCTTTTCCTCCCCACCCATGGTCCTGGGCCAGTGTCGCCCCAGAACACCAACACTAACTGCTGCAGGGCAGGGCCACTGCTCTGCTCAGACCCCTAGGCGGCTGGCCCATGGGACCTGTGGCTGAAACCGAATTCATAAGACCACCCTTGGGTTGATCCAGCGAGCCACCGCCTCCTTCCGTGTGGGATTGGGTTACGTACACTCGCAATCCCGTACCCGGAAGGAACCCTGATGCGTTTTCCGAATTAATGAGTTTTTATTCGTGGTTTCAGGGAGCTTACAGTACATGTCTCATAATAGCTGTCACGTCTGTGGGGCAGTTTGGGACATCACCTGTAATTCAGTCTGTTAATATTCCTGCCGCGGAAGGATGAATGTTCACACTAAATGGGACTCAAACCAGGTTGCAGTGTCAGGTCTGTGCAGGTCATGTTTTGCTGCCAGAATGGTGACAAAAAACACTGATTTTTTCAGGGCTTTTCAGATGCTGGATTCGTGGATAAGGGTTGCGCACCTTGTGCGATAGGGACTGTTTTCTCCACGGTCAGTTTCGTGTATAGACCTGGGAGGATGGTATTTTATTATCCTTCTGGCTCTCCCTCCCTCCCTCCCTCTCATTTCTAATTTGCTGCTTGGAACTTAGGAACGCGCGTCCATCCGCCTGCAGATGCGTCTCTTTCGCAGTGAGTGGTAGCTGGCAGGCAATACCGCGGTACAAGTGCAGTGGCAGGTGATCACCCTCATGACATTTGTCCTGAGGAGCTTTTGCAGCTCCCCGGGCGGGGTCAGGAAGTGGGTCGGGACCTGCCCTGGGCGGCACCTACCCTCCTTCCTGCAGCTGTGCAGCTCCAGGCCTGGCCGGGCCTGCCCCGGGCGCTGGGCCAGCTCCTGGGTGTGGGCAGGACGCGGGCGCACTGCGGGCCCAGAGGGGGCGAGAGGGAAGCTCTGGGCGTTTGGTGTGATCGCAGCAAAGGTCGGGGACGGGGGACTGGCTGGGGCCTGGCACTCGTTGGGCAGGGCCCAGTCCCAGATCCCTGTTCCAGTTCTCATAGACGTGGCCACGGGCACTCGGGAGAGAGGAACTGTTTTGTGAGAGGTGGGGAGGTTGTATGTTAGTAAGAACTGATGTGTTAGTTGGTGCATATACATATGGTCAGGACTGCGGATGGGTTATTTTCTCAGTGCGCCTGGGTGGGCAGTTGGACCACAGCGGCCCCTCTGGAGATGGAGAATCTGATGGACCCACTTAGTGGGCTGTGCCTTTGTGCAGAGAGTCACTGCGCTGGCCGGACTGCAGTCCCCTTGCCACCAGGGCGTGCTGCTCCGTGCAGGGGGCAGGGCTCAGGCTGGAACCCGGCAGCGTGGACCTAGCAGGCATCGGTAGGAAAAGGACTGCTTCCATGTTAGGATGCTGGGAATCATTTCACGATGGTCCCGTGGAGTGGTGGTGGCGGCTGTCATTTGACCTGTGGGAACATTGTGGCATTTGAGCGACCCAAGCTCGTTGTCAGAGTTAGTGGTCCCTCCTGGTCTGTTCCCAGCACGCTCTTGCCTCTGAAATGGGAGATGGTTGGGCGATTTCAGGATCTGTTGCCTCCAGGTGTTTCATCCTTCGCTACTTCTCTCCTCCCTTTATGATACTCACAAACATACAGCCTGATCCATATTCGGACCTAAGTGACCACTGGTGGCTCTTACCCCGGGGCTGTCATTCATGTAGTTTGTGTTACAGGGGGCTCAGTGGGGGCCATCTGATTGGGAAATGCAGTCACATTAAAAGGAAATGTCAGAAATGAGGTCTCAGTACATACTAGTACCCCAGTGCCTTGTTGGCAGAATCTTCATTTACATGATCCTCATTTAAAATTAAGCATAATTTGTTAAACTTTTACTTTATGTAATATAGGTATCCAAGAGTCTTAGCCAAAGTCAGTGTTTTTTTATGGAGCTACCTGGATATACATTAACCTTTTATAATCATAACCAGTTAGTTACACCATAAAAGTTAGCAATGTGTGAACTAATTGATTGCTTACTAAGTCCAGAGCACATGAAGATTCATCTGAGATTGAGAAAGTATTTCCTAAAAGAGTGGTAAGAGGCAGAGAGCTAATCTTATGTGCTTAACATACACTTTTAAAATGCATTATTTCATTTATTCCCCACAAGAAGCCTATGGTGCAGGTGTAATTGTTTCAACTGAGGATAAAGCTGAATTAGTAGCTAGGTCTTAGAGTAAGGTTTTTTTTTTTTTTTTTTGTAATATTTAAAAGACTTACATCCTGTCTTGTTCCAGATTCCTACAGAAAGGCACACAAAGAGGTATAATTTTGAAAAAAAAAAAATACAACAAAAATGCTGTGAGAGGAAGAGATGAGTCTATTAGCGAGAAGGCCCAGAGGAGACAGCACACAGAAATTCTGCTTGCTATTCGGTGCCCTGTCCTCTTATTAAACTTTGCAAATCTGTCTTAAGAGTGTTAACTTGGGCAACGCATAGGGGAAAGTGATTAGCTATCAGGTTGACATTATGAATCAAGTTTCTAAAAGACATTTACTGATGTGAAGCACGGCTTCTTCTGTTTTCCTTGCCCCTGAGGTTCCAAAAGACCTTTTCCCTGGAACTTTTAATGGGGCAGTGAATAATATGGAAAAAGATACCTCTTCAGCTGTGCATGATATCTAGACTGATAGAACCCTCACTTGGGGTATCCTTTATTGTTAGCCAGCTAGGAATTTGTAAAATCATTTTTTATAATACAGATGGGAGGAAGTTCTCCGGTAATTTGCCTTAAATCAGCAGCCAATTTAGCCCTGGCTGGGTTGGGATATGAGGAACAACAAAGCAATGATTCTCCCCACCCCTTCTAAAATCAGTACATTCAAAATTTAAAAAATGTATGAAAACAACCAATCAGTTTAAATAATTCTGGCAGAGAAGTTACCAAATTTTTGTAATACGGGGACAGTACCTACCCTTATCTTTCTTTCTCAAGTTCATTCTTTAAAAAGCGGCCCTCAGATTTCGCTGTCAAAAACCCTTTGATATTTGATCATTTGTTATGGTACTTTTTCCACATTTACGCATAGCTGTCCACTCTCAGTAATTCCCAGCATCAGCATTCTTTCCAGGTTTGCTCTTTCTGCCTCTCCTGTCCTGGGAACAGCTTCCAGATGGGGTTTTCTTTTTCCTTTTTCATCCTCTTCTTTTCCTTTGCTTTTCTCCCTCCCTTCTGCCCTCCCTCTCTTTCCTTTATTTATTTATTTTTTTGACAAACCTCAAGTCCTTATGTGTTCCCATTGTTTTGATATATTATCTCTTTCTGAATTTTATTTTGGCCTAAGCACTCTGCTTTTAAGACTTTAAAAATAGTCTATAATATGCACTGGAACTACTTGGCAATGTCAGGAGGGTGCAAATAATTCTGGTCATGATGCTGCAAATAATTTAAAAAATTTATTTTATTTTGATGTTAGAGAGAGGAGAGGGGAGGGAGAAAGAGAAGGAGAGAAGCATCGATGTGAGAGAGAGAGGAACATGGATGGGTTGCCTTTTGTATGTGCCCTGACCTGGGACCAAACCAGCAGCCCAGGCTTGTGACCCAACTGAGAATTGAACAAGTGACCTTTGGTTTGTGGGAAGATGCCCAACCAATGAGGCGGGGTGCCCTGCAGTTCTCTGTCACACCCAGGTTTTTAAAGAGGAAATCTTCAGTGTACTCCTTCTTTCTGACTCCTTTTGGTTTACTTAGAAGATAGTCAGAACTAAGATATTATGCTTGTGCTAAGTTTATTCTTTATACCGTCGATTGAAAAATAGAAAAAAGACAAACTTTAAATTATTTTGAATTAAAGCAAATGTTTATAATATTTTATTAGGCTTTTTAATTACTCTTTTTGTTGCAGTTTTCTATCTAAATCAAGCCCATGCATTTCACCCTTTCATTGTTGTGACCCAGGTTGGCGTAGTGCGTAGGCCTCTTGGTGTGAGGGTCTGACCCTCTCCGCAGGGGCACTGATCCTGAGTGAGCCTGGCTTCTAGTCATGGCTTCCTGTCACGCGCGTGGTGCCTTTGTCAGGGACCTGAAATGCTTTAAATCATTTTCTTTAGGAGACATTTTATGAGACTTGGGACTAGGGATTTAGATGACTGTTTCCGTAAATAGATTCATATATTGTCATTAGAGGTACTAATGTTACCTCTTTCTGAATTTATTTTCCTTTAAAGAAGGGTTTTGTTTAGTTAATTGGTTTTCTTTGTTACTTCATGATTGTCTCACTTATTGGGGACAAAAATTAAATTTATCTTTTGATTAGAATGTGTCAGCTGGGAGTAGGGGCTTCCATTTGGGTGAGGAAAACCTTCTGGGACTAGATAATGGTGACGGTCACACAACCTTACGAATGAACATAACGCCTCTGAATTGTACCCTTTAAAATGGTTAAAATGATAAATTTTAAGCTATGCAGTTTTTATCATAAAAAAAGAAAGAGTGACTTGGTTGACTAATCCTTCTGCTTCCTGTCTCCTTATTTCTGTAAGTCAGGGAACCCAGTAGGTTCTCCTGTGGAATGTTCTATATCCTACGATTCATTTGCAATGCGTGTCTCTGTCTTCAATTCTTGGTCCCAAGTTACTTAAGGTAAATTCTTAAAAATATAAATTCTGAGGCCTCAGTTGAAGAAAAATAATGATTCTGTTCTATTTTAATGGGTCTGTCGAGTTGCTGTGAAGATGAAATTTGCTACGAGTGTTTGGCTAATATTGTCCAAGTTTCTTGCTTTTGTTGTTGCTTTTACTGTTACTTCCTGCTTTCATTCCTGGCTCCCTTCCTCTCTCTGCATCGTTTGACCTTCCGCAGGCTACTGAGGGAGGCAGAGGGTATTTCTGTCAGCCTAAGTTACCAGGTTTGGCAGAATGGATTCCCACCCATGTTTCCAGCCACCGAATCCATGGACAAATACTCAGGCGCACACAGTTGGTCCTGGTTGGATCTCCCAGTGAAGGGAGTAGGGGCGCAGCGGGAGAGTGAGCGAGTCTATTAGAGACCAAGGTGAGAGGGTGGAGTGAAGGACAGTGTCCCAGGTAGGATTACAGAGGTAAAAGCATTAAAATAAATGAGTGTGAAAACATGAATGAAAACTGTTAAATGCCGCCTTGTTTTTTCATCCCTTCCTTTCTCAGTCACGGTGACAATGCTAGAATTCAGGTTGGTGATGGGGTCGCAGAAAGCTCCTTTCACCTGCGTCAGGTGTGGAAAGTCCGCCGAGTGACTTCCCAGTGACTGAGATTCCACCTGTGCCCTCTTGGCCAGGTGCCCTAGTTGCATTTCCCCGCTGATGAGGATGGGGCCGGGGAGGAGCTGGTGGAAGGCGCTTGGATAGGCTTACTCTGCATCACTGGCTTTCGGGGCGCAGATGTTGGAATCAGCAGATAATTTAAAATCATCTCTATCTCCTCCTATTAAACATGGTTGTATATGTTTAACGTTTCCTTAACTTTCACCTGGAACACCACATGCAATAATTTGGTGGATAAGAAGCATTGCTGCACGAAGAGTAGCTTAATGGTTTTTGCGTGCTTCCTAATACCAGTCACTTTTGAGCCGTTTTAAAATTATTTATTTACACACACACACACACGAACAAGACATACACAGACATGTGCATATACATGCAGACATGCACACACATGAATTCATTTAATTCTATCAATCCTATGGAAGGTCACTTCTATGATCATCCCCATTTTATGATCAGGGAACCAAAGCACAGAGTGGTTAAGTAACTTACCCCAACATAGCACAGGTGGTGAGGGGCAGTGTCACCTCCGGGCAGCTGGGCCACACTCTCAATTACTACCCTATAGAATTTAGTGCTTACTGGTAACTCTAAGCAAATAATAATTATAGTAAAGAAGTCCAAAGTTATCGGATTACAAGACAATCTAAGAACCTCCATAGTTTAAAAAATGGAACCTGGTTTCTATTGCTTAGAATACGTGGGCCTCTGTTTGGGATTTGGCTGCTTCTCTGTTATGTAAAGGCTTTCGTTGTCTGAATGTTTGTGTGACACATGCTCCTTGTGACTGCCCAAGGTGTGTCCCATGTAGTAACCACCCATCATCCAGTGTGTCCACCGGGCTTGCCATCTGGCATCTGGCATCTGGAAACCTGTATCTGCAAATCCCCAAAGTCTAAGAGTGGCTTTTCAGCAGCTGCCCTCTAGGTGACTTTATGGGCCAGCTGTTTAATTTTGCCACCCAGCTCAGGGTTGTGACTCACCTAGGGTTGCTGTCTTTCCCTAGTAGTTGTTGGCTGTTACAGCCACTGGCTTAAAAGCATTTTCCACCCAGGGCCCAATAGATGAGATAACTCAGTGGGCAGAATGTTGGAGACTAAGTAAAAGGATTTCATGGACTATTTTATCATTTTATTTCACTGCCTTGAACAATGCTTGACGGGTAGGGACTGGATATGCGTCTAGAGGATATACAAATATAAAAGACTTAGGCTTAGGACATAGCAAAGTGTGCAGGGAGTATTAGATCTTGATCTTTTTAGAAGGTGAATCCTATCTAAATGTAGAGAGTGGCATTTATTTTGGCTGCCCAAGGATTTTAAGGTCTAATTCCCATGTTGAAGTAATAGAGACTTTTTTATTTTTTTTTAAATAGAGATGTTTGTAATTGTACAGGAAACTTGGTAATTCTTACATTTGGTGATTGACTCATTTATACATCTTTCCATAGGGTATTAAATTGTCATGATGATTAGGTAAGTTGTGGAGTATAAATATTATTTGTAAATATTTTAACGTTCTTCATCTTTATTCCTTTATCAACACTAATTGAATTAATTAATGAAATTATTATCATTTGAACGAGAGCAGAATAATCCTCCTGCTCAATTTAGTGATGTGATGGAAAGGAAGGAGGAAATGCATTTTTAAGATACTCTGTTTTGAATGCGAGGGGTTGTTAAATATGCCTGGGTCAGAATCCATGGAGCACAGCATTCATATTTGTTTTGCTTTAAGTTGGAAGTCATGTGGTAGTAATTACCTTTATTTCTTACTTCAGCAATTGCGGAAACAGGAAGGTTTCAAGAGAATAAAGGACACATTACATTTATTGTTATTTTTTTCTCTCCTTGCTTAGTATCTTTTGGTGACACATTAAATACATGACTTGGACCGAACATATTTTACGGCGTTGGTGACGTCCAGTGGCTTGATCAGACTAGCTGTATGTGAGCTACCAAACCACAGAATTTATGCTAAAGTTTGCAATTTCATGAATATGCTGGAAGAAAACCTTACTTTTATTAGCTTGAGGAGTTTCCACCCTTTTTAAGTAGCCAACTTCACTAGGTTTTGTGGGGAGTATTGGCATCCAGTTGTGAAGTTCTTTCTGATCTGAAAAAGGGTCGTGAAAAATTATTTCTGTATTTCAGCATGTTACTATCAGAAACATATGTGTTCCCTTCCAGCCAAGATGGGAATGGCTTTCTGTGTTTTTCGAACTTATTGACAATCCTCTCTATTGGTTGTGAGCGTTTGGGTTATAGGACCATCTACACTGGGTATTTTTTCTTTTATTATTAATGTACTTAATACAGCTATAGTTTTTAATCTTTTTTTCTCAAATATTTTATTCATTTTTTTTTTAGAGAGAGGGGTAGGGAGAAAGAGAAGAGAAACATCAATGTGTGGTTGCCTCTTGCACACCCCTAACTGGGGACCTGGCCTGCAACCCAGGCACATGCCCTGACTGGGACTCGAACTAGTGACACTGATTCACAGCTGGCCACTCAATCCACTTAGCCACACCAGCCAGGGCTGTAGTTTTTAATCTTTATTATTTATTTAAAAATATTTTATTATTTTTAGAGAGAGGCAGAGAGGGAGAGAGACATCAATGTATGGTTGCCTTCCACCTGCCTCCAGCTACAGACCAGATTTCCAACCTGGTTATGTGCCCTGGCTGGGAATCGAACTAGAGACCTTTGGGTTTGCAGGCCGGCACCTTATCCACTGTGCCACCAGCCAGGGCTATCTTTAATAAATATAGATAAGTTTTGGGTTTCTGTGTTTATTTTAGTATATTCTGAGATAAAATTTATTGAAATTTTAATAAAGTTTTAATGCAATTTAATATTTTTGGTTTATAAAATGGATGGACATCGAGGTCTCCAAATAGCACTTATAATTGGGCTTTACTGAATTACTAAATATAAAGTCAAATTTCACATTTGAAAATAAAGAAATATAATATGCTCTAAAATTGTGCTACATATGAAATCACTTTGCATCATCTTGTGAATATCGAACTCAAAATCCAAATGGGACCTAATCATGAAGAGAATAATGAACTGAGAAATACATCTCATGTTGTGAATAGTGCTGTAAAAAGTCTGACTTTGGCCATAAAATATTCCGCCAAGGTGGCTTTTAGAATTCAGGCTGTGAGAACCAGGTGTTGCCTGCGCCCTGCCGCCCTGTGAATCGGGGCCCAGCATGCGGGATGGGCCCATTTTGGCAGGACTTGGAGTTAAAAGCAGCAGAGCGTATAGGTGTTTATCCCTGCTTGCTGCCGTAATGTCACCGTAATTCCGGGAGAAGAATAAAAAGGGGGAACTGGTGTGCCTGGAGGGACGTGGGGACATGGTGGCTGTGGGCGGGCCAGGCCTCACTTGTTGGCAGATGCGGGCGGAGTGGCGACTTCTGAGGGTGCGGAGCAGGAGGTGATGGCCAGGGGCTTCCTGGTGCACCTTCCGGACCTTGCAAACTCCTGTCTGAGGCTAGATCAGCAGGGAGGGGGAGAGGTTTGTGGTTAAAAGCTGGGAGTTTGGCCTGGATGCACAAGCCACACTTTGACTCCCTTCTTCCCCATTTGCCAGAAGAACAGAGATTTTTTATGTTCTCTAAGGAAATTGAACCCTGACTTGGGATCTCTGTCCCAGAGAGGATGGTGAGGCTATGGTTTGACATCAGGAAGATTCAGGGACACCAGGAGTGTGAACCCCCTGGCACCCCCGTCCCAGATTTCCTAAGGCTGCATCAGCTCCGAACCAGGGTGCTTTCCGTGAGAGTGCGGTGTAGCCACAGCGTGGAACTTGCTTACCTGCTTTGAGCCTACCAGGCGCCCCGTGACACATTCCTGGAACTTGAACGTTTGGCGGCCTCATTTTAAAATGCGAGGGGCTGCTGTGAGCCAGGTGTGTGAAGATGGGTGCTATATCCAAACAAGCAGCAGGAAAAATGATTTTAGAGGAAACAGAGGAAAATGATCTATGATATGATATATATCCTCAGAGAACTGGGAAAATCATCGCATCTTTGAAACAAGAGCAGAACACTATAGAAAATCAGATTTGGAGAATAAGAAAGGTCCTGGAAATTGGAAGTATGACATCAGAAACAAAAATGATACAGAGGAGGACTGTATATAAGAGAGATAAATCCTAAAATACTGGAACAAAATTTTGTAAATAACGTCCCACTTACCATCTGGAAACCGTGGTACAAGTGTAGCATTTGGACATGCATACATTAGTGTCAGAACAAATAGATGAAAGACGGAAGTGGGTGGCAGGACTAGACAGGACTAATGAACTTTGTTGTAGTTCTGATTAAAAAAAACTGCATTTATGACTTTGGTACAAATTGAGAAATAGGTCATGGGAGATGTACTATGGAAATAATTGTGTTGAAAAATTCATTGATGGTATAGAAAAATGCACGATATGACTGTCTTGGCAATCCTATAAATCTCTGGGAGTAAATAACACGGTCACCTGAATCTTTCCAGTAGCTGTCTTTTCTGGGCACAGATTTCTTACCCCTGTCATGGTTATCCTACATTTCCTCTACCTTCGGCCAAGTTTGATGAGCTTTGTGACTTTAGAACCCATTTTTTTTTTTTCCCAAGAGTTTATTATTTTTAGAGAAAGGGGAAGGGAAAGAGGCAGAGAGGGAGAGAGATATCAGTGTATGGTTGCCTTTCACCTGCCTCCAGCTATGGTCATGGCTAGAGACCTGGCTTGCAACCTGGTTATGTGCCCTGGCTGGGGAATAGAACCAGCAACCTTTGGGTTTGCAGGCTGGTGCCTTATCCACTGAGCCACCAGCCAGGGCTTTAGAACCCATTTAATGTGCACGTGAATGGTAAATACCCACATTCATTCGAGGAAGTTTCTCCTCACATGCTAGCCACGTACTTCTTGGATTGCTAGTGGTTATGGATGGGAGTAGCTGCTGTTAGACATTTCCCACGTGGTGCATCTTTAGTTTACCAGCATTGAAATACACGTTAAGGAACGGAAAATTCCGAATGAGACCCTGATGCAACAATGGTCTCTTTCCAGCATTTCCTGACTCATTCACCCTTTTCAGGGGGAAGTTGTCTACTTCTACTCTTCCTGCTCACTCGTCCCATGTGTTGTAACCACATGGAATTTTAGAGCTAGAGGACGCTGTAAGGGAGCAACTCAGTCTACTTCCTTTGCCTGACAATTGTGGAAACTCAGTCAGAGAGGGAGGAAATGACTTTTCCAAGATTAAACAGAGGTCCCACGCTTATTCTTTCTGTTGTTCTAGGCTTCCTGGACTTGAGGGAAACTCACTGTTTTGGACAGTTGTTTGGTGGTTTGGTGCCACAGAATAAATGCTTTCACAGATTTCCAGGAAATATTCTGCTGGGAGTTGGGGTGTGTGGTTTCTTGAAAGGTTTTAGTTTTATGTTTACTGGGTGAAGCTTAGGGGGTTGTGTGAGGGTTCTGAGAGATGTGACACCTACCCTGTATTACAGCAGGCAGACCTGAGGCTCCAAGTCCTAGGTTTTAGGGTGAGAGAAAGAGGGAGGTGGCAAATGGGAAGGACAGAGCTGGGGTTCAAGGACCGTTTCCTTCCTGTTATTTTCCTTTTGGTGGGAAAGAATGAGAAAGATACCGAATGTAACCGGAGCTGCTAAACTGAACTGGCCAGAAGCTGTCTTCATTTGTGTGCAAGAGAAGTGTGGTACTTAGTCTTCCAGAGCATTCCTAATCATGCAAGTGGGACCGCAGACTGCCATTGAAGTTCTGTAAAGTTTGATTTATGTGCCTTTGCTGAACCTTTTTTTTTGGCTGACCTGGCTCTTAGAGGTTGTCCACTGGCCTGCTAACTCGGTACAGGGCTGGCTTCCTGCTACCCTGGCAGGGCGCCTTTTTTATTGCACGTTGTGATGGTAATGCTTGGCTGATTAAAACAACTCACTGTGAGGTGTTAATGATTACTCCTCTCCTGGTGAGCGCCTGCCCCTGTGCACAGAGCTGCTATGGAAATAAGGTGGTGGGTTACAGGAGGTTCTGCAGCCCTACCTGCCAAGTTTCTCACTTTACAAGGGGCAGGAGTTCTCTGGATCGAAGATGAGTCTTAGTTAAAAAAAGTGGGAGGAGTCTTGTCATTATGAAGACTATAGTGAGGATGGAGGATAGCTGAACTGATAGTAACTATTACATGTCCCTCGAGAATTTCCTCTTTTATAGTTGTTTTGTACAAACACTAGTAAAGCAGAGATTTTTATTTGTTGTAAAAATGGCATTAATAATTCTGTTTTGAGTTGTCTTTCTCTTAGGATACTGTTTTATTCCTTTTTCCAGTGAGAAAAATTATGGTCAGCTCATTGAAAACAGAACATGTTTCTTGGTACATCAGTGTTTATATTTCATGATAATAATGAAGATCAGAGTTTTCATTACCCCTCCTCCCAATTTTTTTTTAAAACACATGGACCCCTTTAGCAGTTTGGTGAATCCAGACTAATGTTTTCACTTACATAAAATAAAATGCATGGCATTACTAAAGAAAACCAACTATATATAAACTCAGTTATAAAATACTTAAGAAACTTATGATAGAGTCTTATTTGTTTTTTATTAGTCTGGTCAGTGACGAGATCTACCAGTGGGCCTGTACCTGCCATACTGTTCTGACCTGATGATCAGCAAAATAATTTTTTGACCTGCAATGTGATATGAAAATGGCTATGATTTTGTTGATGATGCAGTCAAAGGTGCTACCAGTAGTGTGCTTTTTGAGCTACCTTTGTCATAGGTGATGCAAATTTCCATGAAAGATTAGTGAAAAAACATTGATTTTTTCCCATCCAACTTCATGGACCCCTGCATTTGAATAACCCCTGGTAAAGTTGATGACTTCCAATGAGCATTTGTTCCCTTCGAGCTTGGCAGTGACCACAGCATGCCACGAAGAGCAGTGTCACAGGGACAGTTTGAAATGGAAATAACACTTTCTGAGTGCCCCTATACCAGGCACTGTACCGGGCATGGTCAAGAAAATTGATGAACTCTACAGACTTGCTGTCCGGCCCGCTAGAATGTGTAGACTAATAGCAGAAGCAGTTGTCCAGGTGCAGAAGGTACGAATAGTTGTTTAATTGCTTGGGGGATGAATGTACTGCAGTTTTGTGACAGCGTATCCTGATGGGACTTCACCTGGCCTCTGGTGGGCACTAGTGGTGAGGGTGGGTTTTACAGGAGCCATGTTTGGGTGGACACTGGAGCAGGGTAGAGGCTGTGTGCAGGCCCTGAGTAGGGCAGACCTTGACCTCCAGGAAACCCGAACGAGGACAGTGATTGGGCGAAGTGAGCAGTGGGCTATGCGTGCAGTTTGGCAGAAAGATGCGTTCAGCATTCCACTCAGTAGTATTTTAGGTCCTGGCTGAAGAGGCGCAGTTTGCCTTTCAGTGTGAGAGCATGTAATATTTAGGGTATAAATGGATGGCATCCTGAGAGCTTTCGAGATTAGTTGAGATATGTAGGTTGGGAAGCTGATTGTAAAATTTATGAGAACAAGCTCTTTTGCAAGAGCTGGAAACTTAGGAACATTAAAGAAGTTGTTTATTTCCTAAACATTTTTGCGCACCCATATTTTTTCATTTGGCTCCAAAGGCAGGAAAACTGAAGAAGTGAGGAAGTGCCTGGTTTCTCTGGATTCTAAGCAATTTGAACAGCAAAAATGTATGCCTCAGCCCTGGCTGGTAGCACAGTGGTTAAGGTGCCGGCCTGCGAACCCAAAGGTCGCAGGTTCGATTCCCCAGCCAGGGCACATAACCAGGTTGCAAACCAGGTCTCCAGTCAGGTCTGTGGCTGGAGGCAGGTGAAAAGCAACCATACATTGATGTCTCTTTCCCTCTCTGCCTCTTTCCCTTCCCCTCTTTCTAAAAATAATGAAATAAACTCTTAAAAAAAAAAAAAAAAAAAGCATGCTTCAACATTCCTAGGCACATCAGGGTTTAATTAATTAATTTATTTAGATTTTATTTTTTATTTTTCAGAGAGAGGGGGAGGGAAGGAAGCAGAGAGTGAGAGAGACATTAACGTATGGTTGCCTTTCACCTGCCTCCAGCTACGGATCTGACTGGAGACCTGCTCGCAACCTGGTTGTGTTGTCCTGGCTGGGAATCGAACCAGAGACCTTTGGGTTCGCAGGCCGGCACCTAATCCACTGAGCCACCAACCAGGGCTACACAACAGGATTTTAAAGTGACAGGCTCCCCAGCCTGGCAGAGGCTCGGAGAGAGTAGACCAGGATTGGGCTGTGCAGAGGCAGGAATGTCACCATTCTGGTTGGGGCAGTTGGGAGAGACTTCTCACTCCACCATTCCCATTCTGTTGGGCCTTGTTTTTCATTCTGACTCCATCAAGCCGAGTGGTTCACATCTTTGCGACTTAAGAAAACATGCATGGTTGGTTTGCGAACCCTAACTGCCTTTGGAGGACATGCTGAGCCCGCAAGAAGTGAAAGTGGCCCCTGACTTCTCACCGGGAGTCCGAGAAGAGCCACAGGCAGGTAAAGAAGACTTGCTTACAGGGTTCTGGTTACTTAACCTTTTGTCCATCGGTTGTAGAAAGGAAACCCAGGCAGCCAAGAATTAGCACTAGGCAACAAGTTCTAAATGGTTTTGTCCTCTGGGTGACCTTGGACTATTTAAAAATAGGTTTTCTTTAATAACTTCATGAAAAAAGTAAATTACTTGTAAGAAATCTTACAATGCCAGTCCTTCACAACGTTTCAGAAATAGGATTTGCTCTGCTTACTAGTCTTGTAGGACAGGGTGACCATCACTCCCAGAGCCTCATACAGGGCCTGGCACGGAACGCATCCTTGTTCCATGTGAAAACGTCTGTACCGATGTCAAGTGAAACTCTTGTGAAAATTATGGTCACTTCTCTGTGATGTACAGTGGTTTGCCTCCAAGTGTTTGTCGTATGAAAATCATATGTGGGTGGAAAACAGCCTGTCCCCCAACTATAAGTGGGTTAATGACTTATAATGATAGAGGTATGCCAAATCTCCAACGCCAAGTCATGAATTAGCGCCGGTGGCGTGCCTGCCTGTATTTAATTTGCCCATTCCCCTCTTGGTGTGTTCCTTCACTCCCTCGTCGTTGATTGCATGTCTGCTGGTGCCAAGCTCCACAGTAGACTACAGGGAAACAGACAAGTAAGGCAAGACCTCGGCTTACAGGACCTTGAACACAGTGATTCCATGCAGTGAGGCAGTAGATATGACAGTGGCATGGACTGGGTGCTGTGGGATTTACTCTGAGTTTGTGCTCTTTCTTGGAGGGTCAGAGAATGTTTCCCAGAGGAGGGAACTTTGAGGTGCAGAGGAGGGAGTGGAAGGGAGAGTGCAGGCTGAGTGGGCCGGGGCAGAGAGGCATGTTGAGTGAGTCACATGGTGAGATGCTGTTTGCATGTTTATAATGGGCCTCCTCCCTCTCAGCTGGTCGCCCCATCTGTGGCTGGCTTGCGGCTTCAGGACCAACCTTTCCCAGTCTCTGTTCTCTGCCTGAAATACCCAGCCCCGAGCACTTGGCTGGTCCCTTATACTTTTTCTGGGATTGGGCAGGGGAATCAATGGCACTTCATTGGAGATGCCTGTCTTGGCTACATAGCCACCTGCAGTAGATGTCTTCCTGTTACCTCTGGCCACTTGTCCTGTTGCTTACTTCAGCTCGATTGTCACAATGTGCCTGGCATTCTTAATGTTGTTGATAGGTCCCTAGACTGTGATCTCTGTGAGGGCGGGGACCAAGATTTTCTACTTCATCCCCCGTCTGTGGTGCCTGGCATAGCCCCTGGCATGTAGAGAAGGTAGATCCTTGTGAATGAGTGAATGGATGAATGGATGAATGGATGAATGGATGAATACAAATATCATTTAAAAAGCAAAAGTACCCTTGAGAGATTTGCTATTCTACTTGGAATACTTAGTACTGTTATAAACAAAAGACGAGTTCATGATTTTAATGAAAATTGAAAAAGAGTATCAATAAGTTGAGTTATTCTTTATTGTAATTTTATAAAATTATTTACTACTTTATATTTTTATTTATACTTCTCGTTTCTCTAACATCTGATAACTTTGATGACTTGTTCTTATCTGCTCTGAAACCTTATTTTTATAATTAATATCATTATATAAACCTTATGTGATATAAAGTAGTGATGTTCTCACACTGATATTCTTTCTATTAACACAGTACTAATAGGAGAGACTTTCTTCCTTCATGGGCTCATTTTCATTGCCACTTTTCTTCCATTCCTTCTTTCAGTTTTTATAGCTCATAAATTTCTATTCCACTTTATCCACATACATGCTTATACTTGCCACATATAGCAGAAGGCATTTTCTATGAGATACAATCAGTGGATTACTTTATCATGTTGAAAAGATTGTACACCAAAATTCATTTGTAAACCCTGTATAGTAACGGCAGGTGGAAGATGTTATACGAAATGGCTACTGAAAGGAAGGACAACTTAAAGTGGATTGCTCGAACAGTTGTGATTGTTTTCCCATTTGGTCTTCTCCAGACAAGAACTCCCTGCATAGAGATCACTTAATCCCAAAGGACACCAGCTAGGGACACCTCCTGATATACTGTCTATGTTCTCGACAGCATTTCCTGTTCTTGGCTTTAGACTCCAATCTTTTGCTCTATTCTTGGAGAAGTGGGAAAAAATATACTTATGAACTACCTCAAAGGTTCTTTTCTTGCTTACCTTTATTTGTGAAGACACCTTTTTATTTGGAGAAAAAGTGTACCTTCTTGTTTATTTCATTCATTCATTCACTCATTCATTCATTTATTCATTTAGTAAATATTTATTGTCCGCCTCCTGTGTGCCAGGTACTATACTGGTTACTAGGTATTAAAAATGTTTTGTATGATCAACGTTTAAATTATTTTAAAGTGCTTTAGGAAAGGACTATATGAAAGAAGTCATGTGTCAGCAGAGAAATATTGTTTGGTTTGTTTGCTAAATATTGTTTGGTTTTGCTTTTTTTGTTTTGTTTTTTTTTTTAACACAAAATTGCTATTGGCAAGGACATGATGACTTGCACCTGTGACAGCATCGCTACTGCTGGGTTTCTATGCTGCGGAGGCGAAAGATGTGTGAGAGTCACCATTTCCCCGGAACGCTGCACCTGTTGCTGGCTATTTTTTGCATATGAAATTCAGAACCTAGAGTCACTGGCTTTCATTTCCTCTTCCTGCCCCTCTTTCCGGTGTGGAGGGGGTCAGATGGGTAACTCATGGGTTGAATAAACCACCTCATTCCTTCAGGGCTGTGACTTGAATGCCCTCCGGAATGGAAGTATGGGGTCCCCTTTACCCTTCTGTGGCTGAGAGGCGGCCGTCCAGGTTGAGGGTCGCGCTGGTGTCCTGGTTTTGGGCTGCAGAGAGGCTGGGGCACTGGGCCCACGTTCTGCAGCAGTTGCTGCTACCCGATACCTGGAACTTCATGCTATTCAGGAACAGGCATTGCCGCTGGGTGTCATCTGGTTTTTGGCTGGGACTCTGAGGAAGAGAGGAAGTATTGCAGAGTGTCACTTACTTTCAGGAAAGTTAAGTTCGCAGCGTGTGGCTTCCTGTTGGTCCAGGCGATGCTGCTGAGAGCCAGGAGCTGGTCAGGGAGGCCTCAGGAGGAAGGAGGGACAGGGCCGGGAGCTGGGCCCCAGGTCAGCCATGCCCACAGCGTGGACTTGGTGTTTCCCTGCGTGCTAACAAACCTCAGTTTCCTCATTTTTCAAACGGGACTGGCGGTACTGACAGAGCTTTACTTGTCAGAACTTTGCAGGCATCAATGAAACTAAATGCGAAAGAACTTTCAAGTTCGGAGGTCCCTGAACTCGGTCAGTTCTGACCGACCACATCACATACCCGTGTTCCGATGGGACCAGGGGCGGGTCCAGCGTACCACTGAATTGGCGACTTCCAGGAAGTTATTTTCGTTCCACATTCCTAACTTCGAACCAAGTTCGTTGTATTTGCTTTAGGCTTTTATAGATAGATGATTTGCTCATGGGAATTTGGGAGAACATTGGATGGGAAGTGGAGCTTCGTGGGAAGCGGCGCACGTAGGGTCGCAGTCTGTCAACTCCAGGGTGGTTCGGTCTCCATCAGCAGCCACCCTGGAATACGAGGGCCTGGCCTTGCTCTTCCCTTAGTTCGGATCACCGGTTTCTCCTTTGCCCCTTCTCTGTGACTTCTTAGAATACTTCAGTGGTGGGCTATTGCTCTGTTTCTCACCTTCCATGGCATTCACTCCACCTCTGTCCATTCCGTGATTTTTTTTTTGGCTGGCTCCAGCCTCTCTCAGGGCTGCTGGCTGGTCCCTGAGCCAGTGCTGCTAAGTGCCACACTGGCGGTGGGTGTGGCATCACTTTGCCTCGCCTGGGAATGGGTTCTGTTCACTGTTCTGCAGGGCACCCAGTAGGTGCTCAGTAAAAAGGCCAGCCAGCTGACTGGCTCTCACAGGTGCTCGCTTCTGGGCCCTGGAAGCTGGTTGCTGGGTCCCATGGCTGAAATTCCTGCGTGATAAGCATTAATTGCATTCTCTCTGGTCCTCACTGGTTACCTCTTGGAAACTATGTCATTTTTTTTTAGAAATCCTGGGGCTGATTTAAAATACTCCTGGTCAGTTCCTTGGCATGGTTCTGCCTAATGATTACCTAGCTTCTCCGTTTTCTCCCCAGCCTCAGCCCGCAGTTGTCACAAGTAGGTGATAAGGCCTTGTTTCCAGGTTGAGAGGTTTGACGCAGGGGAGTGTGGGCGGGTGAGCCCATTGGCTGGATGGGAGGGTTTTGTGTGGCCTCTGCTGGCAGAATAGAAAGATGACTCACTGACGTTAACCCCCTATCTTCCTGGCAGCAGCCAACACCCTTAGATTGGCCTAAGGGCAGAAGGGCTTCACCAGGAAAGACATTAAATTGAGATCATTGCTGCAGGTGATCACAGGGCAATATTTTAAAGAGTGGCACGTTCGGATCCTCAGTCTGGGAGCCCAATGGGACTCTTAGATCACGTCTCCCACTAGGTGGTTTTCTTGCTGAAAACAAGGAATAAGTCCCATGCTTTCCTCCTCATACCCTTCAGTGAAGCTTGTGGTTCTAGAACCCTCTAGAAACCAGACAAGTTTTCTTCATGAAGCCAACAGTTGCACCTCATGGAAACTCACTTGCTGAGCTTTGCTCCATGGCCCAGCAGGATGCCGATGTTACTATCGCTACTTTGATGGCACTTCTATTTCCAAATGACCCCTTTCGTATTCCTGAAAGTGTCCCTTGCGCCTGGCCACAGCTCTGTAGTCCCCACGGAGCCCCTTCTGCAGCACTGGGGGCTCTGAGTTTGCATCGGAGCTGCTGCTTTTGATTTTGCTCCTGTCACAGCCCCTGCCACAGAGGCGCTGTCGCCTGCTCTGTGCTCTTTGGTGGGAGAGTTGGGAGAGTTGGCAGGGCTCCTGTCATGGTCCTGGCCCTCCGTTATGTCTGTGCTGTCTTCCACATCATCTCATTTCTCTTCTTCAGTAACTGTACTCTTATTAAGTCCATGCAATGTGCCAGGGGGTGGCAGTACCAAGGTAAATGAGGGAAGACAATATATTTTTTTTACCTGACTGATAAAAGCAGAACAATGTAGAAAGTCCAGAAAAATCAACCCCTCTTTCCTTTTTAATAGTGTTTTAAAATGCCTTTCTTAAAAAAATATTTTTTAATTTTATTATTTTTTTGAGAAAGGGGAAGGGAGAGAGGCAGAGAGGGACAGAAACATCAATATATGGTTGTCCTTCGCCTGCCTCCAGTTATGAGCTTGGCAGGAGACCTGGCTTGCAGCCTGATTATGTGCCCTGGCTGGGAATCGAACCAGCGACCTTTGGGTTTGCAGGCCCAAAGTGCCTTATCTACTGCAACACCAGCCAAGGGCTGTAAAATGCCTTTCTTTTTAAAAGCATTGGTGTTTTATTCATCGCTTCATGTCTCTGCAAATACTACTCCTGCTGCCTGAAGAACCCTGCAGTGGCCTTGTTTCCGAACCAGTGAGATGTTTGCAGCTGGAGTGGTGGTCCCAGGGGCCGTTACTGTAGGCAGGCAGCACTGCAGGGTTGCTCTGGGGCCCTGGCAGATTGGATCTGGACATCTAGCGTGGTGGCATCCCCTAGCAGGCACGTGGTGTTGGCGTGTTCTCCCACAAATCTTTCAGTCTTAGGTGCAATACCAGTGGGCTACAGGGAGCTGCTAATTTATTTGAAGGTAATTTGGCCAGTGAGAAACCATACGCACACATACATACACACATACACACACACACACACTGTTGTGAGAGGAAGGCCTCCCTGGGAGGGAAGCCAGGTTCCCAGATCTGAGAGCACCTCTCCTCTCT
This sequence comes from Noctilio leporinus, assembly GCA_004026585.1. NCBI lineage: Eukaryota > Metazoa > Chordata > Mammalia > Chiroptera > Noctilionidae > Noctilio > Noctilio leporinus. The sequence goes on along the minus strand of PVIW01000912.1, from coordinate 239,756 downwards.
TGGTGTAGGAAGAGGGGATGTCTTCTCTTACAGCCTCTCTCTACCCCCTCATAAGGAATTTGGTGATATACTGTTCTTTACCTCTTAATCTTACTGCGTCTGTGCAATTGTCCTGAGTTAATTCTAAGAAAGATTGTAATTGTATTTTGAAATACAACTTCTAGGAATTTCTCTTTTATCATTCCAAGGAGGAGTCTTCGACTGCACATTAGAAAAGCTGTAATACTTAAAATATGATTTCTTTCCTCTCATTGGCATATTTCTTTTTTTTTTTTAAAGATTAAAAAAAAGATTTTATTTATTATTTTTAGAGAGAGGGGTAGGGAGAGAGGCAGAAAGGGAGAGAGACATCAATGTGTGGTTGCCTTTCACCTGCCTCCAGCTATGGACCTTGGCTGGAGACCTGGCTTGCAACCTGGTTATGTGCCCTGGCTGGGAATCGAACCAGCAACCTTTGGGTTTGCAGGCCGACACCTTATCCACTGTGCCACCAGCCAGGCCCTCATTGGCATATTTCTTTTTTTCTTTTTTTTAAAGAAACAACTTTTATGGGATCTTTTTTTTTTTTTTTTTTTGAAAGATTTTATTTCATTATTTTTAGAAAGAGGGGAAGGGAGAGGCAGAGAGGGAGAGAGATATCAATGTATGGTTGCGATTCACCTGCCCCCAGCCACAGACCTGACTGGAGACCTGGTTTGCAACCTGGTTATATGTCCTGTCTGGGGAATTGAACCTGCGATCTTTGGGTTCCCCGGCCGGCACCTTATCCACTGTGCTACCAGCCAGGGCGGCATATTTCTTAAAGGCTGCATCTGAAGTCAGGTTCTTTGTGGTTTTGGATAAATTCTAAACTCTTCAATGGTGGGGATTTTTGTTTAATCTTGCTAACATAATTTTGTTGATTGTAATATTATTCAGTTGCATTAATATACTAATATGGAAACAAAGGCATGATTTCAGATTTTATTTATATCTTTGTGCCTTGGAAAAACTATCTCATGGGAAATCACTCAGCCCATTAAATAGCATCTTTGACATTACTTTTTTGGGTTTGCTTGTTTTCAGAAAAGTTTTCTTTTTTTGCTTTATGTAATTGTTTTAACCATGTCAACAGTAATGTAGTGAGTATTTTTGGACAGTGTGTGGGATTTCGTTAACATTGTGGTAGTAACATTAGTTAATGTGCTTAAGAACTAAGGTAGAATTTCCTGGCTAGGGAAAACTGAGTTAAAACTCCTAACATGCTCTTTGACTATTGGAAACTCTGTATTCTAAATAGTAATTGCTCTGATGAGAATATTGAAGAGGATAAATTATATTCTGAGAATATTAATCATAGGACTATGCCTGTTCTGTTTCTGTGTTCTTGGATGTAGTGCTATGTACGGGGTCTCGAGAGTGAGGGGAGTTGGCTTGGATGGTGGTGAGCTTGTAAACTTCCTGAAGATTAGACGGCAGCTTCTTGCTTCCATGTGAGATCTTTAAAGATTTTGAAGCTAGGGAGTTGTGGGTGTTTTAGGGAGGTCACTCTGGGGCTCCAGGAGGTGGGGTGGAGGGAACGGAGAGGAGAGGGCCTAGAATCAGAGAGAACATTGCAGGTTATTTCGCCAGGAGAGGGCATGACAGAGGATGCAGTGAAGACAGCAGGAGATGGATATGGTCATGGGTTTTCATACACACCATCCAGGACCCCTCATTGGCAGTTCCAGGAGTCAAAAAGAGCCTTGAAAACCAAAACGCATTTCCTTTGTAATTCATTTGGTGGTCAAACCTGAATTTGGCCTAAACTCATTGGATGGCAGTATTTGACTGGAACTTCCAGGATGTTTTTACAATTTTTATTCATCTCCCCATTCATAAAGTAGATATATTTGCTTTAGATGTATTGATGTGTTTAATGAGGGGAGATTTCTTTTGGTTTTATTTATTTATTTTTGTTGTTGTTTGTTTGTTTTGCTTTAATGTAGTAGATGGCTGTGTGCTGTGTTACTTTCTCAAATGGGAAAAGTTCTGATTTGGGAACATACCTGGCCCAAGGATTTTGGGCAAGGGATTGTGAAACTATTTAAGCTGTGTTGACAAAATAAGGTTGACAAGACTGACAGCTTAGATATGGGGAGAATTGTGGAGGAAGAGAACGTTTCTAGGTTGGAGGACCCAATGGCCAATAATAATGTTACTTCGTTAGCAGGAAAAGAAACACATTTGGGGCGGGCTCAGGAATGTTTATTAGATGCTGCATGATTTATTGGAAAGGATGTCTTCGATTTTTGAGGAGTTACTTTTTTTACAGGATCTTGAATGGAGTCATGATCCAGAAAAAGGGGGTAATTATAGAAATTCGAACAAGACCTGTAGAGTAGTTTATAGGATGGCATCAGCGCTAATTCTCTGGTTTTGATCATTGTCCTCTGGTTATGTGAAGATGGTGACATTGGGGGAAGCTCAGTGGAGGGAACATGAGAACTCTGTGTATTACTTTCACCATTTTTTTGGTCAATCTAAAATTATTTCAAGTTTAAACAATGAAAGTTGCTTGTTATATCAGGAAACGGCATCATCTATGCTGCTTCTGAGTAGGAGTGTTGTTTAAGTCAACCAATACAGGGCTAGTAAAATTTTATGTTAGGTCTCTACCTCCCTATTTTTTTTTTAAAAGCTGACCTTGTTTTTATCACGAGATTAGTTTAACTTCCTCTGATCTGACCAAAAGGCTTGGTTCTACCTTCAGTGCAGACAGAAGAGTTAGAAAATGAAGCCAGCAGCGTCTGAAGTGTTAGTTCAGTCAGGGGAGGTGCTGGAACTCCCACGTTCCCTTGCACACGTGGTGGATGTGGCTTGTCCCCAGCTTTTGTCTTCTGCTCTGCAGGGTGAGATGTAGGTTCCTTAGTGAGGACTCTGGGTTATAATTAGATGTTCCAAGTCTCCAAAGCCAAGAGGGTTTGAAGATAACAGAAAGAAGGAAAAAGTGTGCGCCTTTCCTAGCCAAAGGCAGCTCAACTGGTCTTGGCTGAGCTGATGTGGCCAGACTTGGATCCCAAGTGGAGAGGGGATTAGTCTCCAAGTGAACCGCCCTCCCCTTCCTACACCACCTCCTGTAGTTTCAGCTGGTTCCTTCTGTAATTCTCTAGTCCAGTCCTTTTTGATGAGAGTAACCTAGGCTGGCAGCCAGTTCTGTTGAGCTATAATAGAGCTAGTGGTATGTACCAAATTTGATTACTACTGTCAGCATCAGACTGAATAAGAGAGTGCGTGCCCCAGCCAGATCCTTGCTTCATAAATGGCCTATTGATCTCATCAGAACTGGAAACAAGGGCACCGTGAAATGTAGAAGGGGAAGGAGTCTGGAGAGAGAGCGGCTTCTGGCTTTGCCTCGCAGATTTTAAAAAGTGCCCTGCTATTAGATCTTCTGAGAAGGACCTTCAGATAACTTTGATAAACTGATCGTTGCTTCTGATTTCCTTCCCAGTCCAGTATTTGCAGAAACCTTGGTGAAGGCTTTGCACTTGTGTTTGTTCAATTGTTTGCCTTTCCTGGGTAGGATCTAATGGAGAGGTTACACTGCTTGATACAGACCATGTTTGCTCCTGAGCTGTGATGACATTTCCACTTAGCTTAATATGAATGTTTTAGACATTTCCCACAATGGAAAGTTCTATCTGACATAGAAAAGTTCAGGGGTCAGTCTCATATTCAGCTGCATGCCAAGAAATAACAAAAACAATGGATTACACGGTGCAGCCTTGGGACATGGAAAATTTCTTGGAAGATGGATGAATCGTATTATTAGTATGTGTTGCAAAGTTGCAAAGGCCTGAGGCCTTATATTGGGGAAAAAAGGTTGTTGCTTTTGAAAGTTTATAGCCTTTTTCGTGTGTTTTATTTTGCTTTGCTGTATGTAGAACATATTGTTTAGTATTTTTAAAGATTAAAACATTAAACTCCTTAAATAAGATATTTTAGGAAAGAGAATTAATATTATATATGAATTTGTTCAAACACTAAGTTCTGAAGAAAAAGAGAATTCTTCTGAATTAGATTGAGCTAAATTAGATAGTCCTTTAGAATTAAAAAAAATAATAATCTAGGCCCTGACTGGTGGCTCAGTGGATTGGCGCCAGCCTGTGAACCCAAAGGTCACTGGTACAATTCCCCAGTCAGGGCACATTACCAGGTTGCAAGCCAGGTCTCCAGTCAGGTCTGTAGCTGGAGGCAGGTGAAAGGCAACTATACATGGATGTCTCTCTCTCTCTCCCTCTCTGCCTCTCTCCCTTCCCCTCTCTCTAAAAATAATAAATACAATCTTTTAAAAACATGCTGAAATTGTTTTATACCTATTTGAAAATCTTCACTATTAATGCTAGACACCTTCAAGATCTTACTTCAGTACTATGGCCAGTATGTATTCTGATCAGGTGGTTTCCATGCCTTATTGGTTGTTCTGTATTTTGACTGTTTAGCCCTGCCTATAAAAATGGACACATTTTTTGGCCACTGGTGAAAATTGGGCTTTGATAACCATCAGGGATCTGCGAATCAGACCATAATGAGACGTCACTTTATACCCACTAGGATGGCTACTGTAATAAAAAAGACAGGTAATAAATAAATGTGGCTGAGGTTGTGGAGAAACGAATCTTCATGCACTGTCAGTGGGCACATAAGATGGTGTAGTCACTTTGGAAAACTGCCTGGCAATGTTTTTGAAGGTTCAGCCAGGGTTACTATATGACACAGCAGTTTTACTCCTGGGTGCATATACCTTAGATAAATGAAAACATATGAAGCATACAAAGTTGTACATAAATGCTCGCAGAAGCATTGTTCATAACCAAAAGGTAGAAACAACCCAAATATCCATCAACTGATGAATGAATAAGTAAAATGTGGGATGTTCTTACAGTGGAATATTATTCAGCCATAAAAAGGAATGAAGTACTGATACATGCTGCAACATGGATGAACCTTGAAAACATTGTGTGCTAAGTGAGAAAAAAGATCACGTTTGGTGATTTCATTTATATGAAATGTCCAGAAGAGGCACATTGATAAACTGAAAGTAGATTTTTATGATTGTCTAGAGCGAGGGATTAGGGGTTGTGGGAGGAGGAAATGGAGCATGACAGATTTTGGGGTTGATGAAAATGTTCTAAAATCGATTGTGGTGATGGATGCACAACTCTGTGAGTGAATGAATAACCATTGAATTATTACTCAGAATGGGTTAATTGTACACAATGTGAATTATAAATCCATAAAGTTGCCCCCCCCCCCCAATCTGGCTCTGTGATTACATGATACAATGTGTATCACTGTGCTTCTCTCTCTCCACACAAGACTCCTAGGAGACAGGTGAGGTCACTGCTCCCATTTTGCTGATTTGGAGACTAAGGCTTGGAGTATTTTGCCAGTCATACAGCTTCTAGTCCAGGCAAAATACATAAAGAGGAGGAGGGTTGGTCCAGGTATTGGCTGGTTCTCTTTTCTATCCCTCAGCCAGTAGTAGCAGCGAAGGACATCGCTCTTAATTTAAACCTGTGTCTTTCCCGATAAGGGTCGATATTCTAAGAAAATCTGTGCTTATAGGTAGAAAGTTTCTGTTTCAAAGCAGAGGTGAAAAAAAGAGTAAGAATAGGAAAACAGATGAGATCATATGGATAATGATTTCTCTTTCTGAGTTCGGGTGTGTGGATAGCATTTGCATAAGTGATAGCTAAGAGAGCAAGGCAAATACAGAAAATAGAGTAGCCTGAAAGTATGAGTCAACATTGTTACCGCTTATCTTAGACTTCTACATGCTTAATTTTTTCCAGAATAGCAACTTCTAGGGAAGTAAGAAGAAATAACTATGAGTTTTATTTCCCCAAGATGTGTGTGTGTGTGTGTGTGTGTGTGTATGCATATTGAAGCAAAATAACAAGTCCAATGTATTCTTTGAAGTGTACTTAATACGTAAGCAAACTGTTCAGCTGGGCTGGAGACCCAGGGGCCAAGGTGTCTATTTAGATTTGAAGTGGGTAGAGAGGTGGGTGGAGGTGTCCCTTACAAGGAGTTGATGCTGTCAAAACAGGAAGTATAATCATGAGCTCTTTGTAGTAGATCTGAAATATTCAAAGGCTCTTATTTGTGACAATTAAAAAAATTAAAAGAAATGAAACAAAACAAAAACTAAACAAACCCAACTCCAGATGACTTAAGGCGTTTCACTCCCTGCCAAGTGTGACTTCCTGCCTATAGTTGGAGGAGATTGGGCCAGGTTTAGTCAGATCCTCTCATGGGAAAAAAGAAAAGCACAGGACATCCCAGTGTGCAGTTCGCAGGCTGCTTTTGTTGTCCACTTCCTCTGCCTCGTTCTCCTTGTCATTCGAGCGAATGTAGGTGATGAGCGGCCCGGCAGCCTCCTCGTGTCGTTGGAAAAAGTGCAGAGTTGATTTGCCGGGGCTGGGAGCTCCCCGGGCTTACAGGCAGTTGGCAGGTAAGTTTGTCAAGTTGCACGATCCCCCGGCCTCTGAGGTTTTGAAAAGGGGACGTCAGAAAGGACCAGGCTCTCTCGGTCCCATTTAAGGAACACAGCGGCTGACGGCAGGGCTTCGCTGGGGATGGCAGCAGCCAGCAGGTTCTTCTTGAAGCCTCACTAGCGTAGACTGAGTAGTGGAGACCAGCGCTCTTCTTCGTCCTTCTTTTCAGAACGTGGTGGTTTGTCAGATGTTAGCTTTTCTGGAGAAAGCACTCAAGGAACCACGGAGTTGTGGTGACAAGGGTGTTTCCCTTCACCTGCCTGTATTTTCAAAGCGGTTTCTTGCGTGTTGACTGCTCACTGCGTGTAGAGAAAAGCCTCCTCTGCTGCTGACCTGTGGTAGAGCGCAGCCCATGTTGTATCTGACTGACTGCTGGGGGAACAGGTAGAGCTGACTTTGGAAAATGTGCAGTTCGGAGCTGACGAAGGGGACAGGGCGAGGTTGTGCTTTTGGGGGGAATGTGAAGGACCGTTTTAGTGCAGTCTTGTCCTGGAGAAACGGCAGTGCAGGACATGAACTTGGATGTGGCCAGGCACTTCTCTTACTGGAGTTCACTCCCAAGGTGACCTGGTTTTCCCAATCAGTTCAGACATCCTTGTTTTGTTTCATGTTTTATGTGTATTCATGCACTGGCCCTAGAAGCTCTCTGAGAAAACAAACAAACAAACAAGGGATGTGTTTTATTTGATCTCATATATCATGCTTGAATATTGTCACGATGAGCGCATTTGTAGTCGGGTTAGAATTTTTTAAGAACTTTTTCCTCCCTTTGGAAATACTCATTCCCTCTTAGTGTTTCTTTTCCTTCTAAGTCCATATAAACGAGGTGGTACATGCTTTCAGGCATTGTCTTTATGGGGCATTTAACGTGAAATGATTGGAGCAAGCCTGTAGTTTCCTTGTAAGTTTACTTCCCATGCCACATGTAATAGGAGATCAGTATGCTATAATTCTCTTCTTGGGCTATTAACTTTTCTCTCTTACTTAAAGAACATGTGGTCTCAACAGAAAATTAAAATACTGCTCAGGGACCTGAATTAAACCCCATGCAAGGGAGTAGCAATTACAGCGTTGTGGCTTTTCAAGGATACTTTCTTAACTCTCACTTAATCCTCTTTCTTTCCCTGGCCTGAATAGCCTCTGTAGTTTGCTAGTTTGCATCTATTGTCTTGCTACAAAGGGTCTCAGGTGACTCCGAGTTGAAATCAGAAGATAATTTAAAGAAAAAATACAACTAAACTTTAAATAATAAACTGTCAAGCCAGGGAACTGCAGCTTGAAACATGAATTCGCATCAAGATTTCTTTCCTGCCCTCTGACCATTCCAAAGGCTTTAGGGAAATAGCCATTAAAAAACCGAAACAAAGCAAAACAAAAAAACCCCAGCAACTTTAGGACATGTTATTTTAACAAAAATAATAATCGAATTGAGTGTGTGATTTCCAATTCCACAAGGGCCTGGGCTCCCTTCATGTCGGCTCTTACTGAACTGAGTATTTCCTTGTATCTACAGGAAATTACTACAGAATTTCTGTAGTGATTATGTTAGAAATAAAGATATAAAACCACACTTATGGATAGCATATTTCATTGCAACACATGCCCTTTTTTGGTCTTCCAAGCAGTCTCCACTACAGATTAAACTTGGGGTGAATGCCTCTATTTACAGACCTCAAATAAGGTAGAAAGTGAAACCACACATTTTTTGCATTAAACTTTTGACAGTGCAAGGGGTTGCTGTTTCAAATGACTGTTGCAAAATCTAAGTGGAATAATCAAGCAACTAATCAAATAAAATGGATTTAAAAGACATAATTGGCTCAAAGTTAGTCTTTCGGTGTGATTCTTGAAATTGTCAGCCCTTTGCTCTGTTGTTGTCATCTGGAATGTAGAAAACTCATTGGGCCCATTTGCCTCTCACCTTAACCACCGAGATGTGATGGGAAAATTGACTAAGGTGAAATATGACTCTATTTTGATACAGCATCTTTTCATTTGAAAATCTTTACCCTAACCTTTTGTTACATATTTTCTTCCCTTTTCTTGATCTTGATGTCTGTGTACAAATGAGCAAACGTTAGAAATAATGTGGTATTGGGAGACTGAAGTTGAAAAACAAGAAGAATGTGAAATGAAGAGTAGTTTGGAGGCATCACAGCTCTTGCAAGCGTGCAGTAATGCACAGAGGAGCTACGTCGGGGAATTGCCCTGCTCAGGACGCCCCTCGGGGAGGCCCTGCTTTGCTTGCTACCCTTCCTGCCTGTCTTGCCATCCGACGGGCCTCCATGTCAGCTGTTTCCTTTCCAGATAGGGCAGATTAAATTCTTCCCAACCCTGGCTGTGCATTGGGATCCTGAATGTGCTGGAGGCCCACACCCACCCATCCTGATGTAACTGGATGGAGGCCTTGACTTTGAGGCTTTTAAAAACTACACCAGTGGTTCTGGGGTGGATTCAAGGCCGAAGCGCGCAGGGGACGGCTCCTCTATCTCTACCGGACTGAAAGCTTCATGCGGAGGTGGACAGGAAGGGGGCTCTGTCACCCTGGTGCCTGGCACCTAACTGTGTGCATGGTCTGCAGGAAGGCTCAGTATTTGCTTGCAGAATGAACGCATCAGCGCCTCTAAGCAACAGGAGGGCCGGCAGAGGGTTACAGCTCTTCATTTCCCGTCTGGGTTGAGGTGGAAAGAATACGTTACCTGAGACCATGGGGGCCAGTCAGAAGAGCAGCTGTCATTTGGGAAGCTCTACAGAGTCCTGGGGGAACAGGCAAATCCCAGGGTACACTGAGCAGACCTCTCAGAAGAGGCAAGGCTCCAGATGGGTGGTGTCTTCCTGAAGCAAAGTGGGTTGTTGTGGCCGGGGGTAAGGATTTCCTCAAGGGCTCGGGTGCACAAGTGTGTGAGTGCGGAGGCGGGCCTCTGCAAGGGTGAGCTCGAAAGGAAGGAGTGTGATTATCTTTGGCAGATACTAGGGGCTGCCTGGCCCAGCAATGAAGTGTGAGGATAAAGGAACACAGACTATAGATCAGAGTGTGGTGAGGTTTGTCTGGACAATCTCTCAGGGCTTTTGAATTTTTAGCTGATCTAAATGTTTATAAAAAAGGGATTTCATGGTTAGGAAGAACAGGTAGAATGTAATTTGCGGAGACTGGAGGGAGAAAATTATTAAGTTGGGAGAAGGGTCTAGACAGGGTGGCTTGATTGAAACAGGAATTTGCAGGGCAGTGGGGTGGGAAATAGAATTAACATTTTACAGGTCCCCCTGCAGTGGACCGTGGAGGCACTTACCTTCTGTGGGCAGGGCAGGCTTCTCCAGGGGGCCATGGTCAGGATTAATGATGTGACACCTTTTAAAGCACCTTGCAAGTTCCAGGCACATAGTTACAGGAATAATACATTCTGTCAAAATTATCAAAATCTAGTCAGTTGATAAGGAGCTTTGCCTGGAAATAGGACACCAAATACTTTGTTTATTATGGTACTTAAAATACATATCATCTGAAGCTATATATTTATTTTATTTTTTAAAATAATTTTTATTTTTGTTTATTTATTTATTTTAAAAGATTTTATTTATTATTTTCAGAGAGAGGGGAAGGGAGGGAGACAGAGAGGGAGAGAAACATCAATGTGTGGTTGCCTTTCACCTGCCTCCAGCTACAGACCTGGCTGGAGACCTGGCTTGCAACCTGGTTATATGCCCTGGCTAGGAATTGAACTAGCAACTTTTGAAACTATATATTTAATTATCACCTGTTTAGTTGGTTTTTTTCTTTGGCATTACCAGAAAGGTATGTTCATGACACACAGGTCCATGTTCCACTTGGGTTCTCAGACCCATAGTTAGAGGTCATCGTGTGCTTCCTATTCGGACCAGGTGCAAATTCAGGGTTTGGTTGGAGGGCTATTGGATGGACGAATAAGATAGATCTGGGCAGGACTCCTCACTCTTACCTCCTAGTTTGACCTTGATTTGAACAGTTCAGTGAACTGGCAGCTCAAGTAGTTTTTTCCCACAGAACTGGAACTTCCATTGTTTTACAGAGGAAGATGAGTCATAGCCCAGTTTTACCATTGTGCCCAAGAGAAATCTCAGTCTAGGACTGAAGGAGCACAGGTCAGACTTTGTGTCTAAACCACAGAGAGTAGAAACTTGGATTCTGAGCTGGGCAGAAATTGCTGTGGCCTCCTCTAGGGGGTCGCTCTCAAGGTAAAGAAGCATTTTATTTGGAATAACTTTTTGATCCCCAATCTAACTTTTAATAGTGTATTTAAAATAGCTTTAAAAATACCTTAAGTAAGCCCTGGCTGGTGGCTCAGTGGATAGGTGCTGGCCTTCGAACCCAGGGGTCACTGGTTCAATTCCTAGTCGGGGCACATAACCAGGTTGCAAGCCAGGTCTCCAGCCAGATCCGTACCTGGAGGCAGGTGAAAGGCAACCATACATTGATGTCTCTCTCCCTCTCTGCCTCTCTTCCTTCCCCTCTCTCTGGAAATAATGAATAAAATCTTAAAAATATACCTTAAGTAATCAGGCTTCTTCTTAAAATATATACAAAGTGGAAAGTTCTCTCTCCATAATTGTGGCTAATAGTTTTGTTTGTCCCCCTGTCACACTTTTTTTCTATCATGCACAAATGTATAGCTTTATAGCTAAGTTCCCACAAGCACAGTTTTTCTTTCTGAACCAAAGTTGAAACCATCCTCAAGTAGTGGCACTCTGACTGGAGACCTGGCTTGCAACCTGGTTATGTGCCCTGGCTGGGAATCGAACCAGCGACCTTTGGGTTCACGGGCCGGTGCCTATCCACTGTGCCACCAGCCAGGACCTCCATTTTTAAAATTATTCAAAATAATGATATGTGTACACATGCATTAGTTCATTTGGGTAATTGCTGGCACAGATAGGCTTTTATTGTTAAATTTGCTATCCACAAAGAGTATAGAGATGAAAAGTAGAATATAACGTTCGAACTTCAGTTGTTTTTTCTGTGAAATTGAACTTTTCTGCATATGTGTGTTGGCTATTTTGACAAATAATCTTCAGTGAATTGCCTTTTCATACATTGCCCATTTTCTTCTGTTGTTTGAATCCCTGACTTTTAAACTGCTACTGATTCTGAGGGAAATTCCTACAAAAGGTCCCACTTTGAATGACAACTTTGTTGGGTTTCTTTTGAGTTCTAAGGTACATAACTTTCATCTGAAAAGACAGACCTGATTTCTGGATCCCTGGGGTTGAGGTTTGAATCTTTAGATTTAAATTCTGTAATTTCTCTTTCTCTTTTGGGTAGTGTAGAAGCTGCCCTGATCCCAAACGATGCTGAGGCTGACTGGTAATTATTTAGGTGCCCTCACTATCTTATGAAATTTTCATATTCTGATAAATTATTTTCGTAAGGACAGTAAATCCCAGAGTTAGTCACGGAACCACCCATTTTCCATGTAACTTGCGGAATGGGTTAGGATGAGCAGGAAGAGCCGGACAGCCTGAGGGTCCCGTTTCCTGGTGTGGAAAATGGAGATAAAAGCTGTTGCAAGACTTAAAAGGTATATGCATGTTAACTCCCTTGCGCAGTACTTGGCAGGTGGCAGGACGGATCGTGACCAATGGTGGTTGTTTTGTTGGTGGCGACTTTCAAGTTAATGCAGGAAAAGGAATGCAGCTTAGATATTAAATCAAGATAGAAGCTTAAATGTGGCCTCATACGCACCATCACGCTGTCAATTTACATTCGTCCTCGATCCTGGTCTAGACCCGTTAGAGCTTTTTCACAGAAAGCACCGTGGCTGTAATTCTCATGCTGGGATCATTTAACCAGAGGTCCAGTACGTGGCAAGAAATAGAGAGCTATACAGGACAGCAAATGGCCTGCCGTCGCTTGGAGAGAATTTTTGCGACGGGGTGTCTGAAATGTTTTGCTGGCTTCCAAGTTCGCTTCCATTTGTTCAGAAAGGTTTTTATTGTCTGCAAGCAGAGGGAAAGGGCACACCGCCTCCCCTATGACTCGGTGCTGTGTGGCCTGTTTGCCTTTTGGTGCCTTATATAAAAAGCTTTATTTAGTCTGCAGGGAGGACTATTTCTCCAAATAGGGGAGAACTGCCCTCATGGTCTAGACACATGATGGATTTCAGTTTAACGCTGCTGGTTCAGACACGGTGAGAGGCTGGGCCGCACTGCAGTTGGGAGATAGGCATCTTGGGCGGATTCTTCCAGGTCACTTGCATATTATCAATGGAAACACCTCATCAGATAGGATCCCCTTGGCTCTCTGGGATACAGCTCCTCCCGCCACACGGTCACAGCGGCGCTGACCCTTTTCTCCTGGCCTGGCAAGTCCTGAGCTAGGGACCTGCTCCCAGACTGGGTCTCCTGGCTCGTGACCTGGCCTGTTTTCTTGTCTGACTCCTGGGTTCTGTGCCATTAGCTTCTGTGTCCACTCTAGGCGTTGACTTCCTTTCTGGTGTTAGCAGATCCTGGACTGTGTTTGACAGAAGAGATTTATTTCCCTGGAAGGTTCACTTTCTCCCTAGGTAACTCCGACCCACCCATGCGATTTGGTGTCTGACAGTAATCCGAGAGCTGTGTAGTTCGTTTTTAATAAATATTTATAGTCTAACTCTAAATAACTAGAATTGCAGGAGGAAGAGGAAAAGTAGAGTGTGTGTGTGTTGGGGGAGGCAATGATTTATGGGACATTTGGGAATAAAGGAGAAAAAAACATCTTGAAATGAAAGTACTTATTATGTTTTATCTCTATCCAAGCAAATTCTATAAAATAGCTAGTTCATTCTATCCTCGTCCCATGCATTTTACAAACCATGGTGCATTTCATGGTGATGGACTTGAAACTGGGAGGCTATGGATATTTTTCAAGTGGGTTGAAAAGACAATTCTCATTTCTCTCCTCCACATCCCACTGGACATTTCTTATCTTTCTACCTCCTTCCTACCCATTTCTTGTGCTGTGACAATGAGAATCCTGTGTTTTATGATAGAAATTTATTTTGTGGCTAAATGAACAGTGTGCTATTAAAAAAAAGAGTCCTTGAGATTGCGTTCTGTGTATTCTGAAGTTGTGGCTAGGCCATAGGCTGCAAAATTTCTCTGAGTACTAAAGTCTCACTAAAAATGAAAGGCGTAGAAGGTAAACCCAGCCCTTGATTGCTGTAATAAAGAATTGGCATTTACTTCCTGTCATTTGGAAGCCAGTCAGTAGCTAATATCTGCCTGGCGTTTTAGGGTGAACAATTCCAATCATATTGGGTTTGTATTAGGAAGAAAGTAAGCATTGATTTCCTTGAAATTTCTAAAATTCTTCATCTCTATGTTCCTTAGAAAAGTAGTGCTCAGTTTTCTGTCAATTGCAACTGTGGCACACATGGCTAAAAATTAGAAGTTGGGGAACAGGGGAGCCCCAAATAAATAATTTAGAGAACACTTGTTGAAACCCATTGTTCCCTAGGTCCTGTTATAGTTGTTGGGATGTTTGAAATCTGGTTTTAATCTGATGATTCCACTCACCAGCAGCCCACACCGCTGTGCACATCCTGTAGACTGCACATAGATTACAGGGGGACATTTGTCCCTTGGTATGTGCAGTGTGGGCGCATCAGTTAACCTCATAGGTCCTCATTCAGTGACTGTTTTCCTCATTCACACGCAGTACTCAATTTCTAGGTCTAGGGCAGTAAATGAGAAGCGTAGCAGGCATGAATGCCACTAAAAATTGACACAGTGACAGTAATGACATACTCTGATTTTGGAAGTGATGGAAAAGTAAAGAGCAGCTCCAGGCCCAGAGCCAAGCAGCCTAGGTCATATGGCACTATGCTTCGCCTCTCAAGTAAGCAAAACTTGGAAACAGCCACTAGAACGTAGAAAACTATCTCAGGGAAATGACTGGCCAGTGAGTGAAGACAGCGTGGTGTTCTAGGCTACAGCGTCCACTCAGGGTCCACAGCCCTGTTTGCATGTTTTGTTGGACCCAACTGAATGAAAACAAAGCCCGTTTCTCTGGCCCTAGAGTGCCTGGGTTGGTCTGGGGTTGGCACTGTGCAGCCAGCGTTCAGTTTTCTTTGGAGTCACCGTAAGTGTTCTTGGGACTGAGCTGGCCCTGCTGTAAGCAGGGTGTGTCCTTTGGTTTATTCTGCTATTCGATCATCAATAATCCACTCCTATGTTTGGTCAGGTTCACCTACCTATTCCAGGAATTGATTGCTTACCTCTTCTAATAGGAAGCACTTAGAAAATCCTGCTGCTGCCTTCAGTAGTGATGTACAGGGTTGAGCAAAAGTATTTTTACAGTTGTGAGTACCTGAAAGACAGTTGATTCTTGTATTGCTATTTATTAATTATTGTATCGCTTTCCATATAAACCTACTGTTTTCCAACTGTAAACCTACTTTTGCCCTACCCTGTGTGAACATTTGCTCTTATCTTTATTATTGTTACCTTCCTTCATTTCAGTTGTTTATTTCCAACACGTTAAAAACACACAGCTAAAAATGACACACCAGGATGTCTTTCTATAGTGAAATCACCGCATGTATTAAAAATAAAGAGCAGTTCAAAGAAGGCTCAAAGCCAGCAAGCTGGGGTCACATGGCACTCTATTTTGCTACTCAAGTAAGCAAAAAATAGAAACAAACCATTAG
The DNA here is from genome assembly GCA_004026585.1 of Noctilio leporinus. NCBI lineage: Eukaryota > Metazoa > Chordata > Mammalia > Chiroptera > Noctilionidae > Noctilio > Noctilio leporinus. The sequence goes on along the minus strand of PVIW01000912.1, from coordinate 224,578 downwards.
CATGTAAAGAGGCACATGCATAGGGTAGGGAGAAATGTAAGCTCCATCTCCGAAGGAGTTTCTTTCACTTTTCACACATTGGCCTCACCTGCTTAGATACCTGGTGGGTGTGGAATTGGGAGACCAGTTGTTCCTTCAGTCTCCTTGGCACTGACCTGGAGTTTGCTTTGAGTGGGTAGCTGATCATCCACACTAGGAGTCTGTTCTTTGGTTTATGCCAAATTCCTTCATTTCCCCGTGATGATATGTTATTAGTATCCTGATCCCTGTTATTTGTTGAGTTAATCTGTGCTTCAGGGATTTCAGAAGATCACAGCGTTTTGTTTTCAGTGACCTCATTTTTTAATATATGCTGTGGGTAGGTGAGACTAAACTCGAGACATTTAAGTCCAACAATTGAGTATCTACAAATAGTGTTCTATATTTAACGTTCCTTAGCAGTCCTCTTCAGCGTTTTAGAAACAGGTGCCTAAAATGTTTAAACAGACATTTCCCTGTTATTTATTCTAAGGTATACTTTTTTTTTTTTATTAACAAGATAATGGGCTTATGTTTGTAATCCTCAAATCCCTGAAAACAGAATATTTGGTGGGGTATGGGATCCGATGAAATCCTTCATGTTAGAACCATTGATCACAGGACTTCCTGCGGAGGTTCTGGTAGCCTTATTGTTTTATTTTATTTTTCCTCCTTTGAATGCACTCAGCTGTTTTTGGCAAATATTTGTCTGCCAACATTAATTGATTGATTGTAAAAATAATTATTTAAAATACTTAAAGATGAGCTTAAATTGAAGTTTAGTAACATACAATTATTTAAAATACGAGATCATGCTGGTTGCATCATTGTTATGTCTACTCGAAGTAGGAAACATACTTCAAAAGGCAGGTTTGACGTTCCATAGAGCAGATATGATCAGTTCCCTGCTGGAGGAAGGGTAGAGCCCATCTTGTTCCCAAACTTACTTGGGTTGTAGAGTCGGTCTGCTTGAATATCAATGCAGGTTCTTCCATTACTAGCTGTGTGTAATCTAGGCAAGTTGCGTGATTTTAGGTGCCTATGACTTCTTTTGAAAAATGGGGGTCATAAAAATATTGACTTCTAATGGACATGGTGGGGATTAGATTACATATTAATCTATATAGGAAGCATTCAATATATACTGCTAGTAATAGCAATAATGATGTTACCACCACTACTATTTTCATTATTTTTAATAAATTTAAAGTAGTAGTTTAAACTGTCTTATATAATGGCACTGCTAAAATGAGTTAGACTTAATTGAATTGAAATTTGATTCTTTTTGCCCATTCTCTTTAGATGATGGTGAGCCATGAAGTAGCTAAAAGGCAGAAAGAAAGTTAGATTTACAATCCAGGTGGTTTATTCTTACATTTCACTGTAGTATTATAACTTTAGAATTTAGATCACTAGCATTTGTTGCTGCTGTCTGGAAATCCATACTTTGAATTTCTTAATATTAAATACCTTAGCCCATTTATCCTTTCATTGTTAAAAATAAGATATTTATTTCATTAAAATTTTATTCTTTAAAGAGAATTCCAAATTTCTTATCTTCATTGTTGAGTGTTTTTTAAAAGCCTAATTAACATCAAAGAATATTAGAAGAGAAAAATATTTGCTCTTATTTATGCCATCTTAACAACATAGTAATTTTCATGTCTTATTTTTCCATTGAGTGTCTATGTTCATATTTTAAAAGTTATAATTATCTTAATTTTTTTTGCCCCAGTATTTTAGTTTTATATTACCTCATAAGTACTTTTCATGTTTCTATTAGGTGGTGATACTATCATTTATTTAGCTCTTTCCCTGTTTTGGGGGATTTAGTTTATTTCTAGTATTTCAACATTTTGGGTAACAGTGCAGTGAAAGATGGTCTTTATTGATCTGTAAAATGGAGATAATAAAAACAATTTCTGTAGGGTTGTTGTGAGGATTACAACCTCCAGCACTGCTGGCCTTCGGGGCCAGGTAAGTCTTGCTGTGAGGCTGCCCTGTGCACTGGAGATGTTCCCCAGCAGCCCTGGTGGCTACCCTGGAGGCCTCTGCCCAACAGAATTGTCTCTGGGCTGTGCGGAGTGTCTCCTAGGGGGCAAGATTGCTCCCAGTTGAAATCATTCCTAGTTGAGAACCTCTGACATAAAACATTTAGAACAGCCTGGCACTACTTTACTAAGTGCTAAGTAAATATTTTCTCTTGCTTTTATTACTGTTTGTGTCATTCTTCATTTTAGTTATTTATTTCTGATAAGTTCCTGGAAACAGAATTTTGGGACAAGAGGTTTAGTTGTCGGGTTTCTGACATGTGTTATTGAGTGCTCTCCAGGACTGTGTTAAACGTAATGCCACCAGTTGTGTATAAACATGCTAGTGTCTTTGATGGACAAGGAGATGGGGATTGACTGCGGGTGAGGGGCCGGAGGGTGGGCCGGGGGAGAGCAATGGGGGGAAAAATGAAACTGTTGTAGTACAGCAACAATAAATTAATAAAAAGTTACTATTTTTGAGATCTAGCCAGTAGTCAATTGTGAGTACCACATATTGTTTTATTTTGAATTTCTGCAATTACCAGTCAAGACAGGCATTTCCTATGATTCTTTAGTTGTATTGCCGTGTCTGGAGAGTTAGTAATCACCTTTGTTATGGGGCCCTTTTTCAATTGTTTTTGTTTTGCCTTTTTTGTTACCTACCATTTGAAGTTGAAGTCACATTGTCAGTAACCAAGCCTGTATTAAATTTCTTTGCTTGACCTTAAAAGCAAAAGCATTCAAGCTGAACATTGTTCGAGTCCTTTCAGGTGATTATTTTAACCAAACAGACCTCTGGTGTTTCAGAATAAGACATGGTAATTGACAGTGTCCCAAAACACAAGACCTTTCAGAATTTAAATATAAGGTTACACCCGCTTTTTATTTTTTTTTTTAAGAATAATATTGTGGAAAAGCACTGAACTTTGTATTCTGTGATATGGATTGCCCAATAAATGTGTGGTTGCTTCTGGTTTACCAGGTTGGCAATGACTTCAGTCCTAGTAGTCCCAGAGGCAGGACCCAAGGACCCATTCCCCCCCCCCCCCCCCCCCCCCCCCCCCCCCCCCCCCCCCCCCCCCCCCCCCCCCCCCCCCCGCACCCCTTCAAGGGCTGGGGGTGGACTTCCAGGTGCCTGTATTCCGTGCCTGAGGGTGTTCTGTGGCTGGAAATGCTCATTCATAGCCAGGCTAGGCAGGAAGTGTCAGCCTCTGGCTCTCCTGCATCTCAATGAGCTACGTCTGAGACAAGTACTTGACACTGTTTCTCCAAAGTCCTGCTGGGATTTTGATCCAGTGGTAATGTGCTTGAAAATGACCCTTCATTGGTCACCTTGCCTTTCCTGTCTCACTTCTTCACTCCCTGCCAGTAGTTTGTGACAGCACCTCCAGAATAAACGACTCATACTTAAATCCTTGTCTCTGTGTTTGTTTCTGGGGGGGAACCAAAGCAAGATGTTAGCCAACTAACATCCTGTCCTTTCATGTTGACTTTGATGAAAGAAGAGCAAGAATGAGGCCAAGAGAACAGAAATCTTTTGAAGGCCCGCTTGTATAGGAAGTAGATGTATTTAGTTTCACCGATTCAAGAGACAATTCAGATAAGGAAATATTCTAGTTAGGCTGCTGCCCAGTGTCCCAAGAAAGCGTCTCTGGACTGATGGTGGAGCCACTGCAGGGTGACTGAGTGTCCCTGCCAAGTGTGACATCTGCCCACTTCCTTCATACCCTGGAGTGACTCAGGGGCCTGCTGGGTTTCAGAAAGACTGGTTTTCATTTGTGGCTTCTCCACATAGAGATTGACTAATGTTAGGAGGGAAAAAATTCCTCATTTATTGCTTTTTAAATTTAGTCCTTGTTTTTCAGATTATTATTAATGCCTTTGGGAAAATGCTAAGCTTGCCTCTCCCCAGTTTGGCAGGCGGAGCAGTATTAGTTTTAATTTTGGTCTTAGTCTGGAGGTTTGCATTTGAATTAAAACCATTCAGGAATGGAGGGAAGACCTGATGAGTCTATTTCTGGATGCTAACGGGGCTTTATTAGACTGATAAGGGATTTTTGCCATTATTCTTCTACTGTCTTACTCAAATTTAAAGAATAAAAACAAAGGCCAGTGACACATGTAATTAATATACAGACGATATAGAATCATGCACTTGAAACCTATAGAATCTTACTAATCAATATCACCCCCCAAATTTAATAAAAAACAAATCCCAATTAATAATGGTCATAATAACAGTCATGGAAACAAAGGAAATGAGTAAGATCAATAGAGGTGTAAATATTTGCTTTGTTAATTAAAAAACCCCAACTTATTGGAGCTGACTTCTAAGGCGTCACATTTCGCTAGAACATAATGGCTACATCTATAAAGGGGTGGGGTCTGAATGCCTAGGTCCTGAAGTAGTTGTCCCACACCTCCTGCCAGGATAGAAACTTCCCTCTCAAGCCCCTGTCTCCACCCCCGCCCCGATCTGCCCACTCCCAGCTGCTGTCCTGCAGTAAGTTCCCCCTCTTCAGTGGGCACACCTCCAGGAGCCCTTGTCTTAAAGTCACATCGCTGTCTTGTTTCTCACCAGCAAAATGTTGAATGTAGTTGTTAAAAAGCTGAGGTCATTACATGGCCTTCGGTGATCCTAGCGGTAAGTGAATATGACCTAGAGTGACCCAAAGTGCATGCTAGCCAGCATGGGTTTCACATTTTCCAATGTGAAAGTTCTTCCTTTGTTGTTTGTGATTAATAACTGAACAGGATAGAAAGCCAAATGATTTCATTGTTGAATACAGACTTGAAGGTCATGAGAAAGCGCCTGTTCAAATTAAACTTTGCCAAGAGAGGTGGTTAAAAGGTCTGCGCGAACACCTGGATCGTTTTTGAAACAAGGCAGAGGAAAAACAGGAAAAACAAATGACATGTCATTCTTTATACAATATGAAAATTGATTGGAACTAGATCAAACAATGTATTGGATCCATACAATAGGATTACCTATGAGGCTGAGTTTGCACTGTAATACTTGAAACAAAGGAGTATTGAGGACCTACTGTGTGCCAGGCTGTTTAGAGGTGTGTGTGTGTGTATGTGTGTGTGTGTATCCACATGTGTATATCCAGAAATATGGTAAAGAATTAGTTGTAGGTAAGCCAACTTTGTTAATAGCTTGATTTTTGAGTTTTGTGTCTTACTGGTTTGCTATTTGAAATGTTTCATGTAGTTTCTTAGTACTTAGCACTTTGCATTTTATGATGCTTTCAAAAGAATATAATAGTCACAATAACTGATGAAAGCAGCACTTTAAAAATAGAGAGACCAAGGCACCTGAAAGTTGATATCTTACAGAACTCTTATGTTGTGCTTTTCTTTTTTTAATGTATATTTTAGGCTTGTGAGTCAGAAGTCAGAAAAGATTGGCTTCTAGTCAGTCTACAAGGTCTCTGACTTGAAATCATAAGGGTAAATTCATTTTGAAAGCGACACACTGAAACCCTGCTTTTCCCAGGACTGGTTCCACGTGGCATGGCTGAGGGATGACTGGGCCGGGGTTGGGTGCTGTTTCTTCCTGTGTTTTCACTTGCTTGCTTTCCAGCTGGGTCTTAGCTCTCCCTTCCCAGGACAGCTTTTAGGCCCTCAGTCAACTGGTAGGAATTGGGTGTGTGGTAGGAATAACTTAGGCTGGGTGGAGATACACACCATTCACTTAGAGGTTCCCATTCAATTTTTTCCTGCTTAAAGAATACAAAAGACACCCTCCCCTCATTGTAATTTTATTAGAGGTGAATTATCCCCGTTAAAGAAGATGTTCTCTTTCATGACTAATAATTCTTTTCCTGGATGACCTTTTTGTCTAAGGATGCGCGTAAGGTTATTTCTTTGGCAAATCAGTAAATATTTATTGTATGTTTATGGTGTTTAAGGAACTAGATGACAGAGGCCAGGGAATAAGACAGTTTCTTCCTTCAGGGAATTAAGAACCTCATTAGGAGGGAGGTCAGTGTGGTCATGCATGTATGTAATATTATTACCTCTCCGAGCTCCGCGGATAGCTCGTTATAGGTAGAGAACAAAATATGTGAATTTAATAGTGGGGGTGGGGTGGGTGTAGGGCTGGAGAGGGGAGCTTTTTCCAAAGGCTTCGTGAGCAAAGGTGCCATTTCACACGGAAATGGATGGGGTGGGGGTGGGGGATCAGCAGGAAAGCACCCAGTAACCCGCAGCGGTCCCCGATTTTGAGGGCAGTTGGTGCAGAATTTCACGACCTTCAGAAGTTAATCTTTCAGCGGTGTTCAGGATGCAAATAGGAGTTAGGTAACGTAGGGGACTTGCATTACCTGTCAGAGGAAGGCTATTGAGGACCTGGCCATGGAGGATGGGCCCGTGGGAATATCTTGGTTCGGCCAAGGAATTAAATTGCGTTTCGGCAAAATTCACTTCATGGTTTTGAACATTTGCGATTCTACTGCCAAGAGCTGAGCTCACTCTTCTTGGGTGTAACTGTGACCAAAAGCACTTGTGTGTGACAGAGTCTTCCCTCTTGTTGTATTTATAGTATCCATTTCTGGCTTAGGAGCTCAGATTCTGAGCGTGACCCGCTGTCTGTTTTGTGCTTTTCAGAGTGATTTTCCCTTGAAAGGTAACAGGAGGTGCTGATGCCAAATTTCGATCCTTTGGGTCAATTTGTGAGGGCTTGTCCTTTGGTCAGGTTTTGCCTGTGTGTGCCAGTGTGTGTATTTTGCCCGGTTAGGTCCAGAGGCTTGCATGTCTACAGTGGTGCTCTCCCTGGTTGGCCAAGTTGCTACTTCTGGGTTTGTGTGCCACTTTGTGACTCACTGGCAGGAACGAATGACTGAGCAGGTCGCGGGTGAATGGGTGTGTTCATCGCCTGCTCCTGCTGTAAGTACATCAGTTGGAATTTGAATAAGCACAGTTAGACTAATTTTTCTGAAATAATCAAGTAATTTAGAATTAAAGCAAGGTTTTGTGTTAGACAGATGTCAGTTTAACCACCTACTAGTTAGATAGAGACACTGCCTCAGTCTTTTGTTTACCTGTGATGAATTTGATTAGCTTTTGTTTTCAAGAAGAAACTTATCTTCAAGGAGACAGGTATTGGTTAGGTATTGCCAATAGTTTTTCTTTGGAGAACCAAGAGAAGAAAAGTGTAGGAATGTTAAGTCCTTATAATAAGGGGAAGGTTTGAGTTTCTTTTCTTTTTTTTTAAATTTATTTAAACAATTTTTTATTTATTATTCTTAGAGAGAGGGGAAGGGAGAGAGGCAGAGAGGGAGAGAGACATCAATGTATGGTTGCCTTTCACCTGCCTTCAGCTATGGACCTGGCTAGAGACCTGGCTTGCCAACCGGATTATGTGCCCTGGCTGGGAATTGAACCTGCGATCTTTGGGTTCGCAGGCCAGCGCCTTATCCACTGTGCCACCAGCCAGGGCTTTGAATTTCTTTTGTAACTGATAATTCTTAGTGATCTAAGGCTTGAAGTCTTATAAGTATGAAGCTACTTTTCCTTTCCATTTCCCGTGAAGAGATATCATAGGGGAAGTTGGAAATGAACACATGGGCCTAATACTGGACACTCACTCCTTCAGTTTCTTTATTCTGCAGCATGTGGAAGAAAAACAAAATTCTGGGATATTACAAATAAGAATGACATTAACGAATCATGCGCCTGGCTGATGGTAGATGCTCAGTGAATAATTTTTAAAGGAATTAATGAAGTAACTTGTTTGTATATATAGTTAAAGTTAGTTTTCATAGAGTGGATTCATTTTCTCCTTTTGCTTTAGGAAAATTTTTTGTGTTGTATCTCAATGAAAGAAAAACATATCTTCAACATTGAGAACTATACATCATAAGCTTGAAAGTGGTATTAACTTAGTGTCATCTTAAGAATTATAGAGAAGGACCGAAGGTGATATAATGACTATTAGTTCATAATTTTGCAAAGGTCTCTTTACTGTGCTTGGCTTAAGGGATTTTGGTTTATTATTTGATCCTTTAATTTCTATCTTGACCTTTTATAAAATGAGACGTATAATATTCTTGTAAGATAGTGTTCTTAAGTTTTATGTGGGTCAGAGAATTATTTAAAAAATTGAGTGAAACTGGAATTTCTGCCCTACTCAAAATCACGTATTCAAGTACACGATTTATTTCATGGCTTACGTTTGCCAAGTCACTAAAACACACAGGTATGGACAAAATAAAAAGTTTTGTTTATTTGTTTATTTTATTCATATTTGTTCTTTTATTTTCATGATGTTTAAGGCTGGTAGGACTATCTGAGAGAATGGTACCCTTAGTTGTTTTTTAAAAACAGTATTACGTATATATGTTTAAAAAGTTAAACATTACCCCCTGGCTGGTAGCACAGTGGATAAGGCGCTGGCCTGCAAACCCAAAGGTCGCAGGTTCGATTCCCCAGCCAGGGCGCGTAACCAGGTTGCAAACCAGGTCTCCAGTCAGGTCTGTGGCTGGAGGCAGGTGAAACGCAACCATACATTGATGTCTCTCTCCCTCTCTGCCTCTTTCCCTTCCCCTCTTTCTAAAAATAATGAAATAAAATCTTTAAAAAAAAGAAGAAAAAAGTTAAACATTTAATTTCATAAAAATTATGCCTTCTTCCCAGGGAAAAAATGCCCATTATCAATTGATATTTTTGGGGCTTGTGTGCATAAGTATTATAATCTATATTCACGTTGTCTAATTTTGATAAATATAGGATCCTTTTAAAAATATTAGCTTACAATGTTTTTTTAAAAGATTTTATTTATTATTTTTAGAGAGATGGAATGGGAGAGAGGCAGAGAGGGAGCAAAACATCAATGTATGGTTACCTTTCACCTGCCTCCAGCTATGAATGTGGTTGGAGACCTGGCTGGAGACCTAGCTTGCAACCTGGTTATGTGCCCTGGTTGGGAATTGAACCTTTGGGTTCTCAGGCCGGCACCTATCCACTGTGCCACCAGGGCTATTTTTATTTTCTTAATTATGTATGTTGAATCCCTTTCCATGCTAGTATTGTTAGATCTAGCATATTATTTTAAGCCACCATTTCATCCTTTATTTAGCATAAACATAATTCTACAGACTAAAATCATTTGTGGATTACCATTTATATTTAATGTGGTTTGTGGCAGAAAGAAGAGAAAAGTGAAAGGCAACTGGTGAGAAGACCTCTTAGTGGCTAAAACCCTGCTTTGTTCCTCTTCCCAGAGGGGTTGTGCAGGGCTGGGGGAGGCGCGCATTTTAAACAGAGCAGGTTCTTGGCCAAAAAATAGGCCTCCACCCAACAGAACACCCACTGTGATGATGTACAATGCTTGAATCTCAGCAAAAATACCACTTGTATTCTGAATTCCTTTGTTTTAATTACATAACTCAGTAAGAAAGAAAGTTTCCTACAATTGAAAAGAATAGACACTGTTCAGAGGCCAAGTTTTGCACTTGAAGGCTGAATTCTCTTTATTTTAAGCTACTCTTTCTTCTCAAGAAGACTGATACAAACAGCAGGAGGGGCCTCTGGCATTTCTATGCAAAGCATCAGTATTCATTTTTAAGTTAATTATTTGAAATCCTGGTTACTTACTGAGTGCCTATTGCTACAGCACCTAAGGAGCTCAATGTTTCTGACAGTCAGTCCTACTGATACTTGCCTAGGCTGCAATCTCTGCTTCAACTTTCAGTAGTTATGGCACCTCAGCAAGTCTATTAACTTTGATTCCTCATCTATGAACCTCATCTATGAAGTGGTGGTTACTCACAGTGCTATCTCATGGTTCTTGTGAGCACTAAAATAAGATAATGCAAGTGGAAAGGTAACCCAGAGAATGGAAGAAAGTGTTGGCAAATCACATGTCTGGTAAAAGGATTTAGTATCCAGGACATATAAAGAATTCTTAAAAAGACAAGCAGCCCAATTGAAGAATGGGCAAAGATTTGAATACACATTTCTCCAAATATACACACATAGCCAATAAGGTCATGGAAAGGTAGTCAACATCATTAGCTTTTAGGGAACTGTAAATCAAAACAAGAATAAGATTCCACTTTCATACTCATTAGATGGGTATAATAAAAAATAAGGAAAAGACCAAGTGTTGACGAGGATGTGAAGAAATTAGAACCCTTGTCTATTGCTGGTGGAAATGTAAAATGGATACAGTGGCTTTGGAAAACAGTATCGCAGTTCCTCAGAAAGTCATGTTATCATCTAACCCTGCAATTCTGCCTAAGCTATATACCTGAGAGAATTGAAAACATGTTCACACAAAAATTGGTATGGGGTTGTTTCTAGAATCATTATTCACAATAGGCAAAAAATTGGACACAACCAGAGTTGGCAAATGAATGGATCAACACAATGTGGTCTCTTCATGCCATGCAATATTATTCAGCCATAAAAAGAAATGCAGTGTATTGATACAAGCTACATCATACGTGAACCTTGAACATATAATGCCAAGTGACAGAAACCTGGTACCAAAAGCCATGTATTACATGATTCTGTTTATGTGAAGTGTTGGGAATAGGAAAATCCATAGAAAGTAGATTAGTGATTGCTTAGGGTAGGAGGCTGGGTCAGAGTGGGAATGACCATTTAAGGGTACGTGTTTTTTGGGTAATGGATGTGTTCTGGACTTAGATAGTGATGATCATCGCCTAACTTTGTAAATATACTAAAACCCACTGAATTGTACAGTTTAAATGGATGACTCTTATGGCATGAGGATTATATTTCAATTGACAAAAATAAGATAATAGATAGGAATTAGTATCATGCTTTCATATGGTAGGAACTCTTCACAGATTAGCTACTTCTGCTACTGCTATCATCATCATTAGTATAAAAAAGGTAATTGCTTATAATTATATTGGTTATATTTTAGTTGTTCCCTTCAAATTACACAAGTACTAGCAATTTAGTGCTTGAAAAATGTTTTTAAAGGTCTGTGTTTGTGAGCACATTTTGTGATGGAAAGCTCTTGAATTATTGTGAGTGTATGTGTTTTTCCTGTTTGCTTGCTCTGCACCTTCTTAAATAAAATGAAGTACTTCTTGGCATGTCATATGGCACTTTTATAGATTTTTTTCCTTTTTACTCTGTCATTTGATTTATCTGATTGAACACATTCAGTTTCTTTAATGGAGAGAAAGCAGAGAAACCAAGAATAGGAATATCTAGAGGAATATTTCTCAATCTTGGTGAAATTTCCTTTGAAAGTTTTCCCTCCTGCAATTAAATAAGTTTTTCTTCTCCGGGGCAATAGCTGTGTAGTTATACATATGATATATTAACACAAACTACACTTGTATGTTTTTTAAAAAACATTTAAAATAAAATACATGTAAAATTGACTCTTTTCTTTAGTTAGTTATCTGGAATAACAGTTGGACTGTTTTTGTTAAATATTTTCCACCACATCCTAAACACTGTAACCCTTTTAGAACTATTGATAGCTGAGATTCATGGTTTTAAGGTGTAAATGGTTTTTATGCAAATGTATAAACTTTAATAAGTTATAGTTTATGACATGTTACAGTATTGGGTTCTGGTTAGGGAAATAGGGAAATGCACATTATTTGCCTGTTATGGGATCTAAAATTGATCAAAACTATAGCATTCATGCCTTTTGATCTAGCAATTCCACTACTAGGACTATAACTGAAGAACCCTGAAACACCAATTCATAAGAACCTATGTACCCCTATGTTCATAGCAGCGCTATTTAGTATAGCCAAGTGCTGGAAACAGCCTAAGTGCCCATCAGTGGATGATTGGATCCAAAAACTTTGGTACATTTATACAATGAAATACTACACAGAAGAAAGAAAGAAGGAACTCCTATCCTTTGCAACAACATGGATGGAACTGGAAAGTATTATGCGTTGTGAAATGAGCCAGTCAATGAAAGACAAATACCATATGATCTCACCCACTACAGGACAATAATGAACAAAACAAACAAACAAGCAAAACAGAACCAGATACATGAATACAGTGAATAGACCTTTAGTGGTCAGTGGGGAGCGGGGAGGAGGGTTGGGAGAGGGAAGAGAAAGAGGCAAAGGAGAGGAGCAGTTTAGTCAAGGAACTAGCATGGAAGAACCATGGACATGGACAACAAATGGGATTGACTTTGGGTGGGGGAGTGGGTGGGTGGGGAAGGGGACAGAGGGGAGTAAAAAGGTTATGAATGTAATACAACAACAATAAAATTCAATAAAAAATAAAACAAACTATAGTGTTCATTTTGGGGTTTATGTCTTCAGGCTTAAAAGGGTGTTCTAGTTTCATGATCATCAATATCAAAACAAGATCATGGTTTCCTCGTAGCTGGGCGTCATGGGGACTTTCTTTTCCTTGCCAAGCTTCTGTTCGGGTGTGTGACCTTGTTTGACTTGTCTTTGACTATTATAGATCTCTACCCTCTTTCTCCTCTGCCTGCCTGCTCATTTGCTATTTCACTTGAACCTTTGAAAAAGCATTAGACTGACTCTTTCTTTCCTAGTGAGGGCCCCATGGTTGCCCTGCCAGTTGGATGCTTTGATCTTGATTGCTGGTTGGAGTGTGTGTCTCTTGATGTCCCTAAATGTTAGTATTCTTGTTTTTGTTTTAAATTATTAATATTATTTTTACAATTACTATTACTTTAAAAAGATTTTATTATTTCCAGAGGAAGTGGGGGGAGGCAGAGAGGGAGAGAAACATCAATGTATGGTTGCCTTTCACCTGCCTCCAGCTATGGACCTGACTGGAGACCTGGCTTGCAGCCTGGTTATGTGCCCTGGCTGGGAATCGAACCAGCGACCTTTGGGTTGGCAGGCTGGTGCCTTATCTACTGTGCTACCAGCCAGGGCTCAGTATTCTTGTTTCCTAGCCCTTATCTGGGTGTTGCTTTGGGGTACCTCTCCTTTGTGCTAGTGTACAGGCTAGTTTCTGACACTTGTCATCTTCTGTGTGGCATTTTAATAGCATGCTTTTTTTTGGACACAAAATAGCAGCCTTTTAATTAGTTGTAGTATGTTTAATGTTAATATTAATATTAACACTTTGTTTATATATGAAAAAATAATATGTGGTTACTATTTTGCCACCCAGTGTCATTCTGAGTTGAATTTTTCTTGAATAATGTTTGTATCTTAAACATTTATATAATTTATTTTCATTCAGAAAAAAAAAGTTTAATCAGTGAAGTCTGATAATAATTTTACATTAAATAATCGTGTATTCAATTACCATTGGTGTCTGTGGTTAAATTCTTTTGTAGAAATTTCACTTTTACTGATGTGAAAAACTTATCATAGTAAAGATGGTCTAGCTTTATTATTTGGTTTTAAATAAAGAAGTCACAGTTAATATTGCTAATGTACTCTGAGCTACAGTAAGAAAAATATGTGTACCTATTTGTCACAATGTGTGGAATGACCAAAGCTCTAGTTTTCAAGTTCAATGATTATTGCTTCTTTTCCTGTACCAAATAACGTTTACTTCTTTATTTATTTATTTTTTTTTATTTTTTCATCTTTAAAAATATTTTTTTAAAGATTGTATTTATTATTTTCAGAGAGAGGGGAAGGGAGAGAGGCAGAGAGGATAAGAAACATGAATGTATGGTTGCCTTTCACCTGCCTCCAGCTATGGACCTGGCTGAAGACCTGGCTTGCAACCTGTTTATGTGCCCTGGCTGGGGAATCGAACCAGCGACCTTTGGGTTCGCAGGCCGGCACCTTATCGTTTACTTCTTTGTGTACAAGGATACGGTATATTATACAACGTATTTATATGCGTTGAGTTGATCACATTCACAAAAATCTAGTATGCTAAAGTATGTGCCATTCCCCAGATTTGGGCACAGCTTTGTGCTTACACGTAAACCTGTGTGATTATGCAGTTCTTTCTTGGTCCTTGGGCTGAGGTCGGTGTGCATGCATGTGGGTGGGAAGACTGATGCACGCTTTTTATCTATTCCCACCGTGAGTGCCACGCAGTTTCTTTTCCGGTTAATTGCTGCCCGCGCTACTGTGTGTAGCTTTGCCTCCTAACCTATGTGGTCGGCTCCCAGCTCTGCTCTGTCTGCAGTTACGAGTCAGAGCGGTATTGACTAGAAGTGAATGATGGGCCATTGGTGCTTGACTCTGTGCTCCAGCTTGCCTTGCTCGTGTTTCTTGGTTCTCCCATCAGCAGGTCTCTGATTTCTTCATCAATTAATAATCTTGTGCAGTGTCACGATTCCCCTACCTTTACAAATCAGCCGAGCGGGGGAGAGGGAAATGATTTTTCAGCAAAACTCTATAAACACCAGGATAAAATGTTCCTATTGAGATGAATCGGGTCAATTTAGTTTCCTAATGAGCTTTGGAATTGCTTTTTTGGTCTGCCTTTAGAGATTATTTTTATACCGGTGGTTCTTTTTAAGATTTTAGAAGGCCAATTTTCATTCTTTGTCCATAAAAAAAGATCTTTAAACATGAGAAAAAGAGGAAATGACACAGAAAGTCCGTGGGTCATCTTGATGATTATGGTTTTAACATTTTGAAGAAAAGGCCGTACTATGAAAGAATCAAGTTCTTTTTACTGAAGTGGACAAGTTAGAAGTCTAGTTTTGATAATGGTTAATATACAGTTTGTTTAGAATTAATGAATACATTAAAGAAATCATTCAGTAATTTTTAATTGATAACCTGTGTTGGGAACTGTATATACCTTGGTGACCAAAGTAGACATTTCTTGCCCTCATGGACATATACAATCAATATGTACTCAAATTAAGTATTATGGAACAAAAGAAAACAGAAAACAGGATGCTTTGAGAGATTAGAGGAGTCCAGAAGTCTTCTCTGAAGAAAAGATGTGTAAAATTAAACCTGAAATAGATATAGGAATTAAGCTGATGGAGAACAGGATGAAGAGTACTGTATGTAGGTAGACAGGGTGGCATGAGCAAATATCCTGGGGCAGGTAAAGGCTGGGAGCATCTGAGTAACTCAAAAACCTATGTGGCTGAAGCTATTGAGAAGAGAGAAGAGTATTGCAAAATAAGATTTTGTGTATGTAGGGACCAGCTGATTCAGAGCTTTAAACATATTAAACATATTAAACAATTAAACATATTTAATTGTTCCGAACTTCATTGGCAAGTTGGCTACCATTTTGAAAGTGGATTGAAAGGAAACAAGACTAGACATTAGGAAGCAGTGTCAGGTCACTGGCTTTAGGTTAGTGGGTTCCAAGCAAGAGATGGCAGTAGCTGGGACTGGGGGATGACTGGGAGGGGCGCTGTGGATGGATTCAAGGTTATCCTTTGGAACAGGAACTAACAGAGGTTGGTGACAGATGTGGTAATTAGATAGATTGTAGAATGCCAAGGGTTGGTTTCAGGGTCTTGGCCTGAACACATCAGTGGATGTAGGTACTGTGTATGGAGTTAAACATTGGAGGCATAATTGATTTGAAGGACCAGCAGTGTCGTATACAATGTGTGAAGTTTGAAACGTGCCTATGAGATACCTCGGTGGAGCTGTCAGGTACGTGGTTGGACACATGCTACTGACTTCTCTCTTGCTGAATAAGTTAGTCTGAAACTTAGCAGCAGATCTGTATTAGTAACTTACTGTGTAGCAGCAGATCTGTACGTATTAGTCACCTATTGTGTATAACACATTACTCTGAACATTTAGCTGTTTAAAACAACAAATATTTGTTATCTCATGGAGTTTCCTGGGTCAGAAATTTGGGAGTGACTTTGCTAAGTGTCTTGCCCCAGGGTCTCTCATGAGGTTAGTCATGGTCATGGACAGGACTGAAGTCATCTGAAGCTTGGCTGGAGGGTCTCATTCCATGAGGGCTGATGCATGCAGCTTTTGGCAGAAGGCCTCAGCTCCTTGCTGTCTGTCGTTGGTGGGAGGTCGCTGTGCCTTACCATGTGGAGCTTTCTATAGGCTGATAGAGCATCTCCATGACATGGCAGCTGGCTTCCCCTAGAGAAGGTGACATGAGAGAGTGCAAGGGGGGACTAGTGCCTTTAACCTAGTCTCAGAAGCCCTGTTTCATCACATCTGCCACTGCATTTCCTAGAACTGAGCCTCCAAAGCCAGCCTGCATTATAGGCAGGGAGTTCAGTCTGCCTCTTAAATGGTGGACGACCAAATGATTTGTGAATGTATTTTAAAGCCAATAGGCCCTGGCTGGTGGCACAGTGGATAAGGTGCTGGCCTCTGAACCCAAAGGTTGCTGGTTTGATTCCCAGCCAGGACACATGATCAGGTCTCCAGCCAGGTCCTTAGCTGGAAGCAGGTGTAAGGCAACCATATACTGATGCTTCTTTCCTTTTCTGCCTCTCTCTCTTTCCCTCTTTCTAAAAGATAATAAATAAAAATCTTTAAAAAATCCCATTACACATAACTTGGTAATTTAGTAGGGAGGTTAGGGTTAGAAGTACCACACTGGGATGTTTGCACAGAGATGGTGCTTGAAAGTATGAGATTGCTTAGTAAGAGCAAATTTATCAAGATAAGGTTTGAGACTGAAATCTTAGAAAATCTGACATTTAGAGAAAAAGGAGGAAATTGAATCTGAGAAGACAAGAGTCTTTTGAGAGGCAGGGAGTAGTCTGCTGTGTGGAAGGTTACTGAGTGGTCTATTTGACTTTCACTGTTAAGAATTTGTTCTTTAAATGAATGAATGAGTAAATAAATGAGGCATTTATGTGTATGAAATTTTAACTCTATGCTTATTACAGAAATGCTTATAAAGTTAAAAATAGAAAACATCATTAAAAATGTAATAGAACAACAATAAAATGAAATTAAAAAATGTACAATAACAGAGTCATAATGGTACATAAATTATTGAATGTCCAGTCAATGAAGTACATGTGGATCTTTGACATCATAAAAGAGTATGTACTATAATGGAAATATACTCATAAAAGATTTTAAGTAGTATATAAAATGCCATGTATTCTTTTTTTTTTAATTTTATTGTTGTTGTATTACATCCATCCCCTTTTTGCTCCCCTCTGTTCCCCTCCCCACCCACCCATTCCCCCCAAAGTCAATCCCGCCTGTTGTCCATGTCCATGGTTCCTTTATACTAAGTTCTTGTCTAAGCTGCTCCCCTTCCTTGCCTCTGCCTCTCCCCTCCCCCCAACCCCTTTCCCCCTGACCACTGAAGGCCTATTCACTGTATTCATATATTTGGTTCTGTTTTGCTTGTTGTTAGTTTTGTTCATTATTGTCCTGTAATGGGTGAGGTCATATCCATGTATTCTTTTTCATTCCATTTTTGTAAAAAAAACCCTGAACAGACCAAAGTGTCTAGAAGGATGGACACAGACATATGGTTATCTCTGCGTGGAGAGAAAATGGGTTATTTAAACTTTTTTGCTTTTGCTTGTCTAAATCTTCCTTAATACACGTGCACTGATTTTGTGATGTTTTCAAATGCCTTCCCAAAGCAAAGCAACTAGTTAAAATAACACTTATACCAATGATACTTCATACTTGATTGGGGAAACCTGGAGTCCCAAACTGTGCTCTGAACTTCCTGACAGCCACGACAAAGCGACACAGCGAGATGATGAAATAGCACCAGTGTCTAGGAGAAAGCAGAACCCTGGTTTATCAAGCGAGCCTGTCTTACTCCTGGTCCCCAAAGTCAGGGGAGGCAATGCACCGTGCTCTCTAAAGCAGTTTCACATAAACCACGAAGGTGTCCTTAAATCTTAGTGAAAGCAGAGAGCACCCTTTGAAACGTAGATTCTGCAAAGGCATTTGTGTGCCAAGGAGACAGATTCATGCATATGGCTTAGGTAGATGAGCCTTCTGATGCTTTGGTATGATGAAGCGGTGCCTGGAGAACACACTCCCTCAGTCTAGAGCCCACCCCCCCACTCCCCAGCATGTCTGCATATCAGGCCCCCTCCTGCCTCAATAAGCCTGGTTGGGCTCAGGACTCGGTATTTTGGGGAAATTCAGTGGGGAATTCTGATGTTGAAATATATCCAGGAAATAGTGCAGCATAGTCTTCTTGATGAATGGCAGTCACTTTTTATTAAGAACCATGTTCCTCTTGCTACATACTTTGATTATATTATCTTTTATTCTTACTTACAGCCATTTAGTTGTTGCATTTTCCTCCTTGTTGTGCTTGGAGGAAACTCAGAAGTTGAAGGAGTTAAGGCCTAAAGCTGTGAACAAGCGGCTCAGTTAAGTGGCTGGGAGCGCAGGTTCTCCCTTGTCAGGGTGTGGGGACCAAGTGAGAGGCTGTGCGAAGTGGTTACCCCTGCGTCTGGCCTGTGGTGGGCGTTTAATAAATGCTCGTTTTATGAAGACAAAGTTTTGTTTGCCATGGAGGTTCCAGTAGCATCCTCCAAACCCTCCTCCTGCTCTTTCAATCATTTGCCTTTTCCTATTTCCTGTCAGCTGGGGGAGGTGACAGGGTGGCGGGAGAGGGCTGTCACATTTTAGTCTTATCAATATCCCTTTACAGAGGCAGAATGTCCAACTCCATCTTCTAGACAAGAAACATTCCTGGATTTCTTTTCTTACAATTACCTCAGGGTGACAGGTTAAGATTGAGTTTACCTACAAGGGAGAGAAACCCTACTACTCTGGCTTAATGAAGAAAAAATTCATTTTTCTGCAGGATCGTTTAGTCCGCAGGTAGGCAATCCCGGGCTGGTTACCTGCTCAGGGGAACTGCCTGTTTCCAGCAGCTTGGAGAAAAAGGGAAAGCCAGGGACCAACTGTGCCAGGTGAATCTGTGACTTTTTTTGTTAGGGAAATAATAGATTGCCTGGAAGTTCCACTCAACACCCTTTTGCAGCCACTGGCCAAAGCTGAGCCATGTGGTTATCCCTGCTTGCAAGGGGAGGTCAGTAACGGGCCACCTCCTTCAAGGAAAATGAGATTAGAATAAGAAAGAAGGGGAGAAAGGATGATTGTGTGAAACCAGCAGTCTCTCCCACAGTGAGTTTGAACAGATATTTCCCCCTGGAGAAAGATGTCTAGAAAGCCCTGGCTGGTGGCAAAGTGGATAAAGAGCCGACCTGTGAACCCAAAGGTTGCTGGTTCAATTCCCAGCCAGGGCACATAACCAGGTTGCAAGCCAGGTCTCCAGCCAGGTCTGTTGCTGGAGGCAGGTGAAAGGCAACCATACATTGAAAAAAAAAAAAGATGTTTAGAGACACAGTTGTAATGAAAACAGTTCTGATTCTAGAATTCAGAAACCTGCATTTATAGTCCTAAAAGGACGATATGCTGAAAATAAGAGTCCTAAAAGATTCAGTTGAAACCTAGTGAAATGTCCCTGTTTGTATGAACTGAGACACTAATGAGCTCTTTTTTGAAAATCAAGTCGAAATGGAAACAAAAAAATATTTATTTCATGAGCTCTTTTTTCCTACGTTTTTTTGTGGGGAATTACACAAAACGTAAAATTTACTACGAGGCGACCATTAAGTGAACAGTTCAGTGGTGTTAAGTACATTTACATTGTTGTGCCATCTGTTACCATCATCCATCCCTTTACTCTTCTCATCTTTGAAAATAGACACTCTGTTGCTGTTAAACAAAATCTCCCCCGCTCCCTTCACTGCAGAAGCTGTGCTGACCACTGTCCTACTTTCTGTCTTCATTGGACTGCTAGCAGTAGCTCGTATAAATGGACTTGTACAGTCCTTGTCTGCTTTGTGACTGGCTTATTTCACTTAGCAAAATATCCTTAAGGTCCATCCATGCTGTAGCCTGAGTCAGAATTTGTATCCTTTTAAAAGGCTGGATAACAGTTCGTTGTATGCGGCTACCCCATTTTGTTCGTCCATCAGTGGGCTCTTGGGTTGCTTCCGCCTTTTAGCTCTTGTGAATAGTGCTGCTTTGAACAGGGGTGAGCAGATATTTAAGATCTTGCTTTCAATTCCTTTGAGTATATTATTGCTTGTGCTTTTCTTGTTAAACATTTTTATTGTGTAGTTTGCCAGTACCATTTTGTCCTCTTATTCACCCCTCCCCCATAATCACCATTGTCATCCTGTCTATGAACCCTTCTCCTTTTTGCTTAATCCCCCCATCCCCTAACCTCCCCCTCTCCCCCCACCTCTTCGCTCCCATCCTGCTGTGACACTGTCTCTATTTTGCTTTTTAGTTCAATTTGTTCATTAGATTCTTTTGGTGTCAGTTTTTATTGCTCCTCTTTCATTTCTGACTTCATTTTTTGGAGCCCTCTTTTTTCTCAATGAGTCTGGTTAAAGGTTTGTCAGTTTTGTTTATCTTTTCAGAGAAACAGCTCTTGGATTCATTGATCTTTTGATGAATTATTTTAGACTGTTTCATTAATTTCTACTCTGATTTTTATGTTTTTTTCCTTCTACTTTGGACTTACTATTTTTCAAGTTCATTTAACTGTGAAGTTAGACTGCTGATTTTACTTTTTCTTGTTATATGTTGAGGTAGGCCTGTAATGCTGTGAATGAACCTTCTTAGGATTGCTTTCCCTGTGTCCCACAGATTTTTGTTTTTTTCTGATTTTCATTTGTTTCAAGGTATCTTTTGATTTCTTCCAATGAAATTTTGATCTTGTTGTTGACCCATTTATTGTTTTATGACGTTATTTTACAGTGTTCCTCTTGTGATTGATTTCTAATTTCATGCTTGATATGATTTCAGTCTTCTTAAATGTATTGAGACTTGTTTTGTATCCTAACATGTGGTCTATCCTAGAATATGTTTTATTGCACTTTCAAGTATGTATATTCTGCTGCTGTGGGGTGAAATGCTCCATTTGATCTAGTGTGTCATTTAAGACTGCTGTCTGCTTGTTTGTTTTCTGTCTGGCAAATCTACCCATTGAATTCAATGGGGCTTTAAAATACGTATGACTGTACGTATTTCTGTTGATCCTTCCTTTAATGTCCATCAAGGTTTGCTTTACATATTTAGTTGCATAAATGTTTACTAGGATTGGATTGCTCCCTTTATTATTATGTGGTATCCTTCTGTGTCTTTTACTATAGCCTTGGCTTTAAAGTCTGTTTTGTCAGATATAAGTACTGCTACCCCAGCTTATTTGCATGAAATATCTTTTTCTATCCCTTTACTTTTAGTCTTCGTGTATCTTTCAATCTGAGGTGGGTGTCTTGGAGACAGCGTATACATGGGTCTTGTTTTCTTTCTTTTTCTTTTTTTCAAATTTAAGGTATTTTATTTTATTTTATTTTTTAAAACATTTTATTTTATTTTTTTATTATTTCCAGAGAGAGGGGAAGGGAAAGAGGCAGAGAGGGAGAGAAGAATCAATGTATGGTTGCCTTTCACCTGCCTCCAGCCACAGACCTGGTTGGAAACCTGGCTTGCAACCTGGTTATGTGCCCTGGCTGGGGAATCGAACCAGCAACTTTTGGGTTCGCAGGCTGGCACCTTAGGGGTCTTGTTTTCTTATCCATTCAGCTACCCTATGTCTTTTACTTGGAACATTTAAGCCATTTACATGTAAGTGATTATTGATAAATAGGTATTTATTACCATTTTGTTTTTAAACTATTTCTTTTTTGCCCCTTTTCTTTCCTGTAATTCTTAAATCAAGCAACATTTGTTGCAGTACTCATTCAGTGTTAACAAACTCTTTAAGCTTTTTTTTTTTGTCTGGGAAGCTCTTTATTTCTTCTTTAAGTGCTAGCCTTGCTAGGTAAAGTAGCCTTAGTTGTAGGTCCTTGCTTTCCATCCCCTTGAATATTTCACGCCAGTCCCTTTTGGTTTGAAATGTTTCTGTTGAGAAATCAGAGGATAGTCTAATTGGAGCTCCTTTTGTAGGTAATTTACTGTTTTTATCATTTGGCTTTTAGGATTCTCTTCTTGTCTTTAAGCTTTGCCATTTTAATTATGATGTGTCTTGGTATAGACATCTTTGGGTGCATCATGTTTGGCACTCTCTGTGCTTCCTGGACTAGTGTGTCTTTTTCCTTCACCAGATTAGGAAAGTTTTTGGTCATTATTTCTTCCAATATATTCTTGACCACTTGCTCACTCTCTTCTCCTTCCGGTTTTCTCATCATGCGGATATTGTTATGCTTCATGTTGTCTCAGAGGTTTCTTAAGCTCTTCTCATTTTTTTGTTTGTTTGTTTTTTTTGCCACTCTGCCTGGATGATTTTTTCCCTACCTTGTCTTCCAAATCACCGATTCAATCCTCTGCTTCATCTATTCTATTGCTTATTCCTTCCAGGGTGTTATTTCAGATACTGCATTCTTTACTTCTGACAGGTCTTTTTTTTATGGTTTCTATATCTTTGTTCATGCTGTTGATTATCCTTATAATCATTATTCTAAACTCTATATCTAATAAATTGCTTGACTTCATTTCATTTAATTATTCTTGTAGAGTATTCGCTTATTCTTACATTTGGGGCCTGCTTGTTTGTCTTGCCATTTTGGCTGCTTCTTTGTATTTGCTTCTATGTATTTGGTAGATCTGCAAAGACTCTGATTTTAGGCCAATGTCAGACTCTGCCTGTTAGTGGCTCTGGGCAACCTGTTGAAGCTTTCAGTGAGCCACAGCTTTTGGCTTTCTCTGCTGGGTCTAGGCGTGTTCAGAAAGAACCAGGCTGTGCACCAAGGCAGGCTTTTTACCAGCACTAGGCATAGGGGAGGGTCAGCTAAAGTTTCATATCTCCCAAAATGTGCCTTTGCTATTAGGCTTAATCACTGAGACAGCCTTCAGCTCTGCTCAGCAGCTTGGCTTAAGCAACGTGGGGTGAAGTGAGAAGGATTCTTATAGGTGGGGCTATTGCTTTCCCTCAGGTTGATGTCTCTTGGTGGGAAGTGCTCTGCCTGAGAAAGATGGATTTTTCAGTATGGGGAATGACTCAGCACAGGGATCCTGGCAGCTGTTACTTCAGTTATCTTTCTAGAGCCACCAGCCCCAGACTCTCTTCATGTATCTCTAGTCCATTCTGCCTTTCCTTTGCTGGAGCCCAGGGTAAGTGGTTGCAAGTGAAATGTGCTTTTGCCTTTTAAGAGAGTTCCTGAATTTCAAGCTTTCTCTCCCTGATGGACAGAAACCCTACTGTCTTTCACAGCTGGATGTTATCTGGGTTCCTTTCCCATCTTTGGTGCTGTAGGCTAGGAAACCCAGCTTGGGATTTAGACCCCACACTTTTTAGGGAGAACCTCCCTGCCACTGAAATATCCCACCATAAGGTCAGCTGCTGTGCACAGGAGCCCATCCAGCCTCTTGTACTTCCTCTGTACTCCCTACTGGTCTTATTGTGGTGAAATAGTTTCTTCTGTCTGTAGTTATGCTTTTCTCCAGCTAGTATTCAGTTGGTTATTTAGGATAATGTCCCTTTAATTTAGTTGTAATTCCAGTTTGGTCCTGGGAGGAGGTTATTGTAGCTTCCACTTATTCCTCCACCCTCTTGGGCCTCCTAACTTTCAGTTTTTATGCTTTTAAACAAAAATGCCATGCTTCATGAGCCAGATTCTTAACTGTGAGGTCCATGGGAAAACAACCTTTACCCCTGAGTTTTCAAGGAGAAACATAATGTTCCTTTTTGGTTTTTCATGATTATTATAAATATTTATCTTGGACAAAGGATTCCATTTTAATAGACTTGAAATTTTGGAAATTCAATTTATTTTATTTTTTAAAAAAGATTTATTATTTTTAGAGAGAGGGGAAGGGAGACAGGCAGAGAGAGAGAGAGAGAAGGAGAGAGACATCAATGTATGGTTGCCTTTCACCTGCCTCCAGCCAAGGACCTGGCTTGCAACCTGGTTATGTGCCCTGGAATCAAACCAGCAAGTGAAAATTCAGTTATTAAAATGACATTCTTTTAAAAATTATCTTACATCTTTCTTTTAATTTGTTATGCCTCAACATTTTAAACACTAAAATGAAGAAAAACTTTAAAAAATACTCTATTTTTCCCTGGCTGGTGGCACAGTGAATAAGGTGCCAGCCTGCAAACCCAAAGGTTGCTTGTTTGATTCCCAGTCAGGGCACCTACCTAGGCTACAAGCCAGGTCTCCAGCCAGGTCCTTAGCTGGAGGCAGGTGAAAGGCAACCATACATTGATCTCTCTCCCTCTCTGCCTCTCTTCCTTCCCCTCCTTCTAAAAATAATTTAAAAAATCTTTTAAAAAATACTCTTTCTTATTTAAAAAATTGTATTTATTGTGGTGGTATTTCATTAAAGTTTATGAACAAAGAACAGATATTTCTTATTTTTCTCCCTGGTTTATGTTTATTTTCTTAAAATGAGTAATATTGGGCTTTTGAGAAAGTCTAGGTAGCTTGGTGTGATCTGTAAGTAATATTTTATTTTGCATTAATCTTCTATTTTTTGTTTTTCCATCTTAATAAGTGATCAGTACCCATGATAACTTTACCTAGAAATGCTTGAATTTATTGCACAAGGTAAATTTTTATGATGTACTTTTCTCTTCAACAGCATTTCTTAGTGAATTGGCTAGAAGGTAAGAAGAGGTAGACTCTCTTAGTTACTGTTAGTTTTCATCTGACTGACTATCTCTTCAGACTAAAGTGGAACTCACTGGAAAGATAGATAGAAGTAAAAGTCGTTTAACCTGGAGCAATTCATTTTTAGAAATATGTGACTTTAACTGCATCCAGTGGAGGAATGTGGTTCCTGATATTTCTCTCATTCCTCCTGTGGCGTTTGGCTGTAGGAGGGGCCTTCTTGGGCATTGTTTGTGGCTCCCAATCTCTCCCTTCCTCCTAGAGCCTTCCCGTCTTCAAGTAGTAACAGACAACGCGAAAGCCTCCCTTATTCCTATCACCCCCTTCAAAGCATGCACACATCAAAGTGGAGAAAAATACAGTTTTGGTAGGATGGGTTCATTAAAGAAAAAAATGATATTAAAGTGCTATATATTTATTATAAAAATTAGAGTATATAGCTAATAAAAATAGAATATAAGACTCTTCTCTGGTCTTCTTAGAAATAAATAGTATTAATGTTTTGGCTCTTGTTTTTCTAGTCATATGTATACACATATGTATACATATACACATACACATATGCAATGTATAAATATATATTCATACACATATACAATGTATATGTGTGTATACATTGTATACAATGTATAAATACATGCCATATACTCTGTAATGAGCATCATTTTTACTTCCTAACATATTGAGAAAAATCTTTCTTTGGCCTTTAAATGTTCTTCGTAGTATGTATTATTATTAATTATTTTTAAAAGATTTTATTTATTATTTTTAGAGAGAGGGGTAGGGAGAGAGGCAGAGAGGGAGAGAGACATCAATGTATGGTTGCCTTTCACCTGCCTGCAGCCAAGGACCTGGCTTGCAACCTGGTTATGTGCCCTGGCTGGGAATTGAACCACTGACCTTTGGGTTTACGAGCCAGCGCCTTATCCACGGTGCCACCAGCCAGGGTGCCGTAGTATTGTTTTTAATGGTTGTATTTATGTATGAAAACATACATTTAAACAGTCTCCATGAATGGAAACTTTGATTTTTTTTACCCCTTTTTTTGCAATTATGAAGAGTACTTTGAAACTATCGTTTTAAATATATCTAAATATTTGTGTATTTCATTATTTACTTAAGATAGATTTCCAGATTTTCTGAGTCAATGGTTATGTAATTTAAAAATATATTTTATTAAAGATATCAACTTAAAAGAAAAAGAAACTGCAAAATACCAGTGCTTTTTACAATATTGAATATGTCTTCAATTGATAGCATTTTGAATATATTGGTTAAATAACTACTAAAATTAGATATACCTCTTTTTTAATGTAGCTACTAGAGATTTAAAAGTTATGTATATGTCTCATATACTTCTATTGGACAATCCTGTTTTAGAGAGAGGATTTAGTTAAAGGATTTAGTTAGCATCAGGTAACTAGAATCCTCTTAGCCAATGGCTGAACATATAGGGCCTTAAGAAATCTGGCCCCCTCGTCCAGCTAGGTGTTTATTCTGTTTAACCAAAGGTGGGTACGTCTATAAAATATTTTGGCCAATTCACATTTGTTGAATAACACTAAAGTCACCAGTGGGAGAATGTTTCTAACATTTTAATTATTCCAATTCTCAAGCCACAGTGAAAGCACATTTCTCACCTTTGCTGAATTAATTAGGAAGTCTCTGGTGGAAACGGTAGCTGATGCCTTTGCAGTGGCTGTCCCTGGAGCTTAGCCTCTCTGACTGAACTACAGCGCACCTCCTCTGCAGTAATATCCTGAGCTGGGACCACAAAGCAGCCCCTAGGGTGGTTTGCAAGCTGGAATCTGTGCATGGCCCTAGGGCTGGCTTTTCCATTGGTTAAGGAACCTGAGGAGGTATTCTAGGTGCCTGCCTTCTCTTTCCTTTCAGGATTCCCCTCCTCTACTTTAAAGAAAGAAACACCCTTCCCTCCCTCCCACCATCCCAAATCTCACTGTATTACAGTGCTGAGAGGCACCAAAACAGTGAGGGGTGGGGTGGGATTTAAGAATGTAAAACAAAGAATACCCCTTAAAAATGATTAAAATGGTCTGTGCCCTATTGCTTCTAGGACAAGTCTTTATGACTATCACCTTTATCCACCCATCCATCCATCGGTGGTCTGTCTATCCGTCCTAGAATGAGAATTCTGAAGTGAGCAGTTGCCCTGGAGATCCACAGGAACATGGTTTTTAAATAGAAAACTAAACTCAGACTTCCCTTGTCAGAACTTAAGTCTAATTAAGCTGATGAATTTGACAGTGAGGACTGATTTTGCCAATTAATTATTAGAAAAGACATTTTCAATTAATTGAAGAACTAAATTTGCTGCTCCTTAATAATATGCTGAAAATGATAATTTCTTATCTTTTAAAATTTACCGTAAATATTAGTTGTCAACTTCAGAATATACGTGGAAATTCTTTTAGGGGTCCGTGAACACCGAATGATTAAAGCCTGTGACTTAAAGTCACATAAATATAACATTACCCTTTCCATGTTGACATCTTTGAAAGTCTATCATAACTATTATCCATGAAGTTTCAAGAAGAGAAACAAAAGATGCAGAAAGACATTTGAGGAAAGAAATAGGAGAAAGAGACTCCGATGGTGTTTGCTGTAGGGTGGCAAGGACCGGTGCTACCGGTGTTGTAGGGTGGCAAGGACACAGAAGAGAGAAAGACACCAAGTCCCCAGCTCCAACGAGCTGCAAATGTTGGGATGTTGTCAGCAAGGCTGGCGGCTCCGTGTACGGATGTTCATCCTGGCCTCAACTGTTGTCTAGACTTTTGCAAGGGTCTAATCTTGATGAGCTGGAAATACTTTTTCTTTGATCCTCGAATTCCTTGGGGTCACATTGCTCTTGAGGCTTAGCTGACTTGAGACACCAGCCACTTGTGCTTATGGGGATTCTTGTCTGGGTCTGTCTGTCTGTCTCCGGGTATTTGTATGGGCCCTAACCACGGAGAACTGAACTGAGGTAGCCCCAACAGGGGAGGCCCAACTTCTGAATTCACTGGAGCTGTTGGCTTCAGAAGGTTATCCCTGGCGTCTGCAACGCTCTGTATTTTTATCTGAGTGCGATGACCCAAAGTGATTATAAAAGACACTTGGTATATACAGTTAAAGGTTTTCTACACCAGCCCTATATGTAAACATAAGAGCACAGGAGTACTGGGAGCTGTTTAGGTAATGAAAGTGTTTTCTTTTTGTTTCGAAAATTTTTATAAGACTTTTTGTTTGAGAATTACTCTTGGATTTTTGTTGTTTTATCATATGCATTTATGAGGAGTATAAAAGAACTCTAAAAGAATCTCTTGGATTCTTCATAATATGGGAAAAGATAAGGCAAACTCAGGAAAAAACAAAACCCACTGTGAATATTTAGCAGTCTTGAATGAACATGCTTTTTTCCCCCTTATTTTGAAAAGTAGAACATATCATGACAGTCTTAAAGTCAAATCACTGCAATGTTGTTTAAATTAAAAAATGGTTCCCCATCCCCATGAAAAGCCATTTGCATGAATTTTCATGCACCTACAGATACATGTTTATGAAAGTCACTCTTTTTTTGAGATTTTTGTAGATAGACAGCCTGTGAAATAATAGATCTTTATTTAATAGGAATAAAGTGGGAAATCAGATTTCACAGAAGTTTTATTTAATAAGTCTAACTTTTGTCAAAACTACAAAAAGTAGTTTTCTATTGGCTTTTCATGACAGTGAATCATCATCCCTATGACTCATTCAGTTCCTTTTAAAAAACCTCTCATTGTTTTGTGGCATTTCAACTGATTTTAATAAAACTCTCTTGCTCTAGGACAAAAGTCCAGAGTGAAGTATTTGTATGTAAAGTTTAAATTTATGGGAACAGCATTCGAGTTCTTGTTTTTTTGCACTTGTGACACATATACTCTGGTTAATAATTAAGATCCTAAGAGTTTTTCCAAAAGATATTTACAGAGGGATTTTAAATAATACCAGATGCCTATAAATCTTGCAGATATTCTTCAGGTCAAGTTTAGCAACTCAAGAAAGTGAAAGTAGGCACACCTTTCCTTTTGCATTCCTATGCTTTTGTTTAAAAAAGTTGAGGAGCTCATCAAGGAGAAAAATAGGTAAGAAGTAAGTAAGCTTTAAACTTAGAACATGGCCAGGAAGTAATGGCTATGTCTAATTCTGAAAGTAATTCTTAGGGGAGTAGGTTAATCCTTTAGCAACCCTGTGTAGATTAATGGCAAAAAAGCAACCTCTGAACCCTAGTTACTGTGGTATGTCATGCTTTTAAAGTTGTCTCAGTGTTTGGTGGTTTTTGCTTGGTAGTTTTTGCATTTTCAAAACTCAGTCTTATAGTCAACATCATTAGTGATGAGGGAAATGCAGATTTAAACCACAACTATTTCACATCAACTAGGATGACTATAATAAAAAAAGGAAGAAAAGTGTTAGCAAGCAAGGGTATGGAGAAAATGAAACCCACACACGTTGCTGGTAGGAGTGTAAAATGCTGCAGCAACTGTGAAAAAGTTTTTTACTTCTTCAAAAACCCAGACAATTGCCATATAACCCACAACTCCACTGCTAGATCTAGCTCAGGCAAAGGAACTGAAAGCAGGGACTCGAAGTGACATGCTAGTATACCAGTTGCCATTGCTGCATTATTCCCAGTAGCTAACAGGTAGAAGCAACCCAAGGATCCAACAGATGAGTGGAGAAGTAAAATGCGGCGTCTATGTACAATGGACTGTTGATTCAGCTATAAAAAGAAATGAAACTCTGACACATGCTACCATATGGATGAGCTGTGAACACATTGTGTTGAGTGAAATAAGCCAGACACAGGAAGAGAGCTATTGTATGATTCCACTCATAGGAGATATCCAAGTGAGGCAAATACATACAAATGGCAAGATTAGAGGTTAGCAGGGCTGGGGAAAGGGAGAGTGAGAGAGCTGCTGTTTAGTGGTTGTGGACTTTCTGTTTGGGTGGCAGCGGTTGCATGACACTATAAATTATGTAATTAATGCCACTGAATTACATATTGTGATATGGTTGTAACGGCACATTTTATGTAATATATATTTTACCACCATTTAAAAAAGGTAGAAGTGTAATGGGATTGCAAACTTGAAATAGCTGAATTATATGATATGTGCGAATTATATCTGAATAAAGATGTTTATCTTTTAAATGCAGTTTTGGGAGCTGGAGGAGTATTAAATAGGAAGACATGATCCTGACTTGATTTATGGCACCGACCGGCTGCTGGTTGTAGGTTCGCTGCTGACATTTCTGGTCTCTGGTTAATCGAACGCCTTGTTACTTACCCTCCTGCTCTTGCACACTGTGGTTCTGTGGTCATAAGGTGGCCATTGCTGGTGAGCGCTGGTTCTCACCCGGCACATTTCCCCCAGTGCTGAGAAGAATAGAAATTCTCTCATCTCGTCAAGGCGGGGCTGTGGACTTTCTGGGTCCCAAGGGTTCTGTAATCATGATGCATTTGGGAGCAGTATGGATGGGTCATGCTGGCAGAACACATGTTTGCTTAAACCGGCTGATTTTTAAGGAATCTGCATTTTCTTACAAGAACATTCTTTTGAGCAGGTATTTCTCACTTTGTCCCCTTGATCTCTTTTGTGGGTGTCAACTGTTTTCAGGATTGAAAACTTTCTGAAGATTGGATTATTTTAGAATTAATTGTCTGGGCATCATTGCAGCCCTCTGTGTTTTCTCACAGATGCCCAATTATGCTTTTATTAAATATGCTCTTTTTTTGTGTGTGTGGGGGGGTCAGGCATTTAGTTTAAGCCTGAAATGGAGAGCGCATTATTCGATTATGTCTTAATCTGTCTAGAATGCCTTTCCTCCCATCTTTGCATGAACCAGACCTCATCTGCCCTTCAAGATATATTATTGTAAGTGCTCTTTAATTTTTTATCTCATGAAACTTGCTTTGACCTTCTCTTGTTTGAACACAGGCTCAGGAGTAGGTCAGACCTGGTTCTGTTTGTGACATTGCTACTTGCTATGTGGGTGACCCCGGCGAGTCGTTGAAATTTTGTCCCTGGTTATTGGCTTCTCATTTGAAAAGTAGAGGTGTTTTCCTCTTTTGCAGCCCATCCGTTTCCATTTCTCCCAAAGAGACCATCAACTTGATTTTTTTGCTTTGTGCAAAGTGAAACGAAAGTCTGTTTTAAACGCAGTTCTTAGCTTTCTTATCTTCAGATCATAAGTGCAATAAATGCACAAAACTATCCTTTGAAATGTCATCTCAATTTTTTATGCACTTTGACAACTTTAAGAGCACATTTTAAATTTTGAGGCCCCCCACCCAGATCCTCTGAGGATGTCAGACTTTGAAACAAACTCAAGAGTTTAAGACTCTGCTTGTGAACAGTCTGTCTCGTCTCTGTTTCTTTGTCTACTTTTTTTTTGTCAACACATATATAGTATTTTATAGATCATTACACAACATTTATGTTTCCACATGGCATTTTAATACATATTGTTGGAATCAATGAATTGGTTTTATTCAGAGACCAACAAATTGGGTACGACAAAGCAGGAGAAGGGAAAGACATGTCTAAGCCTTAGTATGGATTTATTTTGGGGTTGATTCACACATTGTACCCAGAAAAAGAAGTGGAAGAGGCCTGCAATGCTTTCATTTGTTCGGAAATCATCATTTTTTGCCAGCGAGAAACTGGCTTTCTAGGTTGTGTGACATTTTGGGAAAGAGGAATCCCTGAGGTTTTGGAATCATCCAACAGGACAGTTCTTGTTTTGGCCTAAATTCCAAGAACTTCTTTTCCGAATCGTTGCTTGTTAAAGCAACTCAGGTTATTGCCATCCAATTGAACATTCCTCAGTTGTTTTGAAGAATGTTCTAGGGGTCATGCTTTCCCTCTGATTGTAGCTTTAATGGTGGCGTAGGTGTTCCTGAGCCTTGTGTGTTTCCATAGGGGCTACAACTCCTCGTGGCTCTGTCCCCTTTCCAGTTTAAGATTGAAGTGCAGATTTGTTGCTGAGTTCTGCTAAAGGAATTTTTGATATGCACGTAGCTGGTGAAGTGACATAAATTTCAAACTTGTTTCTTTGAAGATTTATGAGGCACTTTTGTTGATGTTTCTTGCTTCATTTCCCTTACCCATCACAGAAATAAAATTCTGGGCTAGGCAGCCGCCAAGGCCCTGGATCTGCATGAGCATGTCAAAAGCATTTTAAGAAGAGCAAACTATTTAGAGGAAGAATTTGGAAAATCAGCCTTAAGGGATTTAACACATTTTTCTTCTAATTCAGCCCCGTGTTTGCCCCTAATGGAGAAAGTTCATTAATGGGTAACATTTACTGAGTCAGGAAAGGCTTTCAGAAACTAAGTGTTTTTCTATAGTCCCAATTGAAAGAAAATACTTATTTGGAAATCTGAAAGAATAAATTTAGACTGTAACTTATACTTACTCATTTAATGCACATGTAATGATATAAATGTAGGTTAACTAACTGGCTTGATGATGGAGAGTAAAATGAATTGGAGATTTTTAAGTTCTGTATAAATTTCTAGGAAGACAGAATGATTGAGCAGGATAGCATGACTTGGATTTCGAGGCATCACGCCACAACTTTGCTAGCCTGTTTTAACCTTCCTGACGCAGACCTGGGCCAGGGTTGTAACTGTGGCGTGGAGGGCAGTTTTATACTAGTCAGTGTTCCAAATTTGTTACATTTTTAATCACATAATCGAAAAACCTCAGGCCAATTCCTGTACTTTTACTGAATTCCTGTCTGGCAGGAGAGGAGTGTGTGTGTGTGTGTGTGTGTGTGTGCACATGTGTGTCTGAAAAGAGGGAAATATGAACTTCAGCCTTATTGAAATAGGGACTCTTTTTTCCCCCCACTGGCTGTACCAAGGAAATTAATACAAAAGTGTTTTGATAAATATTGGAGTATTTTTGAAACGTTTGGGTGTGGCTATTTATTTTATACTGGTTACTTACATTCATATTCAGATGTTGATTTGACCCAAAGATCAAAGACTATTACAGGAATATTAGCTTATTAATTTTTATAAACATCTCTGTGTAGTGGGAAACTTTTAAAAATTTTATTTCATTCTACATGTGATAAAATTGAAAGATCTTATTATCACTTGATAAGGTGACAGGTGCTTCATTCCACTCTATACCTATAGAGGACCCTATATATACAATACTATTAAGAATTTAACATGTTTTTGAGAATAAGGCCAACTACCTACAAAAGAGGTTAAGAAAAAAAATAAAATGTGGTAATATTTAACCCTTAGAATTTTCCAAAATTTTATGGTCAAACATTCTTAAGTTGTATGACTGTTATGAAGTTAACATAATTTAATATTTATGACATATCTATTTGTTCATAGTATTATAGAATAATAGATATGGTGATATTTATAGAAATAAGTCTTTTAAGATAGTGGGACAAATAACTGGATTTTCCAAATGCTCTGAAGACTGATTTAATATGATACTCGTATTGGAGGGGCTGGTATAGTGCTCTCTGCAGGTTAACATGTCTGATTGCCTTATGTTCTGTGTATGACCTGTGCGCTGTCCCTCTTGGGTGAAGTTCAAGGCTGGGACATTCAGAGTGGGTAAGCAAATCCTCTCAGTTAATAAATGGCTTATATGTGCCATTGATCAGATGGCAGAAATCTTGAAATCGGAACTGATGCTGACTGCATTGTCCTTTTTGGAAGGAAGGCCTCCTTTCAGCACGTTTAACATCACAGCATGTCTTAGAGAGCAGTTTTGTTTTTAATCCAGTCGTCCCCTTGGTGCCTCAGTCAGTCTCCAGTTACTTGATGGATCTGTAGCATCGCACTCTTTTCTGAGGCTGCTGCTATCTTTACTCCAGGAGTGACCTTGTAATTACAAAGTCTCCCTCCAGAAGAGAGTAAGGACCAAAGACACTGCAGATGTTGGCAGTGTTGCAGGGGAACTTCTAATTATGCTGTGAGAATGAGTGAGGAAGGAAGTCTGGGTGGGAGGCAGCCCCTCTCACTGATGCGTAGAGCGCAGAGCACCTGTGGGCCTGCTCTGTGATTATTTTGCTGTTACCGTGCTTGGAGGGGGTGACTGCCTGGTGGACAAGCTGTGTACGTACTACACCCAGGACTGCAGCTTTCTGTGCTGTTCCAAGCGCTCCTAAGGCAGGTTTCAGAACTCCTTAGAGGTTGTTAACGGGCTGCATGTAGGACTTAATCAACGATGTCTTTCCTGATGGTTGTAGTAGAGAACTGGTGAGCAATTGAAGATGATATCAGTAGAAGGAACAGAGGGTAAAATGGATGTTTCGCTGTCTTCACACATATACTATAATAACAACAATAACAAGCATAACAAAGGACTGAAGGCTAACACTTTGCCAAGGATTCCCACTATATTCAGTCACCCTCACCGTGCTCTTGTTAGCTGGGTGCTGTTTATCGGCATTTTACAGAGGGGAGCTTGGAGGCTGGGAACCTCATCATGACATACTCGAGGCCATAGGCTAGTGGATTGGGTGCAGTCTGTCTGGTTCTAAAGCCCTTGGAACTCTGTTACTACACCCAGTCTCCTTGTACCAACTAAGTAGGTCTGCCCACCTTCAAGAAGTTCAGGATGCTGTAGTTTTTAAGATCAATTTTTGTTTGTCATGCCTTGAAAAATGAATTTACAGTCCTTTAAAACTGGCTGATTCCTCTACTTGTAAAATATCTGGATCACTTTTATTTACCAAGATCGTCAAAACCTTGGCATGTCCCCCTTACTACAGGAAAACAGGGTGTGGAATCGACAATACACTTTATATTACACGTATATAAAACCTTATAATAGTTTTTGTTCTGGAAGGTATAGGATTCACATGAAGAGGAGGGAAACTTTTTAATTTTTAGTGGGTATCTTTGATTTTTGTTTGGAACGTGCTGACCTTTTTATCATGCTGAAGTTTTACTTGAAAATGCAAGTCTGTATTGCATATCATAGTTTGAAAGTCAGGTCCTGATTCTGTCGACGTGGACTTAATGGCTGGTGGCCGAGGGTGAAGAGCCGGCCACCCCCTAGGCTTCCTTCTCAGCTGTTTGCAGGCTCCATTAATGCTCAAGTCGCTGCTATCACATTCTTCGTTCACTGTGGACCATTGTGTCTCCCGAAGTCTGCTAGTAGGACTAGCTAAGACTCTCCAGGATAGAGATGATCTTGGGAAGCACGTTTACTAAAGATGCAGTGTCTCATGCTGTCCCCTTCTCTCTCCTCTTCTCTCCCACAGATGAACACAATGACGTGCAGAAGAAAACCTTTACCAAATGGATAAATGCTCGCTTTTCAAAGGTAACCAAGACTTTCAAAACATTGCTGATGATTCCGATGCTTCATCCTGATAGATGGAGTTTGTTTGGTAGTGCAGTGAATTTTTCCCATGGAATATGATCTAATAAAAATATACAGATACATTTATTTTTCCTTTTTTCTCTTTAAAAATAGGTTGAAATGAAAATTCTGGTGTAAATAGTTTGTGGTATAAACAGCTCTTTATTTTTACAAGGTAGTCTCTGGATATCAAGGCAACAGTTGGCTGTTTTTGACTTTGTGAATCCTGGGTACATTTAGGGAAGGAATGTGTTGTTGGGAAAATTTTGAGTTGACTTGGCTAAAAAGATTATTTTATTTTGCCTGGTTAAAATCAAGTTGTTATCATTCAGGTAAACATTCTACTCTGTGCAGAAAAGTTTCGGGATTTTTATGCTTACGGTTGTGGCCAGTAATGATTATCTACCACGTTGTTCTTTTCTTGTGAACTTCCTCATTTCTTTCCCCAGAGATCTGTTCTTTCTCATTATTTCTTAACACTTGGATTATAATGAAGGTTTTGATTGGTGTGTTTCTTAGGGGCAGTGTAAGCTGAAGAGAGGAACTGGCAGTGCCATTTTCAGACCCTGTCCCAGTAGAGTTAACCATTAGTGGCTGAACTGCTTCCCTCATGGTGTAATCCAGGGGCTCCTGGAATTTTGTCTTCTAAGTCTGAGATGGGAGGAGAATGTTCAGGTGAATGGATTTTATGATGATACTATAGCAAGATGAGAGAGAGATGTTTCTCGGAGAAACACCATTATGGTTTTTTAAATAGTATGAAAGCTATTTTAATTGAGTTATTTTTCAGAATTTTCTGCTTGGGAAGGCTGCAACGGTCAGGAAAGCAAACTCTGGTATTTCTTTGAAGCACAATGAGAATGTTTTAAGATTACTTCAAGTAGCAGTGCAGTTTAAAAATTGCTCTGCATCCCAATATTTACTGTTGATTATTTGATTGCCAGTGCAGTTTTAGGTTTTGCAAGTTTTTGTTGAAGGATACTTAGTTCTACCTCTGAGGATGTAAGGAATGTGAAAACTGTCTGACTTTGACAGAAAGGTCAAGAATATAGAGGTGCTTGCATAATTGGTGGTTTTCTGTGTAAGGATTATTCCAAAGCACACGTAGGTATTTTTTTGGTAAATTAAAATTTTTGCTGTAGAGGCATAGGTAACATTTGGGTGCTTTGGATTTCCAGTAGATTATTTTATGAACTTGATACTTAAAATTTTACCTTTGTAATCTATATGTTGTTTTGTAATATTAAATCAGGGCTTTAACTTCCACATAAATTATTTACCTCAGGAGGCTTATGATTATTGCCAAGACACTGAAAAGACCAGATAACATTACCATTTTTAGTAAAAGTTGCAGTTGAGTAAATTGACACAGAAGCTACAAGCCTGTTTTGTTTGGAGAAAGAGTATCAAAAGTAGAGCTGACCCTGGAAACATTTCCCTTTAGATTATGTGTAGTAAGAAATCAGAGTTCAATAAAAGGGGGATTTGGATGAGTCTGAAACAAATTTATCAAAGAAATTATGAATGTTTAGATGTAATAACACGGAGGACTCGTGGTGGTGACACTAAACTATCTCATCTACATCTCCGCCTATACCTACCAATATCTGTATCTATACCCATATCTCTATCTCCATCTCCATCTCCTTCAGTTCCTTTTTATGCTGGCTTCCTAAGTCCCTAAGTCAGGCTGCTTCCATACCGGTGGTCAGGAAAGGGGTAGACGCCTCTCACAGCTCAACTCCTGCTGAGCTGGTGCAAGGTTGTATTTGGGTGTGGTGTCCCTTGCTCATTGAAAGGCTAGCCCTGGGGGGAAATCCTGTTGAAGGGGATGCAGTGTGTATCATTCTTATTTTATCCGTGTCCTTGGTGTATCACAGTGGACTTTAAAGTAGAATTATTGAGTCTGCTACTTTCCTACGGAGCGGGTCCCTTTAGAGAAATAGGTCCCCATGTAGGAAGAAACCCACGAGAGTCTGATGGCATCTTCTGCCATTTAGGAAGTTGCTTTAAATTCCT
This sequence comes from Noctilio leporinus, assembly GCA_004026585.1. NCBI lineage: Eukaryota > Metazoa > Chordata > Mammalia > Chiroptera > Noctilionidae > Noctilio > Noctilio leporinus. The sequence continues at coordinate 187,628 of PVIW01000912.1, read as the reverse complement.
TCCTTGGACGTTCAAACTTCATGGCTCTCTCTCCAGCCAGAGTCCTGAACGCTAATTCTCCTTGATTCCAGCACCATTCAACACTGCCCCTTTCTCTCCGTCTTTACTGACGCCTCTTTTTGCCAGGTCACTATGATCTGAGTTACGAGAAGTTTTGGCTTTAAAATGGGCAGAAAAGGCTAGTGGGAGCCCTGCCAGCTCACCCGCCCGGGCGATCTGCCTTCCAGATGATAATGCATATGATACTTGCTCATAAAAAGGTAAAGTTGCTTGGAATGCAATTGATTATCGCCTTGTAGACAGACCTGATTTTCCATCTATTATGCATTTATGTCAGCCTTCCTTTGTATAAACATAGGGCATTTTGAAGTCTCCTTGGAACCAATTTTAACACCTCACTGGTTTCCCCGTTAATTAATGAGTTGCAGTCTTTGACACGTGTGAATATTATATTTTTTATGAGATCCATGACTTTACCTTAAATAAAACAATTATTCCTAACGCAGGGGCCTCTGTGATAATTTGCCAGCTGGTCCTTCCTCTGCATGCTTCACCTTATCCATCCCCTTTCTTTCACTTTCTACGGAGTCGCTGCAGTGATCCTAAAGTAGAAGCCTAAATACTGCTTTCTTTTCAGTAAAATCTTTCAATGGCTGTTCATTGCTAGTCCTTGGCTTTTAAGGCCTTAAATAGCTACCCCTCCATTTTGCTTCTAATTTCATTTTACGTAACTCTTGCCCCTAGTTATGTTCTAGTCAGACGGTTTGTGGCCCCCACCCCACGGGTCTTCCCATGGCATTTACAAAAGGACCTTTCTCCCTCATTCCCTGGCCAGCTAACTGTCATTCTTCCTTGCCTGAGCTTCAGTGCCACTTACTCAAGGGCACTTTTTCTGAGCTCCCAAGTCAGGTAGGTATGCGCTAAACTCTTAAAGTATGATTCCCTTGTTTACTGGATAGGACTCTTCAACGAGGACCTGCCTATAAATTCACAGGGAAGAAAATGAGATTTGAAACATAAAATTGGCTTAATCCATTCCTTGTTAAGGGAGTTGAAAAAGAGCTTGAGAATACTGAATAATATGGATACAAAACCGTATTTTAATTGGATTTTATTTTCCACTCTTTTAAAAGATTTAATTTTAATTTAATTTTTATTTTTAAAAAGATTTTATTTATTATTTTTAGAGAGAGGGGAAAGGAGAGAGGCAGAGAGGGAGGGAGACATCAATGTATGGTTGCCTTTCACCTGCCTCCAGCTATAGACCTGGCTGGAGACCTAGCTGGAGACTTGGCTTGCCACCTGGTTATGTGCCCTGGCTGGGAATCGAACCACGACCTTTGGGTTCTCAGCCCGGCACCTTATCCATTGTGCCACCAGCCAGGGCTAAAAGATTTAATTTTTTAAAATAGATTTTATTACAGTTGTCTCAATTTTCTCCCTTTCCCTGCCTCCACAGGTACTCCCATTCCCTCCAGCAGCGCCCCGTTAGTTCATGTCCGTGGATCATGCATAAAAGTTCTTTGGCAGCTTCGTCCTGAGTTCCCATACTATTCTTAACACCCCCCTGTCTGTTTTGTACCTACCAATTATGTTCTTAAGTGCTGCATGTTTTCCCCTGCCCTCCTCATCCCCTTTCCCAGTCGATAACTCTCCAAATGATCTCCTTATCTACGACTGTGTTCCTGTTCTGGTTGTTTGCTTAGTTTGTTTTTTAGATTCAGTTGTTGATAGTTGTGAGTTTGTTGCCATTTTATCGTTCATAGTTTTGATCCTCTTCTTTTTCTTAAATTAAGTCCCTTTAACATTTTATGTAATAAGGGCTTGGTGATGATGAACTTCTTCAGCTTTACCTTGTCCGGGAAGCACTTTATCTGCCTTTCCATTCTAGGCGATAGCTTTGCTGGATATTGGAATATAGGTTGTAGGTCCTTGCTTTTCATCACTTCGAATACTTCTTGCCAGGCCCTTCTAGCCTGCAAAGTTTCTTTTGAGAAATCAGCTGATAGTTTTATGGGAGCTCCTTTGTAGGTAACTCTCTGCATTTCTCCTGAGCTTTTAAGATTCTCTCTTTATCTTTGACCTTTGGCTTTAGTTATTACATATGTTGGTGTGGTCCTCTTTGGGCTTATCTTGTTTGGGACTCTGTGCTTCCTGGATTTGTATGTCTACTTCTTTCGCCACATTAGGGGAGTTTTCTTTCATTATTTTTTCAAGCAAGTTTTCAGTTTCTTGCTCTTCCTACTCTTCTGGCACCCTTATGATTAGAATGTTGGCATGTTTAGAGATGCCTCAGAGGCTCCTTATTCTATCCTCATTTAAACATTTTTTCTTCTTACTGTTCTAATTGAGTGCTTATTTCTTACTTATGTTCCACATTGTTGATTTGACTTCCAGCTTCATCCTCTTCATGGTTGGTTCCCTAGGTTTTTTCTTTATTTCACTTAGTATAACCTTCATTTCTTCCTGGGTTTTTTAACATGTTGTTACCATACTCGATGAGTTCTTTGAGCATCCTGATCACTAGTGTTTTGAACTCTGCATCTGATCGGTTGGCTATCTCCATTTTTATGGGGTTTTGTTTAATTCTTTCATTTGGGCCATATTTCTTTGTCTCCTCAATTTGGCAGCCTCGCTGTGTTTGTTTCTGTGTATGAGGTAGAGTTGCTTTTACTCCATGTTTTAGTAGCGTGGCCTATGTAGAAAAGGCACCTATAAATTATGTGGGGTGCAGCCTTTGGTAGTGGCCAGGGTGGGATAGCCTGCTTCACTGCTTTGTGACTCAGCATTGTGGGAGGACCCTGAGAGGGGACAGTGCTGCTGCCTGGCTTCTGGAGGTTTGCCTGATACTCACCCCTTTTCTAGTCACTTCACCCATTTCCTGTATACAGTTGGCACCCTTCCTGGGGCTTGCATACATTCTAATACCACATGGGCCCTTTAAGTAGTAAAAATCCAGCAGTTCCTTCTGCTGCCAAAACCCCCACTGGTTTTTACTGCCAGAGGTGATGGGGGTTTACCTTCTTTGGGCTGGAACCCTGGGCTGTGTGGTCTGGCCTGGGGCTGTTATCACTCGATCCCAGGTTGTCCCTCCTGACTCTTGTCCATCACATGTGAATATGGGACCTTCCATTCTGCAGCTTCACAATATCATGTTGCCTCTCTGCCCCATCTCTGTGACTCTGCCTCTCACCCATATAGATGAATGTGACTTCTTTTAATCCTTGGTTGTTGGACTTCCATATATAGCTCGAATTTCTGATGGTTCTGGTTATCTGTTTTTGAGATCCGGTTGTAATTCTTTCTGTGCATATTCGAGGAGGCAAAGTGTCTACCTCCATCTCCATCTTGACTGGAAGTCCATGGTTTGATACACACACACACACACACACACACACACACACATATGTATATGTAATTCAGTATAACTATATATTATTATTGCTCTAAGTCTTTGTTAATATCTCATAGAGTATACAATGCTTTGGAGTTTGGATATCCTGAGAAGACACACAGTATAGAAAAACTTACGCTTGTTGGATTTTAAAAAGCTAGGCAAAAACTCAGAAGAAAATGAGTATCTAAAAGAATAAGAGTTAGGAAATTAAATACTTCTTCCTGTATTTGCCATTCACTTATTTATGACCTTTGGCAAATTATTAGCCAATTTTTTCCGGCCACTTAGTTTTTATTCCCCTAGCTATGAGACACACTTGCTCATAATTACTTGGCTCACATTGCTAAGAAATAGGGAGGGGTTATTGAGAAACTTTCTGGAAGATTATAATTACATAGGGGTGCTAAATTAAGACCCTGTCAAGGACCCCCAACTTGTGGTATCCCTGGCCTGGGCGATACGTATATTTAAAAACAGAAATGGAAATGTAAAAGCATTGGCTCAGGAAGCCCATTTTGTTCCATACTCTGGTGGGTAAAATGTGTTTTGTTCCCTAATTTGAAGAGCCTTTGGTTTGTTCATGGGCTGGTCTCCTGGTAGGGGCAGCAAAGGTCTCTTGCCTCATGGTTGGGAAATGTGTTCTGACTTGAAGCCTGCATTTCCTTGGCTGACTTTCGGAGCTTCTCAACGGGCAGAGCTGAGATATATGAGTGGCTGAAGCTCTTTCATCAGTTGCATGAAGTGATTCTCAAAAGAAAAAGGTTTAACCCGAAAGGTTAGGCAGAGAATATGCGAACTGAAACATGCTGAACTTTTGTATGGGCACATGTCTGCTTTTCCCCTTTCAAAAACAAAGGTGAGCCAAGCTTGCATTTAGTTGCTACTCTGAACTTGAGATTAAAATGGATACAACATACAAGAGGAAATCCGAAACATTTTTTATAGAGTTCAATGTGAAGAGCTACTCAAATGTGTTGTTCCTTTTGGAGATAGTGAGGTTTTGTTTAAAAAAAATTTTTTTAATCCTTACCTGAGGAAGTTTATTGATTTTTAGAGAGAGAAGAAGAAGGGAGGGGGAGAAGGGGAGAGAAGGGGGGTGGAGAGAGAGAGAGAGAGAGAGAAACATCTACTGGTTGCCTCCTGCACACACCCCAACCTAGGTGTGTGCCCTGGCTGGGATTAAACCCACTTTTTTGGGTACGGGACGATGCTCTAACCAACGGAGCCACCTGGCCAGGGTGCGATGTTGCTCTTAGTGTCATACTGTTTTTCTCCCTCTTTCATGTTACATGTTGATGGTCCCGCACATAGAAGTGTGCAGGTGTGTAGCGGAGGGTGCAGCAACGCGCCTTGCCGGTGTTCCTTCCTCTGCAGTATTTGTGAAGGAGACCACGCGTGCTTCCTCGTGTGATGATAAACCGCATTTCCAGCGGAGATTTGAGCTGGAGAGTTACGCACTGGGTCTACCCTTGATTTATTTCCAATAGCATGTGTGTGGCAGCTCAGCTAAGTGTCTCTGGGGACATAACCGTTCAAGTGATCCCCTAAGAAGTTTCAATTTATGTCCATTCACCAACATCTCTACAAAGCAAACAGTAAAATGCCTTCCCCATTCCTGAACAGCTCCCAGGTATATTTTGGCTGTACCCTGTGTTTGCTGGGGGTGGGGTAGGGCGAGTTGACATCGTTTTTCCCTGTTGTGGAAAGATAAAAAAATTCTGCGAACAGAAAGGCCTCTATTCCATATAGAATCCAGGGAAAACACAAGTTATCATTGAATGTACATGTCAGATTAGGTGCATGCTAGCAGCGGTAAAAGATTAGAAAGTCTGAGCAGAATTTCACACGAATATAGTTAAGTAGGAGAAAGGACAATGAGTACATGTCTCCTTGAGGGACAAGTGGATGCGCCTCGTGTGGGCCTCCTATGTACCTCTCGAGAGTCTCCTCAGCCAATCTTGAGGCGGTTGTTACCTTACATTGGAAAATTATAGACAACTTATCTAATTCCTGACCAAAAGTTGGACATATTATAGATTTTTTTACCATTTAAAAATTTTATTAAATTTATTGGGGTGACATTGGTTAATAAAATTATATAGGTTCCAAGTGTACCATTCTGCAGCACATCATCTACATGTTGCATTGTGTGTTTACAAATTGAAACCAAGGCTCCTGTCAACATATGTTTGACCCCCTTGACCCTTTTCTACCTCCTTCCCAGTGTCCCCGCCCCCTTCCCTCTGGTAACCACCACCATCTTGTCTGCATTTATGAGTTTCTGTTTGTCTTGTGTATTCATTTGGTGTGCTGCTTTTAGTTTTCTATCCCACATGTGAGTAAAGTCATAAGATTCTTAACTTTTTCCCTATTGTTGTTGCAAATGTCCATCTTTCATCTTTTCTTGTGGCTAAGTAGTGTCCCATTGTATGTATGTACCATAGCTTTTTTATCCAATCATCGATCGAAGGACATGCCATTTGTTTCCATGGCTTGGTCACTGTGAATAATGCTGCAATAAATATAAGGATGCATATATTTTTTTCAAATACATTATTTTCAAACTTTTGGGGTAGATACCCAGACAGGGATTGCTGAGGCCTATGATGTTTTCCAGGGGACACTCTGAATGAAGGAAAGGAAGGGGTAAGATAGCCATCTCCCCTTGATTTAATGAAGAAAATGGCATTTCATTTACCTGTACATTATTATTGTCAATGCCATACCTAAGGCCGCAGCCTGGTCCCATCCGTGGAAGCTTGGCTTTTGAGGAACCACTTTCTTCAGACACCTCCACTGCTTTCCCCATTGTGCATAGGAGGAATGAGCTGTGTGGTCTCCCGAGTCTGCTGACCGTCCTTGCCGGGTGTGCCCGTGGAGCTGGGGTTATTCAGCCGGCAGCCCTTGCCTGCTTGCTGTCCCTGGAGCCTGCAGTGACTCCGGCTGCCAGGTGTGTGAGCCCCACCCGGGGGCCAGGTCATTCCAGTTTTATGAACTCAGTGACTTGGCCTACCAAAATCTAGGTAACAGCGCTGTTCCTTGCTGGAAGACCCCTGATGCTCTGAAAGATGTTATTTGATCTAGCTTGTGTTTTATAGCACACTAGAATTTTTAAGGTGCGTGTGCGTTCATTGATTTGATTCCTATGTGAACCTTGAGCAAACCCTTGATTACTCTGGAGGTGGCGCGGTGTTAGTGTGGTCACCTGAGGTGACGTCCTCTTTTTTCCCTTTCTCCTCCCCTTTCTTCTCTCCCCGCCTGGATCCACGCAAGCTTCTAAATGGAATCTTGGTCAATTCTGGAGATCTTGTGATCACCATGAATTCTTAAAGAGGATGGCTTGAGAATCCTGCCCTCATTCTCGAAGTGACTGTAACACGTTTTGCTGCTTTTCCTTTGTCAAGGTGTTGAAAGACCTTTCACTTTGGGCATTTCATTGAACTCATTCTGCTTTCCGTCAACAGCCATGCTGTTTTCATGCTTTCACCATGGTGTTTAAGTCTACAGGGTAGCCATGGAAGGTTATACAGCCTGCATTTCATTGATTAAGCTACACATTTATTATTGTGATGAAGCTAATTTCATCAGTTGACTTAATCTGGACTTATTTTTTTAAAGATTTTATTTATTATTTTTAGAGAGAGGGGAAGGGAGAGAGGCAGAGAGGGAGAGAGTCATCCATGTAAGGTTGCCTTTCACCTGCCTCCAGCTATAGAGCTGGCTGGAGACCTGGCTTGCAACCTGGTTATGTGCCCTGACTGGGAATTGAACCAGTAACCTTTTAATCTGGACTTTTTAAAAGAATCTATTGTTTATTTTATACAATAGTACCATTACAAAAAATTAGGTCATAGAAGAAATCCAAAGAAAAAAATTTTCAACCAGTTTTAAATCTTCTACCAAGAGAAAAGTGGAACATTTTTGTTGTAAAGTAGTTAATATACATTTATAAGTAAACATTATAATTAACTAAAATGATGTTGTACATGGTGCTTTGGATGCATTACTGATATTTTAAAAAATATTTTATTAATTATATTTAGAGAGAAGGGCAGGGAGGGAGGGAGGAAGAAAGGGGGAGAAATATCACTATATGGTTGCCTTTCACCTGCCTCCAGCTGAGGATCTGGAGATCTGGTTTGCAGGCTGGTTATGTGTCCTGACTGGGAATCGAACCAATGACCCTTTGGTTCACAGGATGGTGCCTACCCACTGAGGCACACCAGCCAGGTGCATTATTGATTTATAAGAAAATAAAGAATTACAAGGGCCTAGAAGGGTGCTACATTTGTGGTGAGATTTGGGATTCATAAACTAAAGGTTCTGATTCTAAAAACGTTAAAATAATTATTAAATTGGATTACTTAATTTTGAATTTTTAAAATGACCTCTTTCAAAAAAAAAACAAAAACAAAAACAAAAAACACCAGTAACTAAAAAAACAGTAGGATTATAAAACTTACAATATATTATCATATGCTGGGACATAATTTTTCAATCGATCAGGGCATCAGAATAGTCTCAGATTAATCTGAGAAGAACGCAAATACATTGTGATATATATATGTGTATATATGTATGTCATAAACAGTGGGAATGGTAATTGAATTGCATAGGCTGCCCTGAGCCCTGCTTTGAAAATAGGTAGAGCGTAAATAAAAAATAAATAGCCAAACATTGTCAAAAGGCTCAAATTCATTATTTGTTTGTAGGATACCATCATTAGATATGTTAGTTGTGAAAGCATTGGAAACCTTATTTTTATGCTTTTTGTTATACACAGTTATAACCTGATTACTTATCATAGGATTAGGCAAATCGTAGGACAGATTCTATCTCTGTAGTGTATTTGTTACTTGGTACAGATTTGGTGGAACCCAGCGAGTTCATAGGTCCCTCTTAATGTGCTCACAGTGCTTTATTGGTGCTGGTTCTATTTACACCTGTTTAGGCTCTGGGTGCCTTTAAGGCAAGGGCTGCATTTGCTAACCTGTTTGGTCAGAGTCCTAATAGCACATAAGAGAGAGGTGCCATTGATTAGTCTTCCAGAGTTAAAGTTCAAGCCCTAGTCCCACCTCTGGTTTTTGTTTTTGTTTTTTTTTGCTGTTGGTAGAAAGAATTAGCTCTTTACCCTTTTAAGAATTCCAAACTGCACTTCCTAAATTTTATTTTCTTCCTCAGTCTTCTTCAGATTTTTTTGTATTACAACTATTGTTGCTGCAAAACTTGACCCATGATGGAAATGGCTTTGGTTTGGGAGTATTGAAGAAGGACAGAATAATACAGTACCTGATTAAAGAAAGGGTGGGGCTAGAGCACAGTAGATCTTTTGTTCGGTGTCTGGATGGTCTTTGCCTACGTGGGGATCCATGATATATCTAGGTTAAAGTAGGGGAGGAGGCATGATATGATCTGCACCCTGAAATGAAAGTTACTCTGTCTCAGATGCAGAAGAAGAAATCAGTTAGCCTGGGACTGGAGGTGTGAACTGGAGTGATGATGGCGAGAATGTGTTTTGGGAAGTAGAACTGAGAGGTGGGGAGTGAGCGAAAGGGAAATAATCCAGCACGAACTGCTTTGTTTTTTGGTCTGAGCAAGTATAATGACTTGCTGGTATTTTGCATTCAGTCATGTTCCCTAGTTTGTGGGTGGGGTGTGTGTGTGTGTGGTCATCCTTCCCACAGAAATGGTCGACTTCTCTGTTAGCCTCACTATTGACTAATCTTACCCTTCACCTGTATGTAGTGTGTCCTATGCAGATACTGCTCATCAGCTCCTCCATGGGCTGGGGTGCCTGCTGACAAGATTTATTTATCTGGCACAGTGCTTTAGGAAATTACAAATAGCAGGAGATTACGCATCTAAATTAGTATTTTCAGCTTCCTATGAAAAACCAGAAGTTCTCATGCACTTCCACATGGCCACTGTTAGCTGGCACTGAGCCCTGGCTGTTGCATTTAGCCTTTAGAGGAGCTGATTCTCTCGGTGTTCTGGGGCCCATTAGGGTTCCTTTATTTCTTTGTACCATCACAGTACCCTGGTCCCTCCTCAGGCATTGTGATGACAGTTGGCGTCTGTCCTCTCACACTTGGAAATCCAGGAGCCCCAGCATCCCAGCTGCAGGTGCCTCGTGTCAAATTGGGGGTGTTAGAACTGGCATTAAGAGAGTGCCCAAAAGTACAGGGAAACGGGATGAGAGGAGGGACAACCCCAGCTGGTCACCCGCAACTCCTGCTCTCGGGACTCATACCTCGTTGCCTTTTTGATTTTTTCTTAAGGTTAATTGTGACCCAAGGCTTATCTGCCCTCCAAGTTCAAGTTTGTTCATTTGTATTACTTTGTGTTTATGGGAAAACTATGGAAACCCTGTCTTGTGAATGGGGCGTGTGCCCTGAACTTGGCATCTCTGCAGGGCCAGCCACAAAGGAGATTTTTGCTGAATATTTGTCCGATTGAATTAGGAAACTGTGTTCTCTCTGTCAGAGAAGCCTGTGCAAATACATCTTTGCAAAGCATTGAAAATCTGAATAAGAGGTTAACTGTCAGGAAGAATGTTTTTATTTTTATTAAGCGATGACTTCTGACATTTCCGAAGTGGTTCTCAGGGCAGGTCCCATGTTTAGAGCTGTGATCCAGAGGCACCAGCTATTCCTTAAAGCTGTATGCTTGGAAAAACACAGGCTTCATTCTGAGTTCACTTAGATGGGATATCCACGTATCTTGTTGCCCTGTTTGGGAAGTCATTAAGTGTAACACCTTCCGCTCTTCCCACCGAACTCATTGAATATTTTCTTCCCTGTGGGGTGGATGCAGTCCTGTGTCCTCATAATCTTAGTTGCAGTTTAGCAAAAACTTTGAGAACATGGATTTGGAACTGAATTTTGTAGTGTCAGGTCCTGGTTCTCTCAGTTGTCATGTCACCTCTCTGTCTTAGTTTCCTTACCTTAAAATGATATTATAAAGAAAAATGATATGGGCAAATAAAATATCTAAATCCCTATAAATCTCCTAGAGCATGTCTAAGTGGTTGCTATTATTATGTTGAAAAACACTTCACATTGCCACTCTTTGTGGAATGGTTTTTACATTTTTATGTAGTTGAAAAAAAAAGAAGAATCACAGGTTGTGATGCATGAATGTTATATTAAATTCAGATTTCTGGGTTCACAAATAAAGTTTTATTGGAACACAGTCATTGTTGTAAGTGGCTCATGGGTCTGTGGCTGCTTTCGCATGACAACAGAGTAGAGCAATTTCAGGGGCGACCAACCATGTGGCCAGCAATGCCCAGCCTAGGTACCCTCTTGACCTTCACAATGGACATTTTCTGACCCCCTGTTCTAGAGCACAAAGCATTGAGTACAACAGGTGTTACTCTCCCAGGTGTGGGCAGAATTGGCTGTGGGGCACAGCCTGGTTCTTCCCCTCCATCTCTGGGATGTTCTGTACAATAACTTGTATTTGTCAGGCAAACATACAATAGCATTTTGTATTATTGGCCGTATGTGTGATGAGTATGGCTATGTTTTCGTGATGAGTATGGCTATGTTTTCTGTGTAAATCCTGAACCATAGTTTATATTTGAGTGCAGGTACCTTCTTTCACTCTGTTGGGAAGGAGGGTGGCAGGCCGTATTTCCCCCTCCTGGGCCATCCTGCAGGTGCATATGGTCCTTCTGAGGGCAGCAAATGGGAACACTCACCGATAGCACCATCCCTGGGGGCCAGGGGGATGGGAGGCTGGGGGGCAAGTGTTAGGAGAAGGGGGCACAGCAGAAAACAGATTCCTTATCGATTACTATCAATATTTATCAGAAATTTTGAAACAGAGTAAAGAGCTGTTGTTACTGTCGAGTTTTTGTTTGTAAAGAAAATAAAGGCATTGGCTACCCTTGCCTGGTGGAGTGGCTGTTAGGAAGACAGGACTATGTTCCAGTCATCTCTTTTCAGCAGAATGTGCCGTAGGGAACCTGTCTCCAAATTTGTTGCTCAGTAAACAAGTGGATGAATTGGATAAAAGATGAAAAGAGTGTCTCATCCAAAGAAATCAATGCTGCCTCTTACTTAATGCTTCCTGCTTCACCAAGTGAGCAGCGGTGGAGTTTAAGGAAGAATCCAGTGAGCTTGCTGCTGACCTCTGCGGTCTTGTGGTGTGTGTTGCATGAGCACAGTCGTTATTTTGAATGGGATGCATCTCTTTGTGTCATCAATTAGTGAATTCAGGACCTGGAAGATTCTTCGCTATGAATTGGCACTACTGTGTACTCAGGTTCAGAGCCTGCTCTGACTGTCCTTCTTGGGGTGAAGAAATGCTTGCTCTTTCCATCTTTTCAGACATCGTTGAAGTTTTGTGGCACCTTTATGACAGTAGAAATATTAAAGCTATGTTTATGAGTGAATGATAATAACATCAACTATTTGTCACTTTAGTTTTTTTAAAAAAATATTTTATTTCATTATTTTCAGAAAGAGGGGAAGGGAGAGAGGCAGAGAGGGAGAAAGACATCAATGTATGGTTGCATTTCACCTGCCGCCAGCCACAGACCTGACTGGAGACCTGGTTTGCAACCTGGTTATGTGCCCTGGCTTGGGAATCGAACCTGCGACCTTTGGGTTTGCAGGCCGGCGCCTTATCCACTGTGTTACCAGCCAGGGCTCTTTAGTTTTTAATAGATGAGCAAATAGGCACAGAGAGACCAAGTAACTAGCTCAAAGTTATATAGCGGGTCAGAAGCTTTTCCTGTCTACAGTGAGGTCATAATTAGTTGTAATATGGACAATTTACATGTACTTCACATTATGCTGTTTTATATTATTGTATTTATAAGTGGACAGTGAATTTGAGATGGGGCGAATGCTGCTTAGATGTTATTTATCTACCCGTGTCATCATTGTTTCCCAAGATCCTTTCTGTGCTTAGATTGCCCTGTTTGTTTCTCCCATGAACTTGACCTGCACGCTTGTCTCTGCTCTAAGATCCCAGCATGTTGCTGCATGTACTTTGGCTGGAGGAGACAGGGACCAGCCAGGGTCACTCTGCTTTTTGCTTTCAAGGGGAGCAGGTAGGCAGTCATTCAAGTGCAGAGAACATCCCTTTGCTCTGCCTCCTAAAGTCCTTCTGCCTCTGGACCACATCTCCTGTGTCTTGCAAGTTTGTTGTTGTGACCGGTGGAGAAAATCTCTGTGTCTCTGGCATCCTCGCTCCTGAGGAAAGTGGCAACTGGGAAGAGAAAAGTAGCTTCAGTTACAGATGACGCTTAGTTTATTCTTTGCTTGTTCTATGTTGAAAACGTTACCATACTTCCCTCATTCAGTGTGTTTGGACTGTGGAAAAGGCGCGTGTTAGAAAACACTACTAGGCTACACATTACATTCAATTGAACACATAATGAATTAGGAGGAAAGGGAAAAAGAAATAAATGTGAAATTTCAGGAAACCTCCAGATGGCTCCCTTCCCCCTCCTCTATTTCCAGCTCAGAGTAAAGTGTTGCTTCATGCGACTATATGTTTTTAAAGTGAAAAGGGAAGAAGGTAAAATAATTATTGGCTACAAAATATTTTTATTATTGAAAGGAGCTAAAACAGTTACCTTCTGTGGAGATTACATATAGAAGGGAATAATTGATGTGATGGAATGATATAATATTTAGTACATTGGGCTTTATAGTTTCCTAGACATTTTTACGTAGTGTAAGTTATTTTATCTTTACTATCACCTGTGATTTAGGAAGAGGTTAACTAGCTGCCTTGGGTTCACCAGCAAATTAATGGTCAGACTGGGATGACAGCTGAGCTTCCTGATTTTCTGTGTGTTAGATGTCCAATTGTACAAAACCTATCAGTTCACCAGACAGGACAGGACGTGCCTGGGAGGGGGTGGGGCCTTCGGCTTTCAGGCATCAGAGCATGTGTATCAGTGGAAGGTGATGCTATTTACCAGTCAGGGATGAGAGGATGAGTTTAATGATTCAACGAGCTTTGTCATTCAACATACTGAACTGGTGCTAGACTTTGACACAGCGCCCAAAGTATTTTACTCATTCAGAAATTAATAGAAATATGGACCTCGCACCTAAGAACTGAAATTAGATGATGAGAGCTGAAGTGAATCCTCCCACAATGGAAGTGCAGAAAGACATCATTCTCCCAACCATCTCCGCACACCTTTCCTTGGCCTCTGCTTCCCGATGATGTATCATTGATATTGTTACTGCATGTTTTTATTAGCCCTTCTCAGGGAGGTATGCCCTCATCACGGCACATGGATGTTAACCCCAGTTTTATTTGCTCCCTTCCTAAGAAATAATGCGACTTAAATCCTCCAGCGTAAAACGTTTGTCATGAGATTTCAAAGTTCTGTACAAGGCAAACCTGAATAGTCACCTGATGATCTAGAATTTTTAATTAGAAACAAATCAAACCATTGGCATGTTTGCTGGACATGCATACATAGTTTTTATTGCCGAATTCACTGGTCTCTTACTCTTTCTTGCATAGAGTGGAAAGCCTCCCATCAGTGACATGTTCACAGACCTCAAAGATGGAAGGAAACTACTGGATCTTCTAGAAGGCCTCACGGGAACATCACTGGTGAGAGGATTTATCTTAGAGCCCCAGGCTGATTGGATTGTCTGTCTCTGAGCATTGGGGATACTTGAGGACCCACTGGGGCTACTTAAAATATAAAAGCTGAAATGCAAATGTTAAAAAAAGGTATTATCACGAATTCTTTGAGAGAGTACTATTTATGCTTTCTTGGGGGTGGGCACTCTGTTTATTAAAGATAAAATTACCTCAAATGTTTCCTGCTCTCAGACAGCTCGGTAGAGAATCATAAAGAAGAATGGCTATGTGAAGAGGGTGTAATCTTTTGGAAAATACGGCACATAGAGCTACAGTTCAATGCTGTTCCTCAAATATTAAAACAGAGTTGTTAAAAATGGTGGTATATGTTTTTATTCAACTTTTCAGTATTATCTTTGTGTTTGTTTCTGCATCAAGTCTTAGTCTATTACTTGATGCGCCAGGCACTGGTCCTCTCGCAGAAATAACTGGTAATGAAGAGGATGCATTTTATGAGTACAGACTTGGACAGTAGAGGTAGAATTACTATAAAAGGTATAGAGGCATGTACTCCCCAAAGTGTACAGTGTTACAGTCTCCCTTTGCCTTCCAGATGGTGGGCAGGCCCTGCTGGTGAGGCTGATCCCTCTCTCAGATAAGATTCCCCAGCCAGTGAGGCAGAAAGAAGCCACCTGGATCACCTTTCCCCAGGTGGCCATTCTTGCCCTCCCAGCGGGCCCTGGGATGGTGCCCCTGAACATCCCCTGCTGTGCCCACAGGAGTGCAGTATGGAGGTGTCAGTGACTTCTAAATTTTTCTGCATCCAGATCACTTTAGACAAAAGGAGCTTTATCCCCCAAACTTGTTTGCACGTTAGAGACACCGGGGAATTCTAAAAATTCCAAACCTGGCTACACCTCAGACTCACTAAGTCACGAGCTTTGGGAGTGGCGTCAGATGGAGGCAGTGGTATTGTTGGAAGCTCCCTGGGAGAACTCAGTGTACGGACAAGCTAGGGAACTACTATCCCAAGACACTGTCATGCAGAAGTTTTCACTCTGTCAACACCAGCCCCCACATGACCTGAGAAACCAGCCAGCGCTCCTGGCACAGAGGAGACTGTACATGCGGAGCTTCTGTGCCTTGTCCATCTCAATGCCGTACTGTTTGGTCAGGGTGTAGAGGGGACTGTCTCATTTGATTTTGTGTTTTGTTTTCCAGCCAAAGGAACGTGGTTCCACAAGGGTACATGCTTTAAATAATGTCAACAGAGTGCTGCAGGTTTTACATCAGAACAATGTAAGTCTGTTCTGTGACTTCTGGAGTTCTTTTGTGACATGGGGATTATTTATTGTTGAAGCCAGCCACCTGCTGTGTGCGTTGGCATCCACTAATTTTTGAAAATGTCCTTACGGGAAGTTTTGAAGCATTGCTGTGAGTGAAGGAGTAGTCGTGCTTTTTCTGATTATTGACCTAGTGTATAAACAACACTTTTTTGAGGTTTAGGTTCACCTGGGTCTCTCAAATGAAATTTCTCTTCTTACTCACTTATATTGCTGCCCAGATGTGCTAAAATGGGTTTCCGTGGAGAAATTGTCTTAAATGTTGTTTCTTTAATTTTTTAGGTGGATTTAGTGAATATAGGAGGAACTGACATTGTGGATGGAAATCACAAGCTGACTCTGGGGTTGCTTTGGAGCATCATTTTGCACTGGCAGGTGGGAAATTTTCAATCACACATTCGTAGAAATCAAAGATGTATCATCTTCAGTTGTGTTGGTTTCTTAGGGTTGCCACCATAAAGCACCACACATTGGGTGGCTTCAACAATTCTGGAGGTTACAAATCTGAGATCAAGGTGGAAGTCAGCAAGGTGATTTTTTTTTTTTTTTTTGGAGCCTCTTCTTGGCTTGTAGAAGGTCCCTTTCCCCCTTTGTCCCTACATGGTCTTCCCTTTGTTCTAATGGTCCCCGCAGTATGACCTCTTTAAAGACCTTACTCCAAATATCTTCACATTATGAGGTACTGGGAGTTAGGACTTAAACATACTAATTTTGTGGGGACGCAATTCAACTCTTAACAATTTGGAATGGAAGAGACTGACAAACATTAATTTTCCTGGCATAAAAAAAACAAAGTATCTTTTTAAAATATGGAATTTAAAAATTTCAGACATCAAAAAGTTGCAAAAATAGCCCAAAGAATTCCCAGACACCTTTGACTTCGATTCCTCAGTTGTTAACAATTGTTTATATTTATGTTCTCTCTCTTTCCTCTTTGCATAAATACTTGTGTGTATTCTCTAAAAACAAATTATTCTCCCTAAATCATGGAATTCTCTTCTATAACTATAGTATATAATCATAATATAAAATATATACTGAAACATTAATATTTCTAATTTATCATATCCCTTTCATCTCCTTTAATCTGGAATAGTTTCTGTGTCTTTCTTTGTGTTTTATGATATTGACATTTTTGAAGAGTACTGGACAGTTATTTTGTAGACAGTCCCTTCATGTGAGCGTGGCTGATACTTTCTCATGATTAGATGCAGATTATTAGTTTGGGCAGGAATGCCACAAAAGCGACATTGATTTCTACTCGGTGCACCACACCAGAAAGCACATTCTGTCCACGTTTTTCTAGCAGGGTTAACTTTGCATCATTGAATAATGTGTCATCTCCATGGTAACATGACTGCCTTATGTTATTAAAAAATATCTTGTGAGATAGGCTTTGAGAATGTGTAAATATTCAGCTATGTATCAACTCTTTGTCCATTAGTTTTAAGATCCATTCATAATTCTTACCTGGTTAGTGACTTGTGGCAAGTAGTGATTTTGTAATGTCATCATTTTCTCAACATTTTATTAATTGGCATTTTTACTTGTAAGGAAGAGCTTTCCCTTGTCTCTTATTTATTTGTCTCTCTTTAACTATGCATTTATTCATTCCATGCACATTCAGTGAACACTCAGAGACACTTACGTATTTAATTAAATTCCATAATAATAGGTTATTTTTTTTGCTATAATTTATTTTGATGCTTAAATTAGTCTACATATGGCTCACATAATTCCCATGAAATCAGCTCTTGTATCCCTTTAGTATATATACTTGCATCATTCTTTGAGCAGTTCCTTAAATCACATGTATTACTTTAGAATAATCATGTAAAATAGGAGTTCTTTATCGTAAGCAGGAAAGGCACTTCATTCTAATGTTTATTGTAAGCAAAGTATTGCTTAAGATATAGGAGCTATGGTAATGTCTATCAGCTCAATCATCAGGTCCTGTATGTCAACATAATCGCTGTTTAACATGCACTTGTCTTCATAGTGTTTAAAGGAAAATTTGAAATAAATTGAATGCCGGCGACCTGATCCATGGTGATTACTTATGGTACTGGTCCTCATTCACGACTTGATAGCACCCACCGTGTTCAGTGATAGGCAGCGCATTTTTCTGATGCAGGTGAAAGATGTCATGAAGGACGTCATGTCAGACCTGCAGCAGACCAACAGCGAGAAGATCCTGCTGAGCTGGGTGCGCCAGTCCACCAGGCCGTACAGCCAGGTCAACGTCCTAAACTTCACCACCAGCTGGACGGATGGGCTTGCCTTTAATGCCTTGCTCCACCGACACAAGTGAGACATCTGCATCTCCCCTCTCCCCTTGCTACTGCTCCCCGAAGCCCCTTACCCATGCCCACCACTCGCCTCTGTACACACATTCCACCATAAGGCTAAGAAACGAACTATCGTGGAAGAAGACAGCCCATCAAGTCTTTATTCTGTAGGACTTAAATGGCACAGAGCAATGTCCATGCTTCCTTCTATATATTTATAGTTAAAAAATGTACAATAATCCACATAGTTCAATCCCACTCGTTCAGCACTAACCAGTAATATATGCAAGGTATTGAGCTAGTATTCATTCTTACACCAAAAGGAAGATTCTATAAATTCAATGCAATCCCTGTTAAATATAGAAAATACTTCTTTTCCCATGAAACTTGTAAACAAACTCTAATTATATGAAAGATCAAAGGCTTAAGAGGAGCCAATACACTCATAAAGAAGAACCAGGCTGAAGGGCTGTAGTTCTCACATAGAAATCAAACCTAATTATGAAGCTGCATTAATTAAGACTATGCAGTACTATAAATAAATACAGTAATATAATTATAGGCTGAGCCATATGAAACTGCTAGTAGTTGATGGTTTGATATAGAGTGTAACAATGGCAGTTTCATATACTTCAACCTAATAGAATAAAGGGCTCAGAAATAGCTCCATCCTGATATACAACTGAACTGATATTGCAGTGTTATAGATGCTATGGGACAACTGGTTACCCGTATGTAAGTAATTGAATTGGATCCTTATCTCCCCAAGCCCACAAACAAATTTCAGATGTATCAAGGATTTAAATGGTAAAGGCAAAAGTTGTTACATGTTTTATTACTATTTTAAATTATTTATTGACTTAAGTTTTATTTTCTGTATATTCTTTGCTGATATATAAAAATATAATTGACATTTCTACACCTTAGATCTAGAAACTTGTTAAATATTGACAAATTTTAAATTTGTTTCTATAGATTAAAAAATACTTTTTGTAGATTATCCATGAATTATAATAGTGTTCCCCTCCCCCTTCCCCCTCTTCCCTCCTCTCTCATTTGCACCTTGTCCTTGAATACAATTGCTTATAATTGGTGATAGCAGAATATTTTGTTCTTGATAATGAAGGGAATGGTTCTTGTTTTTTCATAAGAATGATATTTTCTGTAGCTCTTTTGATACACTTTTTTACCTGGTTAAAGAACCACCATACCCAATCTTTCTTTTTCACTTCATCAGTTTAGAAAGGTTACCCTCTGTCCCTAGTTGGTTAAGAGATGTAGTCAGAAGACTTGGACTTTGGCCAAAGCTTTTTTCCATTGATTGCTCAGTTGATTCAGTGAGTATGTTTGGAGTATTTTCTCTGTGTTAGGCACAGAGTGTAGCAAAAAATGAAACAGGAAAAAATCCCTGTCCTCTTTGAGTTTATGTTCAAATAGAGGGAGGCAGACAATTGAAAAAAATAAAATGTAAGTTGACTAGCATAAAGAAATGGTGAACAGGCCCTGGCTGATGGAACAGTGGATAGGTACCGGCCTGTGAACCCAAAGGTTGCTGGTTTGATTCCCAGCCAGGGCACATAACCAGGTTGCAAGCCAGGTTTGTAGCTGGAGGCAGGTGAAAGGCAACCACACATTGATGTCTCTCTCCCTCTCTGCCTCTCTCCCTTCACCTCTCTCTAAAAATAATAAATACATTCTTAAAAAAAAATAGAAATGGTAAACATGCTGAAGGAAAGTTTGTCAGGTGAGAGGGAAGATGATGGGTACAGTCGCATGAGCAGAGCGAGTAATAGAAGAGTCTGAGAGGGAGCGGGGGTAGGAGTGGGGGAGGTACATCACGGAAGACAGATGCGCCTAAGGTACAAGGACAGATAATAAAAAAGGATCAACTTTTGGGTAAGTCGCAGCAACAGTAATGTGTGGTTTGTGGGATTAAAAGAAAATCTAGAAAGAACTGAAACAATAGACAATAGTAATATGGAGAGGGTGACTGGAGGGAAGTTCTCTAGGGGCCTCTGTTTTAGGGATAGCCTATGAATGGGTTATGGTTGGCATTTCTACTGGTTCATCTTGGTCTCTCAAAAGGGACTTAGTCCATTGCCATTGATTGTTGTAACTGATGTCCTTAGGTTCATTTTTCTTTTTTTGCAAACTACTTTGAGCTTTTTATTTCTCTTTTTTGCATTTTTCTTTCTTCTATTAATAGAACCCCCTTTTTTCCTTCATTATTTGAGAAGTATGTATCATTTCTAGACTTAGCAGTTACTCCAGAAAATTTTTTTTTTAATTTTATTGTTGTTGTATTACATCCATCCCCTTTTTGCTCCCCTCTGTCCCCCTCCCCACCCACCCATTCCCCCCAAAGTCAATCCCACCTAACAGGCATATTTAACCAGTCCAAGACCTTAGAATGTTTTATCTGTTGTCTTCACATTTATAAGTTACTTAAAAATATTATGTACTTGGCAAGCCTTGGGGATATAAAGTTAAACTTTAAAAATTTTATTGTGTTAGTATTATTATTTTTAATTCATTATTTTTAGAGAGATAAGGACAGGGAGGAAGGAAGAAAGAGAGAGAAACATCAAGGTATGGTTGCCTTTCACCTGCCTCCAGCCACAGACCTGGCTGGAGCCCTGGCCTGTAACCTGGTTATGTGCCCTGGCTGGGGATCAAACCAGTGCCCTTTGGGTTTACGGGCCGGTGCCTATCCACTGAGCCACCAGCCAGGGCTAAAGTTAAACTTTTAGATTTAAACTCAAAATAAAACATCTAAAACTGAAATGTATTAGCTTATAACAATGACCCCTTCATTTCCACATGTTTTATCTCACTGCATTTTATCGGCCTGCTATTTTCAGACCTGATCTCTTCAGCTGGGACCGAGTTGTCACAATGTCCCCAATTGAGAGACTGGAACATGCTTTCAGCAAAGCTCAGACTTACTTGGGGATTGAAAAGCTCTTAGATCCTGAAGGTATCATTCAGTGTTTCAATTTCAACCTTGATTTTTGCTTTACAGTTTTGATACTTGAAGAGCATTGTTTAATTTAAACTTTTTTAGAGTGAATTATGAGAGTTGAGTTGTGTTCTTACTTTTGAGACATGGTGCAAACCATTGTATTGCAAAGACATTTGTACTTTTGTACTTAATAATTTGTAGGATCCTTTAGGAGAAAATTTAATTACATCATTGGAGAATAGTTATTTGATCTCAGCGTAAGATTTAAAGCTTTAGGAAAGCATAATTATTAGATAAACAATTGCATATTTGGTTTATTTTATTTAAGTAAATTTACTATGAGCTTCTTGTACATGATATGAAAACTTTGGTTATAAATGTTGCAGAGTTGAATTCTAGACTTATTTTCATAATGTGAATAAAATCTGTCACTATTGTAAATGGTAGTTTATCTTTGAGCACTTGGGAGAAACTTACAGGAATGGATTTTAAGAAAGGGGATACTGAACAAAAATGAGAAGCTGTCTTTGCCTTTGTCTCATCTATTATATGAAATATGCTGAACTATGATACTGCAAAGATTATATAATTGTATTGTTTATGGGTGCTAAGGATAGTTATCTTTTATCCACTATTGAGCAGTTCACATATTTTGGGCATCTAATTTAAGCTGGTCTTTATTTTCTTCCACTTTTAGATGTTGCTGTTCAGCTTCCTGACAAGAAATCCATAATTATGTATTTAACATCTTTGTTTGAGGTTCTACCCCAGCAAGTTACTATAGATGCTGTCCGTGAGGTAGAGACTCTCCCAAGGAAATACAAGAAAGAATGTGAAGAAGGAGATATTAATTTACAGGTACTGGTACATTTTCATTGAAATGTTTGACTTGCCATATTTGTTTTCCCTTGGGTACTAGATAAAAAACCCTATTCAGGGATTTTATTTTTCTTGACTGAGAACACCTCAGTTTGTCTGCTTATATAAGCCTTAGAAATTCAGTTTATCAGTTAGCATGCTGTCACAGGCCACATACATGTAATGGGAAGCTGTTACTCAACTGATCTCCTAAGAAGGAAATACGTTACTTCACCCAATAAGATGATTTGGGTGACATACTGAAGAACCAATGTTTTCCTGTCTTTTGGTCACCTTCTTTTATCACTAAAAGATGATTTGTGCTAAAGATGATTTTTCTCATGTCAGCCTTGCTTTGTTCTAAGAATCAATTTTTTTTGCCTTCAACAGAAGGATTTTTACCATTATATTTTTCACAAGAGCTATCAAAATACAAGTTTTATTTTCTCTTTTTCCTTTTTATTTAGGAAGAATAATTGACAACACATTACTCAGTTTTTCACTTAAAGGCTTATAATGGTTTTATTCATTAGGATGTAAATGAGCCCCTTCTCTGAGATATAAATAAAGTCATGAATTTTTCTTCCTGAATTATCCTGCCTTGAATTAATCCATATTTTATCTTATTCTGTTTTAGTCTAACCAGTCCCCTTAATTTATAAGATGAGAGAATCTTAACAGTTGGGTGAGACTTTAAAAAGTCATTTGGTCCAACATTTCAGCAACCAAGAGATACCTATGAACTTCAAAGTGATAAGAAATACATTTTAGAGCAGGAGAAAGCATGGACTATGAAGTTTAAGTTTTATTCCTGTTCTTACTCGCTTTGGATTGGTTACTTACCCCCTCAACCACAGTTTTGCCTGTAACACCTGGACAAAACCACCTACTTCATAAAGATAATGAACTCAAAGTGTCTAAAATAATATTAATGAGGACTCCGTAAGCAGTAGCTATTGTTAATATAATTTTTCCTTCTCAATTTGTCTTGGTGTTACTGTTCATTCTCACTCGACAAGTTCCTTTAAAAAAAAAAAGTTAGTTAATTCTTATATAATGATAATGGTCTTGAATTGACATAGCATCTTTTATTCCGTTTTCAAGGTTCAGAGAGCTTATTTCAGATTTTTTTGGGGTAGTAGCTACCAATCTTTTTAACTTTTTTATTTCAAACATAGCATGATTTATAGAAAGAGAAAAAAACTTATTGAGGAAAAGAGGCAAGAGATGGGGTCAGATTGTGTACCTAGGGCTCCTTTTAATAGCTTTGGAAAATCAAATGATGCTAAGGAAAATCTGTAATTTTTAATAATTGACTGAAAAAAGTGCTGAGAAGCATTTGTCTCTAGTGATGCATTTATTATATCCCGCATTAACGGTGTAACCTTTTACGTGGCTCACATCATGTTCTGAGGTTGTTTTTCTCTGAGTCATTTCTTTATGGGGTTGGCTCCGTTTGTTAGGAAGCTGGGGTATTTTATCTCCCATAGGTAAGGTCATTCTCTCTGAAAAAGGAAGGAGATTTCATTTGCTTTTCATGATGTGTAGATAAAATGATCCTACTTCTGTTTAGAGCTCAGGGTAGCATGATAAGAATTGCAGAAGCCATTTGCTGTTTGATTAAGAACAAGTGTATTAACATTAAGTTCTTCATTTCCGTGCTTTCATTAGTGCCTTAGAGCTTGAATTAAACTAACTGAAGGAATGAAAGGCGGTCCAGTTTCAATCATCTATACTCTTTAACAGAGCTGGCCATCCGATACGTTGCAATGCTAATAGCCAGCCTTTCTCTCCCTCTGTCCTGCAAGCATGCTGTAGAGTATTAGGTGGTCGGCAAAGAGTCCTTGCACTCCCCTTTAAATCCGTGCCTCAGTTGAGCCTCTTCTCTTGTGTTTAAATGAATAACTTCTGAACATTTGCCTTTAGATAATGCATTCCAATTCATCTTCCCCCCCCCTTGGTAGATACTGGTGCCTATCTCCGTGACTTTTGGCTGGTCACTCACTAAATTTCCTGATCCTTAGATGTCCTCATCAGAACACAGCGGTTAGGCACTAAAAGTTCTCCAGGGCTATTCCGCCTCTACAGTTCCAGAATTTGAGGTCTAGAACTTACTTCCCTTCACTTTCTCTGGTGGCATCTGTCTCCTACTTATCCCGTGTTTGCTGTGTGTGCTCACAGATCTACTTTTTAAAAACTGCTGCCTACAGTTTCCTGGGTCTGTTTGATTTTTCCTCCAGAATGTTTCTGGTGTATGTTTTCGTTCTGTTCCAGCCTCCATGCTAAGTTAAAAACCTCATCTTCTCTGGTGGTTTACAACACCCAGCCTACCTCCCAGATTCATCTGGGGCTCTGTGTTTCCCTCTCCTTCCCCAGGATTCCTGTGCCTGTGGGTGTCTCTCTGTGAAGCTCCCGCCCACTGTTTGCATGGCAATGCTTCCAGCCTTTCCCTGGTTTCAATGGACCTTTTTCAGAACCATCTTCCCTGATCCACTTATTCAAATCCAACCCTACACATGCTTCATACTGACACCCCCTCATGCAGTTTCTTGCTGTGACAGTCTTTGTAAACTATGTTAAGCATTTTAAGTTGTGTCTTGTAGCAGCAGGAAAGTGGTGAAACAGTTTAAGTAGAGAAGTCTTATGCTGTGGCTGGGTTTTGCAGAGATAGTTCTGGCAGGGGAGTGAGAGGTGGGTCGTAGAGGTGGGCGTGTGGGTGGGTGACTACAGGAAGGGAGATGCCTATGAGCAGGTTACCAGGCTGTGGCCCTGAGGACACATGATGATGCTTGTGGTCTGGAAGGCTAGGAGATGCACTTGGAAGGTAGGAATTGTTTACGTATTAGATGTGAAGGGGGAAAGAAAGATTTGAGAAATTGAAGGCTGGCTCCCTGGTTCTTAGCTGGAGGAGTTAAGTGTGTGAAGGAGCCGTTGACTGAAATGGGGAAAGCCTGAGGAAGGAATAAAGGACAAATGTAGACATGACTGATCAGCCTTGGAGACACTGAAGTGAAGATGTTAAGGTAGTTGGATGGAGGAGTTTGGAGTTTGGAATCAGGTGTATAAAGAAAGGCAAATGCCTGTGGGATGCAGGTACTTTTTTCAATCCAATGGGAATGAATGAAGCCACTCAGACCAAATGTACAGAGAGAAGAAACAAGGGCCCAGGACTTAATTTGGAGGAGCTTCATTACTTACAGGCTGGCTGTTGAACCAGGAGAAAAACCAGTGTGGTGCCCCTGGGTCAGGAGAAGGAGGGTGTCACAGGGTGGGAAATGTCAGTCACATGGGGTGCCACTGAGAGCCTGGGGAAGGGAGAAAGTGACCGTGCCTGGGTTGGCTGGGAGCAGTTCTGGTTCATGTGCGTTGTCCTAGCGCTGTTCTTCTAAAACTGTTCTACTTTGTTGGCTAATTACATGATGCAGATTTGCCGGTAGGAAGGTTATTGGTGACACTGGCAAAAGCCTTTTCGGTTGAGTGCTGGGGACCAAGACCAAGTCTGAAAGGGATGCTAATGAATTGTTAAACCCATGAGCATTTCTTACATCGTTCTCTACACAGTTTTGTATGTTGGGATACGGAAACACAGTGGATTGGAGGTGATTAAATGAAGATTGGCTGTAGGGACATTTTAAAGAATTTTAAAAGAAGGGACAGCTGAACAAAAAAGAGTTTATTTGGTTATAAGATTCTAAGAACATATTCCATTGCTTGAGATAAATTTATTCCCATGGGCTTTTAAAGTTAAAAAAAAAAAAAAAAAAAAAAAGGGCAACCAGCAATGAAAGTAGAAAGTAACCACCTCTACATAATACCATCAGCAGCCTGTAAGCGGGGCTGCTTTTTCAGTGTCAAAAAGAAAATGCTAAAACGCATTTCAGTTAAAGCAGTTGTTCAACTAGGGTCAGAGCAGCTCCAACATTTATCCCTTTGTCTTCAACTTATATTTATCCTGTAAGGCTCACCATGATCCTCTGAAATGTTCCTATTTCAGCCATTGCTGAGCTCAAGTGACATCTCTTCTTGGAACCATGGAATTTATAACTTTGCCAATAGCCATTTTACTTTTGCTCAGAAGTGATTCATGTGAGTTATTTGTCTTCTTCCTCACTGTGTCCGATTGCCAGTGCAGCACGCTACAGAGCCGTTTTCTGATAGCTCCCGGCCTGGCTCACAGGCTGCTGGGAACTGGGCGCCTAAGACGCGCAGCAGCTTCTGCCTGAGGGTTCTCCATCCAGTGCATCTGCATGGAACACATTCATACCTTCATGACACGCGCGGGCTTTCTCCTGGCTTCGTTTTTCTAGAGCTCAGCGGTGGAGCAGGAGCAAGAGAGTCCCCGGGCCGAGACCCCCAGCACGGTCACCGAGGTTGACATGGATCTGGACAGCTATCAGACGGCCCTGGAGGATGTGCTGACCTGGCTGCTTTCTGCGGAGGACACGTTCCAGGAGCAGGAGGAGATTTCTGATGACGTGGAGGAAGTCAAGGACCAGTTTGCCACCCATGAAGTAAATATTCTGTAGCTGATGGGTAAAACCTGCCACGGTGCCTGTGTCTTATCAGGGGTCTACCCTGCTACGTACGTTCACTGAATTCTGCACCACAGAAAGGTCATGGCGTGGTTTAGGATTTGCGATAGTTCACTAGGGCTTTGTTATCAAGTTGGTGTGGGTGATTAACTGTGCAGTGGAATTAGATTTCAGATTTTAATCTCATCGTAACGTGCATATTCTGGGCAGCCGCTGACAAAAGTCAATGCGTACTACTGCTAGTGTCTGAAGTGTACTGTTATCGTTAAAACACAAAATGGCTAATCAATACCCCAAGCCTTTAGATTTGGAATGGTCCCCAGAAAGTGATTATTTTTATTTATTGTATGATTAAGTCGTCACATTCCAGTGCTCATGTATAATTTTATATAATGAAAATTTCCTACTATTTTGAGGCTAACTTATATTACACTGAAGTGATTGATTATGTGGACATTTATTTTTGATGAAGTAATTTTTTTGTGTGCCAGTGTGTTAATTGACAGGTCTTACTTGCCATTTTGGTTTGCAAATAATAAAAAATTGTCATATTTTTTAAGCAGGGTGAGCAGGGCGTTTTTTAAAATTTATTATATTTTCTTTTAATCCCATGTTCATGATCTGTCATAACTGGCATTTACTTAAAAATAGCTGCTATTATAAGATATAATATTGTCCTCTTTGATTTAGTCCCCTTCTTACTTAGGTCAGCGGCTTCTTTCCTGTATTCAAAATTGGGTCAAAGTCCACTTTATTTCTCCTCTGCGTGGCTGCCTCCTCCTGCAGCTTTGACATTTGAGCATTAAGTTATTACCGTTTTTGCAATGATGGTTCACAAACTGTAACAATGCCACCCTCCAGGCTTTCATGATGGAGCTGACCGCGCACCAGAGCAGCGTGGGGAGTGTCCTGCAGGCGGGAAACCAGCTGATCACGCAAGGGACGCTGTCCGATGAAGAGGAGTTTGAAATTCAGGAGCAGATGACCCTGCTGAACGCTCGGTGGGAGGCCCTGCGGGTGGAGAGCATGGATAGACAGTCCCGGTGAGTGGGAGGGCAGGAACCTACGCGTCAGTTCAGCTGAAGTAAAAGTCGGTCTGTCTGCGAAAGCAAGATAATTACAGAGCTTGCCTTGTGACATTGGACTCTTTGAGTGACGTCGCTGGAGTTTTGTATGATGTTTGTCTCTCTTTTGATGTGTCAACCGAATTAAAAGGTAGAAGTTGGAGCATAG
Organism: Noctilio leporinus; assembly: GCA_004026585.1. Classification (NCBI taxonomy): domain Eukaryota; kingdom Metazoa; phylum Chordata; class Mammalia; order Chiroptera; family Noctilionidae; genus Noctilio; species Noctilio leporinus. Next base: position 160,452 of record PVIW01000912.1, on the reverse strand, counting down.
AAATCCGAGAAAGGAAAAGCCATTTCGTGTGGACAGTTATCAACGTGTAGGATTAAAATGGGCGAACCTTTAACCCAATGAAGACAGGATGATGTAGTTAGCATATATCTACAATTCAAGTTTGTAACATGTTAACCCCCCCTTCCTGTAATGCTTCGTTTCATTTCCTGCTTTGTGTACTAAGGAGCGAAGGGCTTTCTGTTGCAGTTTTCACCTAGTTAATAGCCAGGAATTCCTGATGGAAGGAACAATGCTGCTGATAGGGGTGGAGGGTGCTGTTGTTTGCAGTCTTTGACTGCACTTAATTGAGGCCGTTTAGGAAGAGTTGCTGCTTTGAATGGCGGGACAGGAATGTGTTCCCTTGCCCCGTTTCTTTGCTGCCCCTTTGCCAAGGGGAAGAGCCAGCGGGATAATGCTGTGTGCCTCTCCGGACAGGCTGCATGACGTGCTGATGGAACTGCAGAAGCAGCAGCTGAGGCAGCTGTCGGCCTGGTTGACGCTCACCGAAGAGCGAATTCAGAAGATGGAAACTGGCCCCCTGGAGGATGATCTCAAATCCCTGCAAAAGCTGCTGGAAGATCACAAAGTAAACCTGGCTCATGTTTCTTTTATACCTTATCAAATATGAAAAAGCAGCACTTAGCCTTCGCAGGGGCTTTTGTCATTTGCGCAGAGGTGGGACGCTTCTTCCCTGTCGCCTGTTGGAGGGTGGAGTTCTTGGGGATGTGACTTTGCTGGGATGAATGCCCAGGAAGAATTTTACTTGGGTCTGTACCGCTTTCTTAGGAGAGCACGTCGCTTTCATAAAATTCTCCAGGCGTGTTTGGGGCCTGAGTCCTTAAGGACCCTAGCGTGTGGGTAAAGAAGCAAACCCTCAGATGTATCTGAACCCAATGTTTTAAGGGAAGCTGTCACTTCTTCTCTGGTCTAGGAAAGTATGGAGCACGAGGTGAAGAATCAAAATTTGGTAGTTATTTGGATTCGGTCCCAAATTTACAAGATTACTTTCCATAGTGAGGGAAAGGTAGAACATACGGTCTCCCTGCAGGTTATTTGAATAATCTGATTTTTCATTGAAATAGCTGGATGGTTGATAAATAAAGCTTTAGGGATACTTGAAGCACAACTCAAGAGACATTTGACAACTCCCTTGGTAGCTTTTAAAGAAATTGCCTGTATACATATGTCATGCTCTTCCTGGAGAGGTGACAGTGGAAGTCACTTGTGTATCCTAGGTTGCTTTCCTGGGTAGCTAATCAAAATAGCTTCTATCAAATAGCATCTACTTATCTCTCACTTTATGATACACTGCACTAGAGAAAATGATCTTTGTATAGTTCAATTCAGGACTTACTTTGATTTATCAGTCCTCTTCTTATCTCAATTCCTGTGTAGACATTCGAGTCACATATGCTACATTATTTTCCCCCCAGAATTTGAAGTGAAAGTAACAATATTCCATTTGCAATTAGTTATGATAATGCATTTTCAAACTGCTTTGGTTTATAATGAAACATAAAGATGTGTAATGGGCTTGTTTCATTAGTAGAACACTTAGGGTAATGATTGGAAATTTAAACAGGATGCCTCATTAAAGGTCCTTAATTGCTATCGACAACCGGATGGATTTTAAATTGGTAAATTGAAAGAGTAGAAGTAACGTATATCTTAATTTCCTTTCTTTAGAGTTTGCAAAATGATCTTGAGGCTGAGCAGGTGAAGGTAAATTCATTAACTCACATGGTGGTGATTGTTGATGAGAACAGCGGGGAGAGTGCCACCACTGTCCTAGAAGATCAGTTACAGGTAAGGATGCAGTAAAGAAGAACAATCCCAAGGGACCTGTGGTCTGAGACCCGATTACGTATTTCCCTTATTTGTTTATATCCAACTTTCATGTTTGTTTAGAAGAGTAGAAGAACCTGCTTTAGGCTGTACTTCCCAGTTGGGGTGCCATAGCACATGGGTTATAGGGCTACTTCGGTATTGGGCTTTTACGTCAGTCTCTGGGGTACGTGGGTAGAACAGCTTAGGTCGCTGCTTCCTTCTGCATAATAGTAACAAGACTGGGAGCAGGTACAGCAGCTGATCTCAACAAGTGATCCAAAGTCTTGTTGCTCAGAATAACTTGAGGAATTTGTTAAAATGTAGATTCTTGGCCTCCATACAGACTTGAATTCTTGGTAGTGGGACTCACTGGACCTTCACTTTGAAAAAATGTCCACGCCTGTTTAAGTTGAAGGATTTCAGCTGTGTAGGATTGAATATCCCTGTTGATTTGGTGGATCAATGTGTGAATTTCAACAGCGCTTTTGGGGACCCTAACAAACTGCCTCTTTTTGCGCAAAGGCTCTATCTAACCTTAAGTCTTTCTGAAGAGATTTATTGGCATTTCATTTGAATAATACTGGGCTTATCTGTTAGGATGTTGCTGTCAGTTTGTGATTTTTGGAAACTTCTAGGCTGTAATTTTATCACATGAAACCTTTTCTCTTTTGTATCATTTAAAGTTAGACAGTGGTTCTGAGATTGTAGGGCAGAAGTCCTTAGTTATGATAGTAACCTGAGAGGTAGGCATTCATGTCTACCTTGTTAAATAGTGAAGAAACTGAAATTCACAGGTGAAGCAATGGCTTTGAGAGTGGAATGAGCCGTCCTGCTGACTTGCCTTCCTGCTCTAAGTTTTCTACTCTTTTCATTGTGCAAAGTTTTCTGTGGTATTAAATATATGAATTGAATAATTCTTATTTCTATGTAAGTAATATGCAAATAAAACTTATTTATAAAATGGTAATAAAATAGTTGAGAAAGTCTTCATGAAGAATCTTTTAAAAAATTAATCAAATTTATTTATTTAGTATTGCTAACACTTCTGAATATTCTGTTGCTAAATTTTGTGGAATTTTCTATGGATCATGCAATGAAAACAGAAAAAAAATCAAGTATGTTTAATAGGAATTCTCTCATTCAACACATAGCTTTTATAAGGTTACATTTTTTTCCCATAATTTTGGTACTACAAATGGAAATTCTCTTGGCATGTAAAAGGTGGTTAACAAATTGTTGATGCACTGAATTTTATTTTAAAGATAATTACATTCTAAAATACATTAAAGCCCCAAAACATAGATGTTTGCTCTGTTTTAAAGATGTATGTAAAAATGTTACATTCTCAAATAAAAACCACAGTAAAATGGAAAGAGCAGGAATTTGGTGTCAAAAGTTACAGGATAGAATTCTAATTGTGCTACCTTTCAGCTATGTAATATGAAATGATTAGTTACTTTCTATGGAAATTAGTTTTTCTTATCTATAAAATTATGGGACTCATTTGTATTATTTTAAAACAACTTATATGAAGTGGGTGTATATATATATTTAATACATTGCTACACCATAATAGAAAACTACAGATGTCAAGAATTCCTTTAAGGATCTTGGTAAGGCTCAGTTGACGAAGGATGGTTTCTTTTCTTACCAGAAACTTGGTGAGCGTTGGACAGCAGTGTGCCGATGGACTGAAGAACGCTGGAATAGGTTACAAGAAATTAATTTGTTGTGGCAGGAATTATTGGAAGAACAGGTATGAACTTGTTATCCATAATGGTCACAATAGATGGTGGAAGGTTACTTGTCTTGAATTGTGGCATTAGGTTAAGACGTTACTTCTACTTTTTTTCTAAAGAAACATTTACAAATAATTATTTGTTATTTTTAAAGTCAGATTTGTATCCATTTTATATGAAGATTATTCATAGAGGTTGTACTATATGGCTCCATTGTAACACAATTTGGCAAATAATTATTTGTTATTTTTAAAGTCAGATTTATATCCATTTTATATGAAGATTATTCATAGAGATTGTACTATATGGGTCCATGGTAACACAATTTGACCTCTGTTTAGAATGTTAGTATTTACCTATGCCCCTTTCAGGGTTTGCTTGCCATTGTAATTTCATTGCATCTGTGGTGGGTAATGTGTTTGAATTTATATCAGCATGGCACCTAGCATATGTAGTTTGTGCTCAATAAATAAATGAATGCATGAAATAACTTCTGACCTTTAAATCACAAGAATTCTTCTAAATCTTTAAACAGAATAGCTCCTGAAATTTACTAGAAAGATATTATTTAGCAGCACCATTGACTTACTATTTGGTTAATATCTTTTTCTAACTAAGGATTACCATAGTAAATGAACCTTTAGTGCAAATATGTTACTTCAAGTTTTTAGTCACAGGGGTGGCCCTTTGCATACCTCCATTCTTCCAAAAAAAGCAACCATCAAAACAGCATGCAAATAAGCAAAACTTTTCTCTGAGAACACCAAACGGTTGTGGTGTAGAAAACAAGCAGGTGCTCTGTTCCCACATCTCTGTGTCCATTTAGATTCTTTTACATGCATTTCTTTTCCAACCACCACAAGGAACTATATTATGTTCAGGTAATAACAATGACTGCATGATGTTTTATGGCTTACTAAATATGGTGCAGACAAAACGTCTTAAAAAGTAGTGCAAAATTTGTCCCAATATAAATTGTTCATCACCACTCCCTGCCCCCAATCATTGGTCACAGTCTTCCTACTAAGAATCACATAATGGACCTGATTCTGATTTCTGAAATACTTATAGTTCATTTTTCATAAACTTACGTTTAGTTAAACCCTTGTATTCATGCTAACTTATAACACTGACTAGTTCAAACTTTAATAATGACAGTAGGAGACATTGATTGCCAGAGAAAACCATTGCGTTACTCTTCTGATAAGCAAAATAATTTAAAATTTGGAAAGAATTTTACTTTGGTAAATAAAACTACTTAAAACCGGTAGCTAGTATTTTGGCCAATGCTTTAGGTTTAAAATTGACCTTTGAATGGCTTTCTGCTAGTGATGTGGAAGGAGGCATCTTGTGAAAATGGGGAGCTGAAGCCACATGGGTACCCATTATAGAGACAATTTAATGTCGTAGGGAAGGAGGCCACATCAGCGGTCTCTGAATCAGAAAACCTTTCGAGAGATTATTGTGCACTCACTCACAGAAGCTTTAAGAGTCAGAAACAGATTCTGAAAATTAGTGCCAATCTTCCGTAGCATAGGCCAATTTATATGTGGCATGAGGATATTCTGGGAAAGATTCCAGCCTACCTTTGCCATCTTCATTTTCCTTCTCTCCTTTCTGTACCCAGTACTGACACCCTGAATTCTTAGTTTGTAGCCCATTCCTAGGTGACCGACACCCCAGGAACAGTGCTGGTTGTTTTTCACTGTCGATTCCAGTACACGGCACCTTGTAGATTTGCCATGGTTTTTGTTCTTTTGTAAGACCGAAAACATGTATTTCTAGCCTTTGTGTTTGTGTTTAAGGATTTGCCATGGAATACCTTTGAACTCTTCATTTTTGAGTTCTCGTCAGCCATGAAGAACTATGGAGTCATCTATAAACCTATTCCCACTCCCCATATCTCTAAATTGGAAGTAATTTCTTGTGTGGTATCCACACTATGTATCTTGTGCCATAGCTATTCTTGTGCATATCTTACTACATGGAGGACAGGATCCGTATTTGTCTTTTATGTTCTTAATCTTCATGTTTTTGCATGTGCATGTGGAACTCGCTGATTAAATAAAAACAGAGAAAGAATTGATTCCATTGCAAACACAGAACCAAGACCACCCCAGCTTCCATTCTATGGAATAAGGTTTCTGTGGTGGACACTCATTTTGGGAAGAATTATCCCAATGTAGCCATGTTGTTTTCCACCCCTGCTTCCAGTTTCTCTCTCTACTTCTGCCTAAAAAAACATACATTTTTAGCCAGTGACATTTCAGTATCTTTGTATTGGCTTTGGACTATCCTCAGACCTCCTCCCCTAACCATAATTGCTGTTGAACCTGGAGCATTAGTGTGGGTTTTCCTGTGTGATGCTGTGGAAAAACCATTAGTTTTGGAGTCTGGGTCTTTGATCTGGCTCTTCTGTGAACCAGCCAAGAGATCTTGGACACATAACTTGGCTTCTCTCTCCTTCTAAAAATGAGGGGCTGGGGCAATACAATGTCTGAGATTCCTTCTGCTTCCAGAGTGTTAGGATGTGATTCTTTTGGAGACTTGAATAGCCTTTTAGATCCACCTACCTCCCTGAGAATTAGGTTTACTTATCCAGGTGTGGGGCTAACTTCAGGTTGATCTGTTGCCAGTCTGAGAAGGATAATGTCTTAAAAAGATCTATCTTTTCTGTGTCATTCATGCCTCCTGTGCTGGTGTGTGAAGCCCTTGTCTGAGATAAGGCTGAAACCTCTAATGACATCAACGTTAGAAACTTGGGAGCTGGAATGTATTGAGTTACCAAGTGATCCCCAAACATATTTCTCATTTTTGTTATTACTCGTAGTGTTTGTTGAAAGCTTGGCTAACCGAAAAGGAAGAGGCTTTAAATAAAGTCCAGACGAGCAACTTCAGAGACCAAAAGGAACTAAGTGTCAGTGTTCGGCGGTTGGCTGTAAGTAATGTTGTTGATGTTACTGTCAGCATCTGTCTTGTAAGCCTCCGATATGTCAGGGTTTCGTATCCAAGGAATGCTGCCATGGAATGACCTAGAAGGAGTCTTATGTTTTAGCTGAGAATTGGAAGGGTGTACTTTACTATAAAACATACATGTTTACATTTCCTGACTGGGGAACAGGGAGATAAAGTCCTGTTAAAAAGGAGCCATCTAACAAATATCTGAAATACTAGATTTTGAAGGAAGACATGGAAATGAAGCGTCAAGCCTTGGATCAGCTGAGTGAGATGGGCCAGGATGTAGCTCAGTTACTTGATAACCCTAAGGCACTGAAGAAGATCAACAGCGATTCTGAGAAACTGACGCAGAGGTGGGATTCTCTGGTTCAGAGACTAGAAGATTCCTCCAACCAGGTACCGTTGGCTTTCAATAACATGTTGAACCATTAAGTAGGGATTAAATGTTCAGGTTTGGTTTAGTTTTCATGAAATGAAAGACTTGGTTCCTTATTTCTGGTTTACTATAAAATTGAAAAATAGACACGAGCAAAAGTTTAGTTTTCTAAAGTGAACTTTAATGGACCTTCATAAACCTGATTAATATCCAATAATTTAACCCTTGGTAACTGATAACAGGCATGAACCTATTAAATTATTCTTAAATCTTATTAATTGAAAATATTTTAGTGAATTGATCAAAAATAAAACCTTGGTTTGAGCATGAATGTTCATAGTAGTATTATTCCTATTAGAGAAAAAAATGAAACAACTCAAATGTCCAATCGATGCATGGATGAACAAAATGTGGTCTATCCATACAATGGAATATTTTTGGCAATAAAAAGGGAAGTACTGATACATGCTGTGACATAGATGAACCTTGAAAATGTCATGCAAGTCAAAGGAGCCAGTAAGGAGGTTATAGACACTAAGATTCTGTCTGTGTGAATGAACTGTCCAGCATAGACAAATTCATAGAGCCAGAAAGTAAATTAGTGGTTACCAGGAGCCAAGGGAGAGAGGAGGTAGGTAGGAAGTGACTGTTAATGGGCACAGGGGTTCTTTCTGAATGATAAAAATATTCTGGAATTAGAAAGTGGGCATGGTTGCATGGCTTTCTGAGTACACTAAACCATTGAATTATGTATTGTCAAAGAATTTTCTGACATGTGAGTGATATCTCAATTAAGCTATAATAAAACATGAAAACTTTGGCTGATTTTCTTTCAGGTGACTCAGGCTGTAGGAAAGCTGGGGATGTCCCAGATTCCTCAGAAGGATCTTTTGGAGACAGTTCACATAAGGGAACAAGTAACCACCAAAAGGTCCAAGCAAGAGCTGCCGCCACCTCCTCCCCCCAAGAAGAGACAGGTCCCTGTGGACGTGGAAGCTAAGAAAAAGTGAGAACAGACAGAGACATTTTCCAAACCCAATACTGCACACAATGCATTTTGTACTCGGTATTTATTTCATACTAATCACTAATCATCTGCAAATTTAGACAGTTTTTTTTGTAATGGAAATTCAGCGACTGAATCACTCACTACCTGTCGCTGTCTTCTGGGTCTTCTACTTTCCACAGCCTAAGCATCTCCATGGTCTCAGTGGTGCTGTTCGTCCTATGTGTTCCCCCGGACCGTGTACTGAAACCCTTTTTTCTTCCTTTCTTTTCATGTACCTTGGGAGGATACGATTGTCCAGGATTCCTCTTTTATTCTTTCTTTTGCTGTCATGATTATGACAGTTTTGCTTTCAGTAGAGCTCCTTACTGTTTGGTCTCTGTTCTCTTCTTGCAAGTAAAAGATGCTAAAATCAGGGTAGTAATTAGTCTTTTTTTTTTCATTTTTTCACCCTTCATTTTTTTCTCCCTTTATTAATTCCTTTTTCTAGATTCATTAACAGATTCTTTGTGTCTGGCTTGAAGATTCATCTTTGGCATAAAATATCTTTTCATTTTACCAATTCAGAATAAACTTGGGATCTTTAGAAGAGGAATAATGACACCTGACACCCGTTGAGTTTTTACTAATGTCATCTACTCTGTTAGGCCATTACAGTGTCCCCGGTACGGAGCCTCCCGTGCACTATAGCACCTAATCAACGCCCCAAACAGCCCTTGAGTGGTACGATTATTCGCTCCTTTTTACAGTAGTTTCCCAGCGCTCAGGTAAACGGGCAGTTTAGTTTCGCCTGAATGTAAATGACATCATTTCCCCCATTTAGGTTTGCCAGACAAAGCAGGACTCCAGTTTTACCAGATGATTTTCGTTTTGATGATAGGGCTGTGTGTTCTCCCACTGGAATCTTCTTGCAGGATCAGCCTGCCTCTGTGGACCTGTTGCTTTTGGAGCCAAGACAACAGATAAGGAAGACGCTTTTGATGTTAAGATTGTCATAGATCTTTTGTTTCCTGAGTGTGTCTATTCTGCAAGGTATACCTGGCATCATGTCTCTAGCGATGACTTGGTGCATTTGTAAGTGGAGAAGGTTGTGAAAAAATCTAGGGGTGCACGTGTAGATGTTGGCACGGGTTCTCATTAGGTGGTGAGGCGTGGGAGCTCCTCCATATGGACAACCATTTGTAAGATAGCAGCTGAGTCTCCCCCTGTTCATGTCAATTCTGACATTGTCCTGGGACGTAGCATCAGATTCTGCAGGTGGAAGGTTCAGTCTGACAAATTGTTACCTACGCTTCTTACGGACTGGCTATAAACCAGCTGTTGCTGGGACGTTATCTTTGGGTTTGATTAATTTTCTAGAGTGGCTCACGGAACTCATTTTACTCGTTAGATCAGCAGTTTATTATAAAAGGGTACATAACTCAGGACCGCCAGCTGCTTCCACGCCCGCTCCAGGTACCCATTCTTCCAGCACCTCCACTGGCTCACCAGCCTGGAAGCTCTCTGAACCATCTTTTGGGTTTTTCTGGAGGCTTCTTTACATAGTCATGATTGATGAAATCTCTGGCGATTGATTCAACTTCCAGCCCCTCTCCCCTCCCCAGAGGTCAGGGCCAGGGGTGGCTGAAAGTTTCAACCCCTAATCACATGGTTGGACCTCTTGGTAACCAGCCCCCATCCTTACGTGGGGTCCAAACTCACATCATTAACATAAAGGATGATAACTTTGTTTTTCTCATCACTTAGGAAATTCTAAATGTTTTCAGAGTTCTGAGCTAGAAATGGGACTAAGACCAAATATGAGGTTTGTCCCAAGAGTATTGAGCCAACGTCAATATAATTAAAACACACTCTGATACTTTTGGGACAGACCTCATATATGTTATTATAAACTATAATATCACATACATATCTATAAAGTCTCAAATGACTCTTGTCATATAAAGGTTCATTTTGCTGCAGGAAGCAGAATACTGTCCCCAAAGCGACTTAGTGAGGCCACTGATTCCTGTTACAAGAAGGGAGGTGGGACAGTTTTATTGGGCTGGTGCTCAGCACCCCGCCACCTTGTCTCAGCCTCCTTCTGGGTATGGCTTTCATACGCAGGCTCGACTCCTGATGGTCCTCAAGGCGCTGCTGAGGCACAGAACGCAACATCCTTTATAGGCAGTACAGGCCATTTTTCTTTCCTTCTTTGTCTTTTTTGATCTGGGAGAAATTCTTTCCAGGAGACATCAGCTTACTTCCCCTGTTGTCACTGGTCAGGACTCAGTCATGTGTTCATGCCCAGGGTGTAGGGGAGGTTGAAGCTGTCCTGCCTTTTCAGGCTCCATCATGTTCGGGGGGACTTGGGCAGCAAGGAAGAAGTGGGCAGGACGTGAAGTTGGGTGAGCAACCAGCTGTGAGGACAAGTCTTCGAGTTCACCAGTTGATTGATGCAGAAATTCCTTCACTTAATTCCCAGACAGACAGGGGCTTGAGGATGTCTAGTTCATTATAGTAGGCAGTGAAATCTCATTATTAGAAAATTACCCCAGAGTTGGCCCCCTCCCAGCCTACCCGTGTGTGCTAGTTCTTTCTGGAGCAAAACAGGGTCACACCACTTCTCTTCATATGGTACCTCTTCAGTATTTGAGGATGGGTTTCAGATACCAGTCTCCATTCATGGCCCTAAAGTGCAAGGAGTCCTTAACCACTCCTAGCATGACATGGGCTCCTGACCCTTAGAAACCACTGTTTACTTGCCTTAACATGAGCGGTTCAAGCAGATGGGAGCCTTAATAACTGCTCAGCACAGCTTCTAATAGCACATGCTTCAGAAAGGGGGGCTTATTTCCCCATCCCTTCTCTTGGGGTTGCTGGGGGCTGTGTTCACCACCTCTGGGCAGCCAGTGCCCGTGATTGGATCTGTGCTAAGGCGACCTGAGATCTCAACACCCTGCCCCTTTGCATCACCCTTGTTTAGACTGAAGGCAGAAATGGACAAGTCTCCAAGGTCATTTTCAATGAGGGGGGGGGGTGTCTTTGGATGGTGCTCCTCTCCCCTGAAGGGCAACCAGAAATCTGCTCATAACATGGCCGGAGGAGTGGACCATGGTTTGAGTGACCCACTGACCTCTAGTTATGCACCTAGAGTATCACACAATCTTTTACAACTTACAAAGAAAATTTACCTTGATGGGAAAACAAATATTCATAATTTACTAGAGACACTGTGAGTGAAGTTCCCCAAATGAACCAACAGTAAGACAACCGTGTTTACCTCCAAGTACCTAAAAGTATCCAGAAGTTGTTTAGGGAAGCCCTGGGGGTCAAGTGCTGAGCGAGAGGACAGGCTGCCTCAGTTGGCGTCCCAGTCTGTCATTTGTTAACTTTGTGGCTTGGGTCAGTTACCGAAACACCTCTGGGGGCGCAATCCCTTCATCATTTAAAGGGGAACAGCAGTGTATGTGTATGTGTACGTGTACTTCGCAGGGTGTTGTGAGGATACCTGGCGTTAAGAACACACATAACACGTGTAGAAAAGGGCCTGGTGTCCATGCCGCTAGGAATCCACACGTGATGTGGCTCCTCAGGTCCTCCCCGCTGTGGTTTTGACTTCCTTTCCAACACCTCTGAAGTCAGCACATTTCTTTCCCACTGTCCTTCTTTTGTTCTGGGTCCTGTTACCACCACAGCCTTGTCTCCTGTCTCGCCTTCCTTTCTTCTTTCATCTCCTCCTCCAACGCCAACAGGGAAATAGAGTCACTGTGGTCCTCTGCTTTAAACCCCGTCACTGGCTCTCGGTGGCTCTTTGTTTACGTCCAATCTCCTTCATCCATCCTGTAGGCATCCCTGTAACTGGTTGGTGTCTGTCCATTCCAGCCACATCTGACTGCTTGCTGTTTATAAAGTGTCCTCCTTTCTTTCTTTGTTTTCTCCCTTACGCTCTTGGCTTAATGCTGCTCTACTAAGCCATCCCTCCTGGACGGGCCAAGGAGCCATCCTGTGATTCCTGGAATTAGCGCCTAGTGAATTCTTTTTGTTCTGGCCCTTTACGTTGTTTTTACTAGAGAGGAAGCTCCTTGAGGGCTGGGGTTGCCTCACTTCCCTTTTTCAGATCCAGGGCCCAGACCAGAGCCTGGCACAGAGGAGGCTCAACTCAGAAACCTGTTGAATTAAAGGAGGCGTTAACTTCAGCAGTGTCTGTACTTGTCCATTTCTGTTATTCTCTAACTAAACCTGTTATTATCTGTAAGCATTTATAAAAATACCGGTGATTTCTTAAAAAGGTTTCCACATTTAAAAATGTGTTTTCTGCCCTGGCTGTTGTGGCTCAGTGGATGGAGCACTGGCCTGTGAACCCAAAGGTCACTGGTTCGATTCCCAGTCAAGACACATATCCAGGTTCCAAGCCAGGTCCCCAGCTGGGAGCAGGTGAAAGGCAACCACAAACTGATGTTTTTCTCCCTTTCTTCCTCCCTCCCTTCTCCTCTCTCTAAAAATAATGAATAAAATCTTTAAAAATTATTTACTTATCTATTAACATGATAATATTACTCCTCTTTTCATACTTTTATTTGTAAAAGTGTGCTCTTACTTGGTGTGGTTTCTGTATTTCTGGGTTGCCGTTTTTGTTTTGTTTTTTGGGGAGTGTGTAAAAACACATGCTGGATGTGTATTTTGGTCGCTCTCTTCCTCCAGCAGAGGGAAACAATAGAAGGAAATGCATGACAAGCAGTAACATCTGAATCTTGAACTAGGTTTGATGCTGTAAGTGCGGAGCTGTTGGACTGGGTTTTGAAATCAAAGGCTGCTATTCAGGCCACAGAGATAAAAGAATATAAGAAGATGCAAGAAACTTCAGAAATGAAAAAGAAGATAAAGGTAAAACATAAAATGAAAGTCTACTGATAAATGAAATATTTCATTGGGATAGATTTACTCTGGCATAAAGATGTGCTGGGTTCCAAAAGCTCCCTATGAAATGAATGAAGCAATACCATAGCTTTTAGAGTGTTGTAGCAAAGTTTGCATTGATTTCAAGTTGGCTGGTATCAGATCCTTGTGTGGAAGAGCAGTCATTTCCCCCCCCTTCCTTAACTACCTAGTTGTATAGGAAGGAACATTTACTTCCAAGTGTGACCTAAATATTATTTCTATTTTTAGCCTGATTAGATACTAATCTGGTACCTAATAATTTTTGACTTTGTGTAGAAGGTGTTTTGTTTTCCGAATACAGCAAACTACAGTTTTACCTCTTCACCCGCAGTAACCTGCAACCCACCACCGCTCAAGAATATTAACTGGAGAATTCCAGAAATAAACAATTCATAAGTTTTAAACTGCATGCTGTACTGAGCAGCATGTCAAAAACCTCACACTGTCCTGCTTCATCCCACCTGGGCTATGAACCCCACCTTTGCTCCATATACAGGCTATTTTCCTGTTAGTCATTTAGTAGCTGATTTGGTTATCAGATCAACTGTCAAGGTATCACAGGGTTTATGTTCAAATGATGCTGATTTTACTTAATGATGGTCCCAAAGCACAAGAGTAGTGATGTTGGCAACTCAGATGTGCCAGTGAGGAAAGATGACAGCACAGTAAGATATCTTGAGAGATGCCACATTTACATAACTTTTATTTCCATATACTGTTATAATTGTTCTACTTTATGATAAGTTTCTTGTTAATCCCTATCATGCTATATTTATCATAGGTGTGTGTATTTAGGAAAACACACAGTGTTGTGTTTGGTACTACTCACGGGTTCAGGCATGTACTGGGGAACTCTCAGTATATCCCTTGAGAATCAGGGAGATTACTGTGTTTCACATTTCTTCAATATAATTCTGTTAAAATGAGAGATACTTTTTTGAACATGAATACTATTCAAATTGAACGGGAGCTTAGTTCTGCTGCTTTGTACCCAGACATGTGTATCTGAAATTGGGACAGGAGATCGTAGTGATTTATGTCATGGGTGCATTAAATCCATGACAGCCTTTCATGGGCTACCTGGGCATCTAGAGCAGGTCTGTCTTATCATCTGCATCAGCAGTGGTGTTTGTCCGTAGGGAATTTGGAGAGTGTTTTAAAACATCAGATGTGTGTGTAAGTACCACTGATGTAAGTTAGAAAGTGGTAGGTGATGTAAGTTTGAAAGTGGTGGGTGCCATGGTACTGGAGAGCAGTCCAGGGGCTGCGGTTGGTTCTACACTGGGGACAAGTCCCACAGGCAACGTGGCACTAAGCTGGCCCTGGAGGAAGGAGGAGAGCTGGGCAGAAGGGTAGGCCTGCTGGGCAGGGGTGCCCCTGAGCAGAGGCGTGGAGGTGGGTGGGTGTGTTGTGATCTTTGCATCAAATGCTTAGTTTTGTTTCCTGCTAGGTGTGTTTATAAAAGCAATAGAGAGTCAAGGTTGGAGAGGTGGTTCAGCGTCAGATCTTGGCTGACTTTGTCTGTTTGGATGAGAGGGTGAGACTGATTTCTGCCTTATCATTCCATTGTGACTGCGCTGGTGTCTAACTCCAAAGGACGGATTTCTGTTCTCATCAGCCCTGTCCTCTGCAAGACTTGTTTGCCACGATTTACCTTTCCCTTCCTATGGCTCAGGGCTTCCTGAAACAGAAATCTGGTTGCACAGCGCCAGGGCTGGCAATTAATGTAATGACTTCCCGTCAGGCCATTGTGCCCCACCTACCAGGGCTCCCCTGGGTGGCAGTGCCCTTCCCCACCTCTGAACCCACCACCCCACCTGCTTCTCAGCCACCTGCACTCCCGCCCGCCAGACCCCTGCTGGTCTCTCACTCCCCTGCCATTGCCTTTCAGAAGGGTCTTTTCTTCAGCCGCTGTGCTAGGTGCCTGAGCTGCCCTCTATTCCAGGAAGCCTCCCGGAGTCTCATTTGGACAAATTAAGTGATTCATCCTGACTTCCGTGGAAGCTTGTTAACTTAAGAGCACGGGTAGTCAGGAGCGCAGGAAGTGAGAGCTGTGTCCCATCATTTCATACACATACTGCTCACAGGTCTGAAGGATCAGTAGATGATGGTAGCGATCATTTAATGACCCGTTTCTCAAAAAGGCATTGAAGTGGCAGAGAATTTGGAAGTTCCAGGGATCTTTATGGAACAGGTCCCACAAAATATTGTTACATTCTACCCTATGATCTAGGTGCAGTTTACTTTTTATTTTAAAAAATAAATGGTTAAGCCCTGGCTGGTGGCTCAATGGATAAGGAGCCAGCCTGCGAACCCAAAGGTTGCTGGTTTGATTCCCAGCCAGGGCACATAACCAGGTTGCAAGCCAGGTCTCCAGTCAGGTCCATAGCTGGAGGCAGGTGAAAGGCAACCATACATTGATGTCTCTCTCCCCCTTTGCCTCTCCCCCTTCCCCTCTCTCTGGAAATAATAAATTAAAAAAAAAAAATCTTAAAAAAAAAATGGTTACTATACTACTTGAGGAGATAAAAATAATAATTGCATATGTTTATGTAAGGCATAATTGGCAGTTCCTGTATTTTCCTTGAATATTTATAAGCTCATTTATTTTGTTGTTTTTGATAAGTAGCAATTGATGCTGAAGGGTTGTGGAAAATGTTAGAGAAAATTTAGTGATTGCTTTAATCTCTAATTTTTCTTGCAAATTGGGGAAAAATCAGCTTATTTGTTTTAGTAAAAGAATACCTTGTTTGAACCAACGCAATACCCACGTGGAGAATCTCTAGTCCCATCCACCACTGCCATAAAAAAAAATATAAAAATATCAGCTTGCATAAAGCAGGTAATAGTTTTTCTCTAGTTTGATGGTGACTTTTTGCATTAATACTTAGCTTAACAAGAGTAAATGGTATTTCTTAGACTCTCTTGTTATTTCTTAATCTTTTACTATCAAAATAACTGTGCTACTTAGTCACCTTACAGTTGGTGTGGTCAAAGTAAGTTAGCTAAATTTATTTGAGAATGCTTACAGGTAATACAAGTTAGAAGTGGCTTTCTTCCCTGGGTTGTCTGGTTGTAATAATGTGGGCACCCTACAGATTTTGATTTTCGATAATGCTCTATTGGACACAATTTGAAGTGTTAATTAATACATGAATATCAATTGAGAATTGGGGGGTGGGAGAAATTTCAAATACTGACTCTGCACACATGTGTCCCCATGATTTTGTGCAGCCCTTTCTTAGACATTGTGGAGTTTGTCTTTCCCCATCCCTAAAATAAAGGGACATTGAGAATATCAAACTATAGCGATATAAATAATAAAAATAAGCCACTTTTAAACCAGAAAGGACAAAATACTTTAGCTTGGATCTGAAAGTGTATTGTGATTATAAGAATTTTTGCTTGTGATTGATGTTTGCAATAAGTTCTAGACTTAATATAACACCAACAAAAATTACTCAGGCTCAAATTATTTTTATCTCTTTTTTCTTGTTCATCAAATTTTGTTCACTGACCTCTGTCATAGTACATTCAGTTCACTGGACTCAAAATCTTCATTTTATGATGTTGCATACATGGAAGCTACCTGTGTGCATAGACAGCTATCTCAGATCTAAAACACTCATTTTACCTATTTCATCTTGATAGGAACTCATAATTATAGTGCATTTTTTTTTCCTTGAAAATAAATCAAAGTTTTATATGTATATGTATTTTTTAATTTACCCTTTAAAGTTTAATCATCTCTGGTGTTCTGATGTTCTTAGGTAAACTTTGTAACATCTAAAGAGAATGTAGGAGGCCCATGACACATTAAAAGTTAAAGTTGCGTCAGCATTACATTGAGAAGAAAGTTTGCAATGTTCTTACATTGAGACTTTATTTCTAGGGATTGGAAAAAGAGAAGACAGAAAGAAACCCCAGGCTGGATGAATTAAACCAAACTGGACAGTACCTTTTGGAGCAAATGGGAAAAGGTGAGAAGCTTGATTTTTAAAAATATACATTTTTGGATGATGGCATTGAATAATCTTTACAGTTTGACAAATCAAATGTATATGTTTTGATATTCTAACTTGCTTTGCTAGAGAAGTGGTTTTCAGAAACATTTTTGTCAGCGCATTTTTTTTTCAAATGGAATCTTGTGCTGAGACTGCTGATACCAAATTGATAAAAGCACAGTTCTGGTTTTAGATAGGATCAGGGCACCTCAAACTGATGCCTCAGCAAAACACATTACAAAATCCTCTCTCTGGTGGAGAGGATTGTAAAATCTCCTCCTTTTCCTTGTGGGTTGTATCTGGGATTTTTTTTTTTTTCAGAGAGAGAAAGTTACATTAAGGTTAGTTGACTTTTGATCACTTTTAGTATACTATATTAATTTACAACACCTGTTTCTTTATATGTTTCTTTAAATTTGATTGGTTATTTGACATTTTTATCAGAATTAAAATAGCTTTTTTTCTTGAAACAGACCCAGTGATTCAGGGGAGCATGAATATTTTTCCTTTGCTTTGAAAGACATTTCTCCTAAGCTCTGCTCCTTGACCAATGACATAAGTGCTATGGAGGTCTGAGGCTTTTGTAACTCTCCTTGACAAAAGCCACAGACCCCGAAGAAGAGTTAGGAACATTAGTCTGACAAGAGTCATCAAAGATGTAATTTCTAGTCTTTTTATGTTTGACTTTTTATTATAAAAATTGTAAATATATACAAAATAAATGAGATAATATCACAAACCTCCTTGTACCAATTGCCCAGCTTCAGTAGTTAATGATATTCTTCTGTTCTTAATTGTCTTTGTTTCTACTCACTCCTCACCCTTTGAAGATCTTTTTTACAGTTTAGGTAAATTTATTTATATTGAAATACATGAAATTTTACTGTGCTGTTTTTATAAACCTACACACTTATATCAACATGTAGGACGTTTCCATCTCTCTAGAAAGTTCCCTGGTGTCCCTAATGGATCAGTGACTTACCCCCAACCCAGAGAACAACATTTTTAAAAACCTTAGATATTTCCCCCTGTATTTTAAAAATAAATGTTGGCTTATTTTGTATATATACTGAGACACACAGATACACAATATATCTCGGTATATATACAAAATAAACATGTGTGTGAGTATATATTTGGAATGTGTACTCATAGACACATATACACAAAAATATATATGTATCCAGTATGTCCTTTATTTAGAAATTATGTGAATGTATCCATTATACATTCATTATACATTATACATACATTAGTACAATTTCATTTCTTTCATTTTCTTTCTTCCTCCTGCTCTCCTTCCCATCCTCCCTCTTTTTTTTCCTCCTTTTCTCTCCCTCCCTTTATTCCTTCCTACCTACCTTTTCTTTATCTCTTGAATAGATTGGTATTTTTATTCAACATCTATCAACTTAGTGTCTTAGTTACTGGGTATAGGCACCCTACATAGAGAATGACTCAAGTATTTACTTCAGGAGACCTAGAGATACTGAAAGAGATCCTTTCCCCGATATGCTGATTCTTTCAATAATTATAATAAATTGTAGGTTGAATTTAGGTTAGTTACTGTTGTAGAGTCCTCACTTCTGCATCAACTTTGCAGTGTGGGAACCAGACTTCATCTGGTATGAATGTGGGATAATTTAATTTCTGTCCCCTCATTTCTGTACCAACTTTGTGTTAGTTCGGTAGAGTCAGCGTGCTAAGATTGGTCAGGGAGAGGGCCTAGGGGAGAAGTTGGTGAGAGGCGTTATGTTATAGTGAGAATGGCTGTGAAATGGGAAACGGGAGACCTTCAGGTCTCCTGTCCCTTTCCTGGTTTTGTGTCCTAGTCTTTGCTTCCTCGACTACAGCTTTTATTGGGTCAAATCTTACCTCAAATAGGCATATCCTATAAAATACATACACTGGAAATTGAGTTTATGTGAAAGAACCACTTGCCAAATATCAGGTGCAATCTTGGGGAATGTATGGTAGGATATATAAAGGAATATATGATATAATACATTCAAAGGAATGAATTTTGAGACCCAAACGTATGCTTGTTTAATTTCATACAAAACTTTTTATATTTTGCGTTACCAGTTTTTGAGCTTTGGTAGGGCTGGAAATGCATTCGTTACAGAACCCAAATTCTATTTATTAAAAAAAGTATGCTAGGCCCTGGCTGGTAGCACAGTGGATAAGGCGCCGGCCTGCGAACCCAAAGGTCGCAGGTTCGATTCCCCAGCCAGGGCACATAACCAGGTTGCAAACCAGGTTACCAGTCAGGTTTGTGGCTGGAGGCAGGTGAAAGGCAACCATACATTGATGTCTCTCTCCCTCACTGCCTCTTTCTCTTCCCCTCTCTCTAAGAATAATTAAATAAAATAGAATTAAAAAAAACGTTATTAAAATATTTTTAGGATGTGGTGGGAAGTTGAGAAATGGAAGAATTGATTTGAATAGGCTTTATATGTTCATTTTTAAAGGGTATTGGCTCTTTGTTAGTGTGATAATGAAAATACGTTTAAAAAATCTCCCCACTGTCATCGCATGTTATCCATTATTCCGATTTTACAGTAGTGCACGTTCCTTCTGTGCATGTGGTGGGAGCTGATAATTCTGCTGCTATATCAAACCAGAAATGTTGAACAGAATTAAGTATAATTGGGTTATTCTTTTCATTCCCTTCTCTCTTCCCTAGAAATTTGAAATAAGCCCTAGAACACTGATAATTAACATAGAGGATGTTTTTTATAGCATGTAATTTGGCCACCGTCTGCCGAGGGAAGGAGGCAGATAAATGATTCAGTTCAGTTAGAAAAGCATATCAAATTCTTCAGTAAAACAGATGTTCGAATAATCATGTCATTGGTTTCCTTGAACTACTCCATCTAAAGACCCACCATGATGAAGTCTGAGAGGACTTTTCTGGCATTTGAATTATTTTGTGACCTATCACACAGCACACCAATGTTTTATTTTTTTAAAAATTAATATATTTATTGTTGTTATATTACATTCATCTCACTTTTCCCCCTCTGCCCTCCCCTTCCCCACCCTCCTTATCCCTCCCACAGTCACTCCCACGTGTTGTTTGTGTCCATGGGTCATCCATGCTAGTTCCTTGACTACACTGTTCCCCTTCCTTGCCTCCTTCTCCCCCACCCTCAGCTCCTCCCCTCTACACACTGAAAGTGCCTTCTCTGTATTCGAGTCTCTGGTTCTGTTTTGTTTGTTTGTTTGTTCATTGGTCTCCTGTATTAAGTGATACCATGTAGTATTTAATTTTTGCTTCCTGGCTTACCTCATTAAGCACGATACTCTCCAGTTCCATCCATACCATCACAAATGGTAGGAGTTCTCTCTTTCTTCCTGCTGCATAGAACTCCATTGTGTAAATGTACCAACGTTTTTTGACCCAATCATCCACTGAAGGGCTCTTAGGCTGTTTCCAGCACTTGGCTATTGTAAATAGCGCTGCTATGAACATAGGGGTACATAGGTTCTTCTGAATTGGTGTTTCAGGATTCTTTGGGTATAGTCCTAGCAGTGGAATCACTGGGTCATAGGGCAGTTCTATTTTTAGTTTTTTAAAAATGAAATCAGCTGTTTCATTTGACTGCGGCTGTATCTGTGTTGCTTTTACTTATCTTGTTCCTAGAGATTGTCAACATATATAATAGAGTAGTTGGGTATTTGGCTTTAAGAAATTGACCTTCATGACTTCTGGCAAAGTACATAAGCTGGATGGTCCCATTTTTTTTTTTTTTAAAGATTTTATTCATTATTTTTAGAGAAAAGGGCTGAGGGGGAGGAAGAAAGGAAGAGAAATATCAACGTATGGTTGCCTTTCACCTACCTCCAGCTTGGACCTGGCTGGAGACCTGGCTTGCAACCTGCTTCTGTGCCCTGGCTGGGGAATTGAACCAGCGACCTTTGGGTTCACAGGCCAGCACCCATCCACTGAGCCACCAGCCAGGACCTGATCCCATGTTTTGTAAACGTTTCCCTCAATTGAGGCAGTGCGATCAGTGAAAAGTATTAAGTCAAATGAGAGTAAGTGGCAAGAATGTCTTATTTCATCCCTTTTGGGTAACTAGTAAGATGATGGGGTATTGATTTGACTTTGATTAGTCATCTAAGAGCTGGGTGTTCTACAGAGATAGAAAAGTTGTGATTCTGGGTCCCTGGAAGCAAAATAATTATTTTAAAAAGCAACGTACAGTTTACCAGTTATATGATGTAAATTGTACTTTTATTATTACTTGATATTGGTCCAAACTATATATCTCAAGCTTGGAGGAGGGAGATTTAAATTTTGAGAATTAGTTGGAAGGGGCACAATGATGGATCATAAAGTACTGGCAGTGAATGAAAAAAGGAATTGGAAAAGTTGCTTCAGCTTCCCTAGCACCTAACATGGGTACCACTTGCCTGTTTTCTAGATGAGCAGTGATATTTTTTTCATCTAAGAAAAAAAAAGGGGGGGTATTTACCAGCTTGGTTTTCTTTCTTGTTTAACATAAATTGCTGACATGAAAAGCAAGTGGCTGATGTTATTCTTTTGCCCACTTAGAATAGAAATGACTTGGCAGAAGCCCAGCCTAGGCTTCCATTCCTATTACTTTGTCAGGAAAATATTCATTTGTTTTGTTTATGACCCCCATTAACAGGGGTAATTGAATTTGGACTGTAGTGTGAATATTTGCCTATGTCTAATTAATGTTCTATTACCTGCATAATGGACAGTGAACTTCAGCAACTGACATGGATGATATATTCAAATTATGTCCTGTTTGTGTTTCTGATTTTCAGTGGCTATGGTGTGTTATAGAAATTTTTGAAATTGCATTGTTTGTGGATCATAAATGAACTTTTGTTGTACTTGCCTTTTTTCTTTGTGCTCTCATTACCCTGGAGTTTGATGGTACATATTTACAAAGCATAATTGTTTTCATGGCCTCCTTCTCAAATAACAAAGATATTAAGCCCCTCTTCTCAATATGCATGCTCTCCTCAGGAGGTACAGACACTTTGGAAGATTTCAGAGTATCTTTACATGATTTGATGGTATTTTATGTTAAGGAACACACTATGACAAAACTTGTTATTATATATGACATTTCTCAGAACATTCTCTAACTCTCAAAAAATGTGAGAAACACAAAGTTGTATATGAGAAATAAGTCCTGGAGACATAATGTACCAAAATACACAAACAAACAAACAAACAAATAAAACTCTTGGGATATTCCCAGTTAAAGAAATAATTGTAAGATGTCAGTGATAAACACAATGGTGTTTTGTTCTGACCAGTTTCTAAAGCAGATTATCTGCTGTGTTGATGTTACAGTATTCGCTGGTGTGTGTGCAGTGTGCCCAGTAGGTCTGCTGGTGCGTGAGGGCCTAGTTGCTGGCCCCCGGTTGCTGACGCAGGTTGCTTACAGCACTGGGAATTCTTGTCATTCAGTTTGCAATTCCTGTGACACTGTGGTTTGGTCACCAAAGGCTTGAGCTGTCTCCTAGTTTTTCTAGCCATCTGTGCCTTTTCTGATAACAGAGGGTCTACCTTCTGATGTCAGGGCACCAGACAAGTTCAGACAGTTCATTTTATTTTCCTGGCTTAGATGAGAAGCTAGCAGAATGCTAAGATGCCAACACACTTTCTATAGAAGAGGCAGTGGCTGAAGCTTTAAGCTCTACTGATGTTCCTTTTGTGATAGTCACACCACTCCTGAAGCACTAATTCAAGTTTGTCCCCTGTCACTTTGGTCAAGAAACTGAGCAGTTATTTTTAGCATCATCATCA
This sequence comes from Noctilio leporinus, assembly GCA_004026585.1. NCBI lineage: Eukaryota > Metazoa > Chordata > Mammalia > Chiroptera > Noctilionidae > Noctilio > Noctilio leporinus. The sequence continues at coordinate 137,828 of PVIW01000912.1, read as the reverse complement.
CTATTATTGCAGCACTATAATTCATATTGTATATGTATATATTTCACATTATAACCATATATATTTTTAAAGATTTTATTCATTATTTTTAGAGAGAGGGGAAGGGAAGGGGGAAGAAAGGTAGAGAAACATCAATGTACATAGGGTTGTTTTTCACCTGTCTCCAGCTGGGGACCTAGCTAGAAACCTGGCTTGCAACCTGGGTATGTGCCCTGACTGGGAATTGAATCAATGACCCTTGGGTTCGCAGGCCAGTACTCAGTCCACTGAGCCACACCAGCCAGGGCCTTATTTTTGTTATTTTAAAAGAAACTTTTGCCTAGTATAAAGGAACCATGGACATGGACAACAGGTGGGATTGACTTTGGGGGGAATGGGTGGGTGGGGAGGGGGACAGAGGAGAGCAAAAAGGGAATGGATGTAATACAACAACAAGGAAATTAAAAAAGAAAAAAAAAACTTTTGGAATGATAGTTATATATTACATTACCTCATTATTTTGAATATGTTAGAATATTTATAACAAATTCCAAAAAAGTATTGTCATAATATGTGAAGTGTCTGCTTATTTTTCATATCTGTGCAGAAGGTCTTCCAACTGAGGATATAAAACATGTTCTGGAGAAGGTATCGTCAGAATGGAAGAATGTATCTCAGCACCTGGAAGATCTGGCAAGAAAAATCCAGCTCCAGGAAGATATAAACACTTACTTTAAGCAAGTCAGTGCACTTGAAAAGACCATAAAGACAAAGGAAGATTGGGTGAAACGTGCTCCTTCTTCAGAATCTCCCCAGCAATCCTTGCTGAGCTTAAAGGTAAAGAGACAGCCATCCAGGACATGAAAGAATTCTATGTCCAGTTCTGCATTTAAAAAGATGCTCCTTGTATCATGAACATTAGGTTAATTCTGCTCTGAAGAACCTTCTGTTCATCTTCGCTGGGTTACGTGACCATATTTTCTCTCCCTTAGCGGGAATCGACACATCTCCAGGGCCTCCACCCCAAAATTGAAATGGTGCGAGCCAGCTGCTCAGCTCTGGTGTCCAGGCCTTCTGCTCCGGATTTTGTCCAGCGGGACTTTGATTGCCTTTGGGGCCGCTACCAGTCTGTGCAGCAGGACCTAGAAGATCTTCAGAAGCAGCTGGAGAACGGTAAACACATGGCCTCCTCTGTTCCCCCTAGTTTAAAAATTACCCCCCCATATTGAGACCCTTAGCACACAGGCCTGTTTTGAACCAGACTCACCCCATTGTCCTCTGCGCCCGCTACTGTTCCGGGTCTTAAAGTATGTTCAGACTATTTCCCGCATTCACAATTGCTTGTGAAAATGCAGACAGTTTTCCCATGCTGTAAACTTGTGTCCGTAGGATAGAGTGACTTTAAGGCTGTTTTTAAAGGGTGCTGTTTCTCCCTTTTCTGGTGGGAGGCTGGTCAGTGTTAGTATGAAGTGCTAAAAAGAATGGTAAGTGACTTCAGTTTGCTCCAGAAGGTCCAAGTTCTAACAACACCATCTTCTCTTTGAAAAGAAATCATGTTCGAAAGTGTGAAAAATTTTAAAGAAGTTCGGGATAAACCTGGCTTTGAAAAGTTAATTGTTAAAAGTTTTGAGAACTCATCCCTCAGATATTATGTTGTTTTCTCCTAGTCTGTTGTTTAAGCCAGGAGTTGTGTTGCACTAGGCAATGCTGTGGGCAGTGCGGGGTAAAAAGCTGTACATGTAATATTCCTGCAGCAGTTGCAGGTCATGTGTTGGGAAGCTAAACTGTCATGTGTCCTTTCTTCTGGACCATACTCTTTGTTCACTGAATTCCGTTCACCAAGAATCTGAAAGATTTCACAGTCCCTCTTTTTCAACTTACTGTTACAAAATAGGCTTTTACTTGTTTTTTTTTTTTTACAACAATCAACAGGCAATTAAAATATTTCATTTCTTAAAAAATTCAACATCTTTTTTGTGCTTTGGTTGCGGTAAAATACACATGACATCAGTTTTGCCACTTGAACCGTTTTTAAGTGTAGAGTTCAGGAGTGTTACATACGGTCACGTTGTACTGCCAGCCGCCCTCCAGCACTCTAAAACTGAAACCATACCCGTTCAACAAGAGTTCTCCATTTCTCCTTCCCTCTGGTCCCTGGCAGCCACCATTCTACTTTCTGTTTCAATGAGTTTGGTGGCTCTAAAGTCCTCATGTAAGTGGAATTGTATCGTGGTTATTTGCTTGTGACTGGCTCATATCACAGTATAAGATTCTCTGAAGTTCATCCACATTATAGCATGTGTTAGAATTTCCTTCCTTTTCAAGGCTGAGAAGTATTTCATGGTGTGTATGTGCCTCATTTTGTTTATTCACGTATTTATCGATGGGCATGTGGGTTGTTTCCACCTTTTGCCTATTGTGAACAATGCTGCTCATTTAACTTATGACACTTAATTGGTTTTATCACTTTGTGCGTCTAATACGCTTTACTTCCTTTGCACAGTGTTGCTGGTGTGTGGTTTTTACATTGGTGGGTAAAGTAGACTTCATTCCAGTTGGTTTTGCAGTCATATTTCTCCGAGTACCAGTGGCTGCCTGGCTCTGTGTCCCTAAATAATGTCCACCACTCTGGGTGGCAGTTTGTCTACATGCTTGAGTTTAGAGGAAGACTGAAGGGATCTTTGTTTTCTTTTATTCTTTGTGTTGCCTCTAGGGAAAAAGAGATGGTATGAGATAAAAGGAACATTGTAGTACCATCTTCAGAGAGATATTTCATCATGACAGAATAGAGAGAGATGATAGTGGGTTAGTTAATATTTCAAACATCAGCGTCCCAGGAATGATGTCACTGTCTGACTCTCAAGAGATGCCAATGGGATGATTTCAGGAACTAATAGAGGCCCTTTTGCATTTTAACTATTGAGTCTAACTTCTTCTGAATTGGAATTCGCTTATTCTATACAGAAAATGAATGGTTTCTTTAATTATATTAGGTTTCTAACATGGTTTTCTCAAACTAAGTATTTTTAAATAAACAGAAATGAAGAGCCAACCTGGATGTGCGTATTTGGAAATGTTGAAAACACTGAAAGATGTGCTAAATGATTCAGAAACTAAGGCCCAGATGTCTTTGGATGCCTTGAATGACCTTGCAAAGGCAGAGAGAGTCCTGCAAGAAAAAAAGGTAATACATACTTTAGGGCTTCAAAATCTAGACTCATTTCTCATATAGCACATATTTGGAAAATTTTTTCAACCATTTGAAAAATATTAGCCACCTTTTAAAAATTTAATTTAATTTTATTGTTGTTGTACATCCATCCTCTTTTTGCTCCCCTCTGTCCCCCTCCCCACCCACCTACTCCCCCACATAGCCACTTTTTGGTCATAGCTGGTCAAAACTTCTTGTAATTTGAAGAGTAGTTAACCATAGTGTAGCACTTTAGCTAGGAGAAAAGACAGTGATTTTACAGTAAATGTTTTAATAGAACGAAACACATTTCTCTCCTATTGTAATGAGCTTCAAATTCTCAGCCTGTTTATAGTCTACTAAACTATCTTGAATAAAAGGAACAATATTGATTGAATTGATGTGTTGCTCTTTTCCTGTGTTGAATAAAAATACTTCTCTGGTCACTGAAGATATATGGCTATGAACCATGTCATCAGATGCAACAGGTCAGTCAGTAAGCACTGCACTCTTGACCCTCACAGGTGTGTTGTTATCGATGTTTTTAGTGCAGAGACTCTGTTATGTGTGGCCCACATGTAGCTCATGCAAGGGAAGCTTGAATGCTTTTGGTTGTGCTTATTTTTTTTTCATGAGCTTTTCACAGTTTTTTGATCAAATGCATTTTAGAAGTTTACTTTTTTTAATAGCTTGTATGATTACCTCTGTACAGGTAAATCGCTGCGTAGACTGTTAATCTTTTCAAAATCTTTTCCAGGCCCTTGATGAAATCCTTGAGAATCAAAAACCTACTTTACATAAACTTGCAGAAGAAACAAAGGCTTTAGAGAAAAACGTTTCTCCCGATGTAGAAAAAATGTATAATCAAGAATTTAATGATGCTCAAGGAAAATGGAGCAAAGTCAAGGCCAAGGTTTCCAAAGACCTGCATTTGCTTGAAGAAATTATCCCCAAATTAATAACTTTTGAGGTAAATTCAGAGGCTGTTAGGAGTTTAAGTTTATTATAGGGTAAAATAGTAGTTATCATGTAAGATTCAAATGTCTATTATTTGAGTATTTTGCATTGTTTCAAGTCCTACATTTATTATGTACTTAAGTTGGGATTTATAACTTGCTTACCAAAGCCATACTTTGAATGTGCTGGAGAACACAAAGGTAAAAGAAAATTGCTTAAAAACGGTCAGAAAAATGTTTTGAGGATGAGGGTCCCGCATGATAGACAGACCAGTGACTGGATTGCAGTGACAGTTCAGACCGGTACAAGCTGCCCAGCTGGAGCAGGGAGCTGACTCTTTGAAGCTGGTGTTTTTTTTTAAACATTTGAAGGTGAAAATTCTGAACTAAACCCTCAACAGTGTCAGTCTGAAAAAAGCAGGTACTTTGAGGTGCATGAAAATTCAGACACTGGACCTTTTGCTACATCTGATAATGTCTACAGATGAAGGAACAATGATAAAGGGTAAATGTGAGGACGTAAGGAGAAAGCAGTGCAAGTCAGCATCTGCTAAGACAGTCAGAATTTTCCCAGTTTACCTGCAAGGAAGTCAGAGAAGTGGAGTTTCCTGGTGCAGAGAAGGCACTCCATAAATAGTCTTCAGTGACTGAGAGGAGATCAGTCATGGATTTCGATATGGAAACATATATTTCGATCCCAAGGGAACACGTATAAGAGATTATGTATATGTAGAGTATTTGGATTTAGATCCCAAGAGAATTTGTGTTAAAGATGATGCTAAAAGAGTGAGAAGATTGAAAATAAGGAACAAATGATTGAAAATGATGTTTTAAAAATTAAAATCAGAGGGCATCTGGTAGAAGAGGGTAGGCAGGCTGTGTAGGGGAGTGTGAAATGATCCAGGATGATGAACAACAGCGGTGACCACTGAACTTGCAGGAATGCTTTTTGGCCCAAGGACCAACAAACAAGTCCAGTCAATGACCAGGAAGAGGGTAAAGATGGCAGGAGGCGCGTGTGTGTGGTGGTAGTAGAAGGAAGTGGTTTTCTTTAAATGTAAGTTGTAGTCAGTTCTATACTGAGATCTCAATAGGATAAACCATTAATTTTTTTTTTTAAAGATTGTATTTATCATTTTCAGAGAGAGGGGAGGGGAGAGAAACATTGATATTGAGAAACATCAATGTACGGTTGCCTTTCACCTGCCTCCAGCTACTGACCTGGCTGGAGACCTGGCTTGCAACCTGGTTATGTGCCCTGGCTGGGAATCGAACCAGCAACCTTTGGGTTCGCAGGCCGGCACATCATCCACTATGCCACCGGCCAGGGCCTTAAACCATTGATTTTGAAGAGGAATGTGTTATGTGTAGCTTAGTATTTTTGACTCATTTAATATTGTGAGTGGATCCACTTCTGCTCTGCGTTCAGTTTTAATTCATTCCAACTTTAAAAAGCAGAATTACCTTTTCTCATCACGATTCTGAAATTTTTGGTTAACATCCAAGCTTCGGATTATCCGTGATTCTCAGCCAGGGGTGGTGTTGCACCCCTACAGTTTCCAGAAATTTGGAGACATTTTTGTTTGTCACAACTGTGGGGGAAGGGAGGGTACTTTGGAGGCCTGGGTTGCAGGTACCGTCCTATAGAGTGTGGAGCAGCCCCACAGCACAGTCTTTTTTGGCCCAAAATGTCAATAGTGCCAAGGTTGAGCAATGCTGGATTAAATCCCACCCCCCTTTCCCCCCCCAAAAGATCGTTGCTTTGTTTTCAGACTTAAATCTGAAATGTAATTAGGGAAATTTATAGGGGAAGATTAACCCCAAGGTTAATCTCCTTTTGATGCTTAAGAGTGTATAATAGGGTTAGCTACCTGTGTGCCAATATGTTAATATGTGGAATTTGAAGATAATAAATGTTCTTCAAAACACAAAAGAGAGAGCCCCGGGGTTATAGTAATCTGGCTTTAGGTTTTAGTGACTTTTTACAAAGGTAGCCAATTCAGGCACTAACAGGGACCAGTGTGGGTGCATGCCAAATTTATTTCCATTGAAAATATTCCACATCAAAAACGTGCATCTGGATAATTAGATGTTTTTTGTTTTGTTTTGTTTTGTTTTTTACTATCATGGAGGTAGCAGATTCGTAATGTCCAGTAATTTTTAGTTCACTTTTTATGTCCCAACTACAAGGTTGTTGGCTGGATCTGCATTCTGTAACTGGGCAACATTTAACCAAAATTGAAATATACAATTTTAAATTCTAAAAATCATGTTTACTTGCTTTGAATGACTTGGTTGGTACTTAACTACTGAACAGTTTACTTAAGAAGGCTTTGAATTCTCCCTTCCTAAGATATTTACAATAAATATTCATTTTGAGGTTAGTCTTCTTTTTGCTCTTTTAATTTCCTGATTTACAGTTTTTTTTTAGGCATGTAAGTTCTATTTGTCTTTAAGCAATGAGGCCCAGAAGGTTTTTGATTCAATTCCAAGTTATGATGAGGTTTCTTAGGGACACAGTAGATGACTTGTTTATTTTTAAAATGCATTTTTAGTTATAGAAGTAACACATGACTAATGCTCATTGAAGAAATTGAATAATAGAGAAGTGTTTAGAATAAGCACTTAGCGCTCCCTTTGTTCCCCAATACCATTTCTTTTCCTGAGGCAGCTAATCTTAATGATTCTTCCTGGAATCTAACATATTCAAAGTAAGAAAAAATGTTTATGAATATTACTAATTCTAATTGTTCCCCCCCCCCACACTGATAGAAACAAATAATATTGGAATTTCATGAGGGGCAGTTAAATAGATATTATTCAAATGCATGAGCTTAGAGTATGAGTTTTCATTTCTCAAAATAATGATGCCTTTCGCTGTCACAGCACATTTAAACTTAAAAGTATTTTCATAGGTATTGCTTACTTTCCCCACCATTCTACAATAACACATCAGGTTATTCGGTATGTGCAAATTTTAGTTTTCCGTTATCTGTCTGCAAATAGTGTTTTCTGTATGTGCCTACATTTCCTTTGTCTGCATGGCTGCTTTCTTTTGTACAGTGTGATGGCCAAATATGTTCTTAAATTAAAAAATAATCTATTCCATGCCAAAGTAATGACCTCAATTCCTGTAATTAAGCATTAGAATGTTAATTGGTGCACTTAAAATGACCTCATGGAAAGCCCTCCCACTCCTTCTACACCAAAACATATAAAAATACATGGAAAAGGTAATTAAAAAAATTATTGATTTTACTGACAAGATTAAATATAAATTCCTACCCCTAGAAATCGTATCTTTGGATTCAGGGGCTGAAAGATGTGTCCTATTATTTCTTTTCTGCTTTTCATGATTTTCTGCACTGCGATCACTGCAGGGCCAGGAAACCACCCCGAGGCCCACACAAAACTGCCTTACATTCTCCACCTCTCTTGCCTCTTGGGACCACCCCCCCTCCAACCTCCTGCCCCTTCCAGCTGTGTTCAGACTCACAGGACTTTGTGCCCTGACAGTCTCATCACCCTTGAAACCAGACTGCTGCTTCTGATCTCTTCGGTATAACTCACTGTCCGCATGGTGCCAGATGTGCCCTTCTGGAAGGGATTTGGTTGTCTTTGTCATAGTAACGGAAGTGTTTTCCCAGCTGTCTCCTGGCTCCCGTCTCTTCCTTGGCCCCACGCCCCTGCCCACATTCTCCCCTGTGAGCTGACTTGGGTGGGAACAGTGTGGGGCCATGAACACCAAACTGGACAATTGCCTTTCTCTGGAAATGTCACCTGCTTGCTCAGAATTTACATCCTCCTCTGTGTATGCTCGAATTTTATTGATTTTTTAAAGTATTTATTTATTTTTAGACAGGGAGGAGGAGGGAGACAAAATAAGGGGAGGCAAACATTAATCAATGCTTTTGGAATGTTTCCCATCTGGGGACCAAACCAAACCCGCAACCCAGTTATGTGCCCTGACTGGGAATTGAACTGGCCACCTTTTGTGTTGTGGGACAGTGCCCGACCCACAGAGCCTCGCTGGTCAGAGCCATGCTCAGCCTTCAAGAGGAAGTGCTAGCCCGGGCTGGTGGCACAGTGGATAAGGGGCCAGCCTGTGAACCCAAAGGTCACTGGTTCGATACCCCAGCCCGGGCACATAACCAGGTTGCAAGCCAGGTCTCCATCCAGGTCTGTAGCTGGAGGCAGGGGAAAGGTAACCATACATTGATGTTTCTCTCCCTCCCTGCCTCTCTCCCTTCTCCCCTCTCTCTGGAAATAATACATAAAATCTTAAAAGAAAAAAAAAAAGGGCAAGTGTCTTCTACAAGCAGTCTTCTGTCTTGCTTGCCATCACGCCCACAGCTGCTTTTCCTCGCCTGCGATTCTACCATACATTGTTTACACCTTCACAGCGACCCCACCTCAGGCCAGCCTTTCTTACAGCTGCACCTGCTAGGTTCTCCGCTAACCAGGCGCTCTTTGAGGATAGGAACGTTGTCTGGCCTGCAGCAAGGGCACCAGTGTGAAAGTAACTACTTTGAAGGTACCTTCAGACCTCTGACCCACTTGTACCATCTCTGATGAGGCTGCATCTGTAAAACCTAAACCCCTCCCTTCCCTCACTGGCAGGATCCCTGTGTAGTCAGATCTTTCTCCACGTGCGCGGACCAGACCCCGTGCGTGCTCTGACCCACAGTGAGGAAGGGCACGCACTGGAGTTCTGAGACAGGCAGGCCCAGGCTTGGAAATTACTTGGGAGATCATTTTAGGGTAAAAACACAATGGTAGCTAGTTTCTAAGAATAATATTCAGTATAGCTGATTTATCTCTTTCTAGATAACACATAATTGATATAACTATCTTCTAATAGAATTGAACTATATCTTCTATTAAATAAGGCCTTTAAAAATTTTTGAATATATTTTACGTCACTAAAGAGAATATTGATGTGTTCTAAACCTTAGCTTGAAGAACTTTTCAGATAAGGAACGTAGCAATGTCACTGCTAGTCTTCCCTACTAAATGAGGTAACGCTTTCAAAGAGCTTTCTTGAGGTTGATGAATATTATAAAACTAAACAAAAATAGAAACCTTATTACCTTAACTTACTGTTTTAATTTTGGTTTCACAATTCTTTTGTCCATGTCCTGAGTTAGAAATTGGCTGTTTCAAAAGCTGTGGACGTTCCAAGAGCGTGGGGGAAGATCAAAATAAAATGCCAAGAATTTCACTGTCAACAAAGTCTCAGGGAGGTAACTGTGTACCTTGGAATCTCATTACCTTGAATCTAGCACCACTAAGCTTCCAATTTTCTCCCCGCTTAGCTCAGGCTGGGCTGGGAGATGGCTGTGACAGGGTGAAGGCTGTGACAGGGTGAAGGAATTGTTCAGTGACCTCAGCAGCACACGCTTCCCATCCAACAGCTTACAGACCAGTGCGTTTGAGTAGTAACGAATGGTCCATGTAGAATTTGGGCCTTGCTAGGTCTACAGTATTTGGTACTGTAGACTTTCAAAACTACTCTCAAGCACAAACTGATGAATATGGTGGCTTTTCAAAACTACCATATTCATCAGTTTGTGTTTGAGGATGTGAGCATAAATAGGACTGAGAAATGGCTGCTCTAGATAGTACTTACAGTCTACATTTTTAATTATAGTGTTTAACACATTTTAAATTACAGTTGATATTCAGTATTATTCTGTGTGAGTTTTAGGTGTATAGCATAGTGGTTAGACAATCACACTTTGCAAAGTGATCCCCCTGACATTTCCAGTACCCACCTGGCCCCATGCACAGTTATTATAATATGAGTGACTGTATTCCCTATGCTGTAGTTTCTGTCCCCGTGACTGTTCTGTAATGACCAATTTGTACTTCTTAATCTCTTTACCTTTTTCACCCATCCCCTCAATCCTCTCATTCCAGCAACCATCAGCCTGCTCTGTGTGTTTATGAGTCAACTTCTATTTTGTTTTGTTCTTTAGATTCCACACATGAGTGAAATCCTATGGTATTTGTCTTTCTCTGTTTTACTTGTTTCACATAATTTCCCCTAGGTCCATTCACGCTGTCACCAAAGGTAACATTTGACTCTTTCTTATGAATGAATACACTGTATATACATACCCAATTTTTTGGCCACTCATCAGCTGTTGAGCACTTGGGTTGCTTCCATATCTTGGCTATTGTAAATAATGCTGTTTACAATTCTTTACATGTGAAATAATGACATTTATTTTAGAAGTTTACTAATAAGTTTTCCAAGGACCGAGGCCCCTCAAGAAGAGAACATTAGAAATTACCTAGTCTAATGTATATTCATATATTCATTGATTTGATGACTACATTCATATTCTTCAAAAGGATAGAGGGGGAGAAAAAATGAAATACAGTATGTTAGAAGCTCATATCACCTGAGCTCAGTGATTTTTCACTGGACAGAGCAACAACGCATGGGAGTGCTTTCACTTTCTCAGAGACCTCCTTGCTGTATGATAGATGAAAGATGAACAGACTTTGGCTATTTTTGAATCACAGGGAATATTGTTGCCAGTGGATTGACACAATACTGTCCTTCCAAGGAAAGAGGAGACACTGGTGGGCAAGCTGAGTTCTGTATTTTCCATACGCCATTGGTAGTTAATGTTGGGTTTCGTGACCCCTCCTAGCTGGTGTGGCCCTCAGTGGGGCAGGGGTATGATGTTGTTTTTTAAGTTGGGCTTCCTTGTGCTTAGCTGGGTTCAGTCAGTACCAGTTAGGAATCTTGTGTGGTGAGTGTGGGGGCGGGTGGGTAATGGAAAAAAACTACAATAAAAATTTTAAAGAGAGATATCCTAAGTAGCAGCTCTTCAAGCAGTTACTTTTAATCAGTTACTTTTGAACAGTTATATGACAGAACAAGCATTAATGTTAGCAACAATTAAAAGCATTGAACTCCTTTACACAAACATGTGCTCACCCAGCTCATTCCTGTGGAGCCTGTGATGGGAAGACACAGCGGACTGTGGAAGTGGTAACTCTCTTACGGAGGTGATCTGGGGCACAAAGCTTAGTTCTGCAGATCTTAGTGGTAAGGGTTCCCATGTATTGCCCACCAGCTCTGCACCAGGCCCTGTTCTCACATTATCTGTTTTTCAGAACAATCAGGCAAGGTACTTGTTATTTTTCTTCTGCTGTGCATGAGCTTCTGTGGCTCAAAGAACAGCAGTTCGTTTCTTGGGGCCTCCATGTGCCTAGAAAAATGCTGAGCTTGGGATTCAGCCCTTCCCGGGCTCACTGCACCTCCTAGGGCTCTGCCCGGTGTGGAAAATGCACAGGGTTTTTAGCAGTGAAACAGCTCTCCAGTTGCCTGTCCGTTCCTTTTGGGGTAGTCGACTGGTCTACTCGGTGGGCCTGTGTCCGTGGCTTCCCTCCTTCCCTTTTCCTTATGTTGATGGGCAAGAAAGAAGGGTCAGGTGTTAGCGACCTGGGTGTGCTCACATGGGTCTGTGTGTATGTGTTGGGGGGTGGGGGGAGGGGAGCCATGGCGTAAAACATCCTTCATGCCAGCAGCTGGGGTCATCGAGGCTGATTGTGACTAAAATGTCCTTGGAATAAAATCCTTCCGTCCCAATGTCAAAAATCCTTGGCCTTGGAGGCTTACCCATTTTCTGGTACTGCCCGAATCTACATCTCAAGGCACGTGGGAGTTTTACGCAGGATCCTGGGGTCACATCATACATTTTGTGAGGAATCACCAGGAAAGTGGAGATGGGTGAATGTCTGAGTTAAGGGGGAACATTACTTTTTAGAAGCTAAAGACCCGAAGCAAGATTTATGTCTGTTTTTGGCTGTAGATAAAAGGTCAACCAGGGATCTGATGTGTGCTTAGGAAAGAATGTGTGGTTGCCAGAAATCAGCATGGCTACCACTAACGAGCCTTGCCCAGACCCATTTCCTTTAAGTACTGCTTGCTTTTACTTCTTTTTTGAAGGAGGGATATTAGATTATTCGAATCACAGATGCACAGACGCACATTTCATGTTGGCTCGTTTAGTTCAAATAATGCTACAAACCACCATTTTTGGCAAGCTTACATTGGTAAAGTGTTTGAGAAGAACTTTTATAACCTTGCAAGGTGGCTGGATGTGCTAGTGTTAGGTCAAGTCCCATCTTTTGGGAACTAAGCCAGAGGTGTGCTGATTCACTAGTGACATGGTGTCCTCATGGGGTGCTCAGGCAGACACTGTCATTGTCCTTATTTTTCACCGGAGAAAATCCCAACGCCTTCCAAAATCCCATAGAAAAGGATGCCTCACTCTCAGATTTGCACATGAGAGAGAGCTGGGAGGTTAGCCTATAGGAAAGACTAAAAACATATCATTTTGTGAACTAATAAGACGAAGTTTGTTATTTATACACATGAGCTCCTGCATTTATGACAGAAGTCAATCAAGCAATAGAGATAAAGGAAATGTAATCTTGAGGAAGTTACGGGAATTTTGAGGTTTCAGCTAACCATACGATTGTGAATGATATGTCTATAAACCATCAAGTAAAAACAAAAGGAACAAAAAGAAATAGTTTAAGTTTTATGTTAAACTTAACAGATGGCATTTTATGAATGTGATTATCAACATGTGAAGCAGTAGTTAGTTGGGTTTCATTGCTGTCATTCATTCCAGCATTATAAGGATAAGACTACTTCATTCTGTGTGGCATCTTGTAAGGGTGTAAAAAGTTGACGTGGTTTCCAGAATGTGTGGATAGGCGTGGTGGGTGCAATACTGGGCATCCCATCCTAGAGCCATCACGGAAGGGACTGGGAATGTTTAGCCAATGGAAGCTGAGGAAAGACATGGTGGCTGCCTTCAGACCTGAAGTGTCTTTTGAGCAGGATAGAAAATCTGTCTTAATTCCTAGGGTTGAACGAGCAGCAAAGAATTAAAGAAGGTACAAGGAAACAAAGTCAGCTTAATAAGAGGGAAATTAGTAAGTCTGACTGATGATGCAATGGGAAGTCTTTGAGAGCGATGACCGTTACTTTACTTCAGTATTAGATAGAGGTCAAGGAGGACCTATTTATTTGCCTTCCTTAAAGGCCAGTTCCAATGTTACTCCCTCTATGAAGTCTCCTTCTGTCCGCAATATATTTCCTTTCTTACTGGTTTTAGAGCTCCTGGTACCATACACAGTATTGGATTATGGTGGGTGTTAGTCAGTTTTGGCTGAGAGACTGGAGTTGGTTACTGCACTGTCTTAGGTTCTCAGAAACAGCAGCCAACAGCAGACCTAAGAATAATTATTTCATTTATTTCGTTATGCTATTTATTTCTTTCTGCTTTGGTAGGTAACTTTAGGAGAAAATTTGTTCTAAATGATATAAGAACAGTCGATTTGATGCTGATTATACTTAAAAAAGCACTTTTCCTGGACTTTGAATTTTTAATCATAGATATTGTTTATGTTTAGGCAAAAGAGTGTGGTTCACTGGAGAGGGTTGTGGAAAATTTTAGAGTGATCAGAAACTGTCATCTACATGGGGGTTTTAGTCACTCATGAAGAAAGTCATTGCTCTCAAAATTGGAAGATTTAAAAAAAAGAAATAAAGCAAATGAAAATGATGCTATAGAAGTTTCGAAAAATTGCCATTTTCTTTTCAGTAGCAATAGATTCTGAGATGCCGTAGGTTGAAGGGGACTAAGTAATATCCTCCTTTGTCCTTGTGTTCAATTTAGGCTCATTCGAAAGTCATTGAGAAGTGGAGGGATGGTGTGAAAGATTTCTTAATGAAAGGGCCGGCTGTGCAAGGAGACGCGGAAGGGCTGCAAAGACATCTTGACCAGTGCTCCGTGAGTCTTGCTGACCCCGAAACCTTCTACCACAAATAACATGCTCTTCCTGTCCTTTATTATTTGCTGCTATTATTCATGCTGTAAGAATATGACATGACATTCCGCTGAGATAAAATAGCTTTTATTACCGAGCATTTTTGACGTGAGAGTTAATAAAAATGGCTATTTATATTTTATTTTTGACCATGGTTATGGACTTTTGGATAGAGAGCACAAGAGCATGTTAGTTCATTGGATGCTGCTATTTTATGTTACGATGACAATCTTAGTGTCGTGATCACTGATTGCATATTGCTTTTATTGTGCTGCATGGTAAAGCTTTAGAAAATATATGTAACAAATGAAATTTCCCAGTACTACTGCATACAACTTACATTTTGTGAAATCATTAGGCTTCTCTAAGTTAATTAAAAGAGGTATTTCTAGCCGAGAGTCAAGTATTTCCAATCTAATTTGGCAAGTGACTATATGAAGCACCTCGGTGAATTGAATTTCTTAAGGCATAATGTTTCTGAAGCAGTTATAAGTTTTGATTCCCCAGCATTCTTTTCTTATAATATTTGTGGGGATAAAAGCAGGCAAACTATAATTATGGCATATCCTTCTATGGGAACGAACCTAACAAAGGTTTAATTTATGTGTTCAGGCATTTGTTAATGAAGTAGAAGCAATTGAATCAGTGCTGAGAGATATGAGGGAAATAGAGTCTAACCTTCAAAGGTTTCCTGTTGCTGGAATCAAAACCTGGGTACAGACAAAGCTAGCTGACTCCCAAAGCCAACTGGAGAAATTCAGCAGGGAGGTAAGTTTTTCAGCTTTACTGTCTATGTTTTCCAAGAAATAGTTAGACTAGGTTGGTAAAATCTTTTGTACATCCCGTACAGTTGGAACAACAGAGAGGACGCCAATGGTCCAGTTTGGCTCCTTCGTGGGAATGAGCATGGCGCGTTTAATGGAGAATAAGAAAGGTGTTCTAGCTGGAGTAGAGTGAACGGAGGAATCAGTGGGTTGGAGTGTGGTAAGATTTGGGGTGAGAAGGTAGTTGGGGATGGGTTGTATATGGCCTTGGAGGCAAAGATTTCTCATTTTATTCCAAAGATGACTTCACGCAGAAAGCTATCCGATTGTTTTTGAGTGGGGAAGTGACATGGGCTAGATCTTTTAAGATCACTTTGGAGTCCACCTGGACAATTTGCTCTGGAAAGGCAAGAGGTAACTGCAATCTTAGAGAAGAGGATGCATCCGTGGACTAGGGAGACGGCGAGGCCATGTGAAATGTTACGTGTGGACTGTGTTTTGTAAACAGATGAGACTCTAGTAATGGATTGGATAGGTAATACAAGAAAAGGTGAATAATTATGGATGGGTTAGGATTTTAGCAAAACTTTCACTTTGTGTGGATTGTGGTGCCTTTGGCTGAAATAGTGAGGACTCAAGGAGGAGAAGCTTTTGTGGGAGCAGGTGACATAATGATTTTCATTCTGAAGGGGGTAAATTTAAGATCCTTATTAGACATGCAGGTGGGGTTCTTTAGCCCTTACCTCTGGGAGGAGGAAGGGGCAGAGGCCAGCAAGGCTGGGAAGGGAAGGTCAGCCAGAGGATAAATGCCAGGAGAGAGTGCAGCCCACATACCAGGAGAGAGAGCTCCTCACAGGGCCCCATGCTGGGGACGCACAGTTGAGGCTGATTGACCAGAACTGGCAAACAAGTTTCAGATTCAACAAGAGAGACGCTTTCGGAGACCCCAAAAAAGTGACTCCAGTGGAGTGGTGTGGAAGAAGGTGACATGGCAGAGTGTTGAGGGGAAGATGGGGAGTGAGGAACGGGGACCACTGTGTAACCCACTTTGAGAAATTTCTCTATTTAAGGGAGCAGCAAAATGGGCTGGGTGAGGGTCATGGGCATCCAAACAGAGGCTTTTGTAATTTTTAAAAATAAGAAATGCTACAGGATGTGTGTATGTTGAAAAGAAAGGACCTTACCTAGAAGGTGATAACAATGATGCAGAGAGATTGAGAGGATGTAATTTCTGGAGCAAAGCCTGTGACTATGCGAGAGGGAATGAGATTTGCTCTCTCAGTGAAAGAGTTTCTTCATGGTGGTGCGAGGGGAGGCAATTATTTTTCTGATTGCTTCTCCATGGTTGGGGAAGCACTAGTGAAGGGAGTGAGGAAGGGGTGGAAAATGAGAGAGAAAATGTGAGGTACAGGAATATTTCATAGACAATCCGTAGATAGTACCTGTCTCTTAACACAGTGATTTTTGGTTCATGTTTATGTACAAAAAAATTACATTCGCATCCTTGAGTTTTTTTTATGGTGTTCCTCCAAATTTCTTAATTTTTATATGTCCATACTTAAAGAAAAGTTGAAATAATAGTATGGGGAGCAACCATCTAACTATTTCTAAATTTGACAGTTTGTAATGTTTTACCACATTTGTTTTTTTTTTTTTTTTTTGTTTTCTCCCCTGCTCACTTTCCATATATACCTGCATGCACCTATACTCATTTTGTTTATTTATTTTTTGGTAAAAAGTGTACTTTTGACCGAGATTTGAAAATACCATGACATTCTACCTCATTACTTTAGAATTCTTCTTTCCTGAATGAGGACACTCTTACACAAACTGCCCCCTCCAACCATTGTTGCACTTGAAGTATTTTATAATATCACCTAATAAGTAAGACAAATTCAAGTTTCCCCCCAGTGTGCTCTAATAGTTATGCTTGAATGGCATTTTGGGGGCAGTAAATAGGGAAAATGGTTTGGAAGGGGACTGAAGGGACAAGGAAGGTGACAGATACCTACATGCATACATGTAGACACAGATGTAGATACTTAGATCCATTTCTGTCTATCCCCATATTTACAGACACACATATGACAACATAGAACTAATTGCGAATTATTACTGATTCGAAGTATGGGAATAAATGTACATTAAGTGTCCTCAGCAAGGAGGAAGCCCTCCAACGCTAGTATTGCAATGAATCATAAAAAGGTTGAAGAAGTTTTAGATAAAATAAGGCTGTCAAATTTTTATTTTACCAAGGGCAGACATATAAAACCATTCAACAAACAAAAACCAGCTTATAGATCTCCATGATCTCATGTAGGAAGAAAAATATAATGCTAGAAAATTGATCATTTCAGGGTAGTTCATTGTAATTTTGAGCTTTTCATCTTTTTCAGAAGTTTGCTAGTATCTTTTATCTTTTGTGTTTCCCTATGAAACACAAAATTTTCCATGAAAATTTTATTACCTGCTAGTGTCAGAAACCATTAGAAAAGAGAGTATTCTGAAATTGGGGCCCAAGATATCTGTGCGTGTGTGCGTGTGTGTGTGTGTGTGTGTGTGAGCTGGCCAGCCAGGCGTGGGGCCAGGGCTGTGCAAATTGCTGGCTGCAGGCTCCGTGAGCACCATGCTGCCAGCGAAATCAAAGCTCCCCTTTTATTCCTTTCAGTCTTCATGACTGTGACCCTGCTGGAGAGGGGCACTGGAAAGCCACTAAGGTTGCCCCTGACTCTTGTGAGAGCCACCCTGTTCCTGTCCTGGCCTTCAGTCACTGCCAGTTTCACAGCCGAGCAGACCCTGGCTAGGTGACCACTGCTGTGAGCTGGACTTTGAGTGGGAGGTTGGACAGGGATGGGAGTCATCTCTGTGGACTGCATCTTCTCTCCCAGGGTCAAAGTCAGGCTGTAGTTAGGGGAAGGATTCTCTGGAAATATTTTAGGCTTCTCTGAAGTTTTTAACTATGTTATGGAACCAGGTTCAGAAAAATATCAATTTTCTAATGTAACCTTTTTTGTGTGGCTATGGGGAATATACAAATATAGTAAATGGTCAAAGCCAAAAATTTTGTAGAGTAGTGTTTTATGAATGTTTTAATAGTGACCTCTTCTCTGCTTCTTAAAGTAAAATCTTAATATGGAGAATCCTATTTAAAAAGGAAAAAATGGATATTTTGGATGCACTCAGTGCTTTCTCATAATAATGCTACAGTAAATTTCCTTGAACTATACGTTTTTATTGCCGTAGGTGAGATTCCTTCATTTGGGATTACTTTGTCAAAAGTTGTGCATTTTCAAAATTATAATAAACATTTCCAGATTAGTTGAAGAGCCAAAATGTGAACTAGAATCCCAGTTATAATGACTGTTTTCATTGTTGCTTTATTTCACATCAGCACAACATGTATAAAGGCTTTTATCTGAATTTTAAAATGGAAGCCCCTTTGTGGAAGGTGATCACTGGCTTTAGCTATTAGAAACTTGACACTGACTATATTAACGTTTGTTTATTTGGGTAAATTAAATGGCTTTTCTTTTCTAGATTGCTCTCCAGAAAAATAGGTTGTCCGAAAGTCAGGAAAAAGTGGTGAACTTGAAGAAAGACTTGGCAGAGATGCAGGAATGGATGACTCAGGCAGAAGAAGAATACCTGGAGAGGGATTTTGAATACAAGTCACCAGAAGAGCTTGAGAGTGCTGTGGAAGAGATGAAGGTGAGGCTGAGACAGTCAGTGTCAACTGGCTGTATCTCTCCCTTCCTCCCCTTTAAATTCAACCAGTCAATCAATCAATCAATTGCTAGCTGTAAAGCATGATTGTACAGTTGACTTTTGAACAGGACAGGTTTGAATTATATATCCACTTCTACAAGGATTTTTTTCAATAAATACTGTAAATGTAATTTCTCTTCCCCATGGATTTCCCTAGCTTACATGTAACATACAAAATATGTGTTAATTGACAGTTATGTTATTGGTAAGGCTCCTGGTCAACAGTAGGCTCTTAGTAGTTTAGTTTTGGGGAAGTCAAAAGCTATACGTGGATTTTAACCACTTGTGTTGTTCAAGGATCGACTGTACATATAAAGTTTCATAGTAGGACTTCAACTTTTAAAGAAAGGAATAGTAGCTGCTTTGATTCTATAGGGAAGGAAGTTCAACTTGGCCCATGAGTTGAGTCCATGAAGTGCCCTGATATGAGAACCTTGGGAACCACAGAGAAAGACTCAAAAATTCAGTGGCATCTGTCACATTCACAACATTGGGCAACCATCACCACTGCTTCCAAAAATTGTCAGAAAGAATGATTTTTCATTAGGAACAAGAAGGACTTTCCAATTTGGTTGGAGTTCATCTCTATTGTATCAGATGTGTTCTTCTAGTTACTATTATCCATGCGGCCCACATGAATATAAACATTTTGCTAGACCGGGTATATAGAAGTAGGAACATTGTCTAAAGATTTAATATTAGTTGGGGGTCACAGGATATATTTCCTGTGAAGTGATATCCTGTGTCAATAGTCTTAAACACACACACACACACTCTCTCTCTTTTCTTTAATATAATGAAAGAACTGGGAATCATTCCCAAATTTCTAACACTGCTCCAAGTCTCCTTCAGTGTTCAAGCCAAAGAAGATAGTGATTAAAGGCTATTAAAAAAAATAAGATTAAGCAACACATGGAATGTTTTAGGCCAGAGTTTACTTGCCTTAAAGTATAATTACAACAAAAACCTCTGCGTATGTATTTTAAAAAAGGATTAGATTGCATCCATGAATTATTGTGTGTGAATAAAGGTAAATACAAGAAGGGACTTTTGTTGTAATTATACTGCTTTTATTGAAATGTCTTTTGAGTGCAGTTTTAAAAAATACTCAATATATAAGGTATTTTAAACATAGCCTGTCATATTAAGAACCATCTTATTTCATATTATTCACTTTTGTTACACCACTGACATTGTAGTTTTGTGTTTATAACAGTCTTTAGCCGTGAATGTTTAGAAAAATAAGATTAACACCCTTGATTGGACAACGTTCTGTTTTTTTTTTTTTTTTTTTTTTGTTCTTCCAAACAACCATTAGTATTTTAAAAACCACTATGCTTAATTATTTTATCCAATCTAGAAAAGTTTAAAACCACAGAGCAGTAAAGAAAGCTGAAAGAGAAAGTAAAAAGCTGGTTTTGGTTGATTTTCTTGAAAGTGAGACTTTATCCTTAGTTTGGTGTGAGAGTCAGGAAAGAAGCTATATGTAGATCAGATCTTTCTAGTATAACTTTATCATCTTTGAAATGATGTTATTTATCAGAAGGATAGAGATACCTGTGTTACAGGAGAGCAAAACATGTTCGAATAATTTGTGAAGGCTACCTCTACCTTGATGCATCTCAATTTTTGTGAACATTTGTTTATTTCCATCTAATATGCTCAAAACTCTAGTGGTCAATTACAGTTAACTCACTTACAGTCTGATCATGGGCTGGGATTTTGAAAATGCTTCAGGCAGTAAATATAACTTAGGGTGACTTAGAGGATAACATTTCCTGTCAGTAAATGAACATGCTTGTATGCACAGTGTACACTGGAGCATATATAACAAACTAGTGAGATGTTATCTATTAGCATTCTTACTGCAAAAGCACTCTCTGTCGTGGTTTAAATAGTGTTCAAAATGAACTAGATGGAATCCTGTAGGCATTTTAGTTTGGGTTGAGTTATTTTTAAAACAGGAACAAATTGGTTAGTGAGAAAGGGAAGACAGTGTTCAAGTCCATTCTTTCTCAAACAGAGGGCGAAAGAGGATGTGTTGCAGAAGGAGGTGAGGGTGAAGATTCTCAAGGACAACATCAAGTTGCTGGCTGCCAAAGTGCCCTC
The DNA here is from genome assembly GCA_004026585.1 of Noctilio leporinus. Taxonomy (NCBI): domain Eukaryota; kingdom Metazoa; phylum Chordata; class Mammalia; order Chiroptera; family Noctilionidae; genus Noctilio; species Noctilio leporinus. The sequence continues at coordinate 117,204 of PVIW01000912.1, read as the reverse complement.
TGGTGGTCAGGAACTGACATCGGAGCTGAATGTGGTGCTGGAGAATTACCAACTGCTTTGTAATAGGATTCGGGGAAAGTGCCACACCCTGGAGGTATGTTCATTTCCAGCGATGCCCTTATAAGCTTAAAACTCTGTAATGTACCAACTGTTAACATATCTGGGGGAAAAACCCTCCATTCTCCCCCGCCCCCCTCCAACAAGTAGATCATAAAGGAAAAGTCATTCTTGGGTAATAGGCTGATGAAATGAAGCGGGGATTAAAAGAAAAGAAGACCAAGATCTGCCCCAAATTAATGGAAGGTTCATGGGAAAGTCATTTAATAGCTTCAGACTTTGCTTTTTTATATAAATAAAATCAAGATTTTCATCTCACAGGTGATCTGTAGGATCTATTCTAGTCCTAAAATTCTAGAACAAGCAATATACTGTGAACTTATTTTTTGTTTTGTTTTGCCTGGTTAGTACACAGACATGAATTGAGGTTTTTAAAAAATTTATTTAGAGTGGCATCTCAAGTTAGAGTTACATACAAGCAAAGCAGAGCTTAAATGTGCTGGTAATTTTCTGGACCATCTCTCCACCCCTGCCACGCCATTCGGTTTAAGATGTAGTAGGTAATTCTGCATGTGTGTTTTTTAAGTAAAATTAAGTTATTGCTTATTTTTTTATATTAGTATGACTTTTATATCTTATTGAAAAAATTTTAAGAAGCACTTCTATTTAAATTCAGTTTAACCTCAAATAAATGATATTAGTGTGGTAAATCCTAACCTGATAAATAGCCACAACTTCAATATTTAAATTGAATTCACTCATTACTTGTCCTGAAACTATTTTGTGGTAAGATAAATGTGGATAATTGAGAGTAGTTAATAAGAAAGTTATGACTCGAACAAAACCTCACTCTGTCATATTAATATATTATCTAACATAAAAAAGCCCGAGGTTACTTAAGAAATTAAAATTGTGTATGCCTAATCTTAAGGTCTGGTGAACGATCTTGCAACTGAATTTTATGATAGTCTTAGCTGTGTTTTCCGTCATTACCACCCTTGAGTTAGCTCTTTTTTTCTTGTTGTTTCCAGCCAAAATAACAACTCATAATATGTTTACATAATGAATGGAGTTTCCAAGTTATCTTAAGCTATTGTTAGGATTACCATGAATTCTATGTCATGTTTTTCAAGCTGTCTTTGTGACCCAGGTGTGACAGTTTGAAATGGGGAATGAAATAAATATTTTGAGGGATTGTTTTAAGAATTACTTTCAGAGTCACTTTGAAATTAGTTTGAGAGAATCACTTTGAAAAGGGAGAAGGAAAAAATGCAAGAAAAATGATGTAAATAAAAGAGAAAAAAGAAGACCTTGATATTTTTGAAATGAGAAATGAAAAGAAGGAAAAAGTGGTTTAAAATGGACATGCTTTTAAAATTATGTGTGAGGTGACCAAGTGGTATGGGCAGAAAGAGCCCAAAGTTCTGAATTAGAGTAAAAATGCCTTTCAATTTTATGACCTTGATTATTTTTAGACTCCTTTAAAATGTGTGAAATGATGAAATATTTCAGAAGAGTAGAGATAACACAACTAACATATTAGTTAGCTAAAACTAATGGTAGCCTTTTATCATATTTTCCCAGACCTTGTTCTTAAAATAAACTGAATTAATATTACGGAACCTGGGTCCTTCTACTCCATTCCATATCATCTCTCTCAAAGTAATCATTACCTAGAAGTTGGTATACCTTCTTCCCAATCCTGCTTTTATATTTTTAATATAAACATTTATGTCTCAGTTATCAATTGCTATGCAACAACCTCACCGAAACACAGTGACTTACAAAAATGACCATTTATTATTTGTCCTGAGTCTGGTTGATTTGGTTCAGCTGGTGGCTTTCCGCTCCAGGTGGGACATGAGTGGCTCATTCAGGTAGCTCCGTGTCACTGGGAGCTCTGCCAGAACGTTCCTGAGGTCCCCTCATCCCCTGGATCTCTCTCCACGTGGTCTCTCAGCTGCGCAGCCTCTCTGCAGCATGGCAACTGGCTTCCAAGAGGGAGGAAGCAGAAGCTTCCAGCACTCTTCAAGGCTAGGTCTGCAGCTTGACACAAAGTCATGTCTGTAGCATTCTTTTGGTCTAAGGAAGTCACGGGGCCAGCCCACGTTCCAGGGGAGGAGAAGGGGCAAAACAGTTGTGCCCATTGTGAATCCACTCTAGGTCCCGCTCTGGCCATAAATTAGTTACTTTCCTCCCACATGCAAAATGCACTTACAATCTCCCAGGGCATCAAGCTTGAAATCCGGTACCTGTGATCCGCATCAGTTCGAAGCATAGATGTGGCTGCTTAGGGCAGTTTCTTCAGGTGCAGGTGTTCAGGGTGGCACCACTCAACCTGGTGACCTGGGCACTAACTAAAAAGAGACGTTATTGCCCCCCACCCACACCCTGTGTACTCACATCCAGTGGTGAACCAGGCATAGGAAAACCTCAATGGATACTCCATTCAAAAACGTTGGGCAACAGAAGGTAAATAGCATAATCTGGCCAGGGCCCCCCACACCAGGGGCAGGATGGTTAATTTGGTTATGGACCAATTCTACCTTCTGGGGGTGCTGCTCTGAGAGCCATTCTTGCCATAAGAAATGGGCTCGACTTGCAGCTGAGCAGATTTTGCATACTGCTTTCTACCAGTAAGAATTTGGGGGGCCAGACGTATCTTTTCTCTTTTAGTCATGTTCAGGGCTTGGCAAATGACAGCCTGAGGGTCCATCTGGCTGTGCCACTTTCTCTGTGACATGCAAACAAACAACAGGTTGTATGCTTTTCATATCTAAAGGGTTGTTTGTAACAAACAAAACACATAAAATGAACAGAAAAGAATCTGTGGCCTAGATTAGATGTGTCCTGTAATACCTAAAATATTTACTGTGTAGCTTTCTTTGGAAAAAGTTGCTGCCCTGATCCAGTGACCGATTCATTTGGGATGCAGGCCAGAATGTGCCTTCTCTTAGCGGTGGATCTGAAAGAGAATCAACCCAGAAGGCTCCTGGGGAACGCTTTCTCCTAGATCTGCCCAGCACATGGGCTCCTCCTCTGTGGGGGAGGGCTGTTCCTCCCATAATTCTCTCCTCGGGAGTGGGGAGTACAAATATACCTCCTCTTCTCAACCTGCAATGCTCTGCCCGTTAGAATGAGGAATAAGTGATTGCCACAAATACAGTAAGTATAGTATAAGTCCATTTGGGGTGCTTCGCATATATAGACATGTTCATTTGAATTTAGAAAAAAGATGGGAAGAGTATCCAGTGAATTGTTACATCTGATAGTTCTGAGTTGGAATAGGATGCATCCCATGGAATTCCAATTTTCCGTGTAATTGTGAAAAAGCATTGTAATTAATGGGGCTTGGACCTTTCTGTTTCACAAACAAAATAATAATATTTTCCTCTTGGTTTCTTCTGCATAACTATGTGATTTCATTTTTTGACTTTGAACCAGATCCCTGGAATTTATTTTCATGTGAAAGGCGAGGTAGTTCATTCCTCTTTCCTCTTTGCCTCCCATCTCCCCCTAATTGCTCTAATGTAACTTATGAAAGAGTTAGGTTTCCCTTCACTTACTTGAAATGCCAGTTGCATCAGTTTCTAAGTCTTCATGTGCACCCCTATCTAGATGAAATGGTTATTGATTAGTGAGAATGTGCAGCCCCAGGGATGCACGCGTCTCTAAATGGCTTCTTACCTAATTTAACTTTTTTCTTGCCTGTGGTAGGAGGTGTGGTCCTGTTGGATCGAACTGCTTCACTATTTGGATCTGGAGACCACCTGGCTAAACACCCTGGAAGAGCGGATGAGGAGCGCAGAGGCCTTGCCTGAGAAAGCGGAGGCTGTTAATGAAGCCCTGGAGGTGGGTGTCCCTGCTACCCCTGGTGTTCCTTCTTGTGATGAAGCCAAATGAGTGTGAACAGGAGGAACATAATGCCGTACACCAGCAAGCACATTTTCTTCCCCAGCGCTTTCCAGTGGAACTGGTGTTGGCTCCCATTGCCTGAAATGTGTATACAATCATATATATTTTGATTACTGGGGACCCACTAACTCAGCCTCCTGAGGTGCTTAGTTGTTTGTTAATTAGTACGTTTTAGACATCAAAAGGCACTCGAGTGAGTTTCCAGCTTCTTTTTACCGATTCCTGGATAGAACCCTGCCTTATGTTATTAGGACAGTTGCTCTCCCCTTCTCCATGAAGTTATTTTTGCTCATTAGATGTGGCAATGACTGTGTTTACAATGGCTTCTGCTCTGTTATCTTTGGATGGAAAAAGCTGGAGGACACGCTGGGGAGGGAAGGATTGGAAGTGTGGGATCCTGGACTTGAGTCACTTGAGGTCAAGAAAGGCACCAGATTTTTCTTGTTCTTGTTATCAGCCCAGTGTGTGGTGCATGATAACTTATCTGTGTCTTTAATGGATTAAAATATGAAGAGAATAGATTTGTTTTAAAAAGAAGAGGAAGAGGAAGAGGCTGGATAGGCTTTGAAAATTATAGAGACACTTACAGTTATTAAGTAGATGACCGAATTGAAGGTCAGAATTTCGGAGCTGGATGGTCTGCTGGAGAGATGTTACTTCACAAATAAAATAGCAGAGTGAGAGGGTAAGAGCATTAAAACAAAAAACGCTTAATTAAAAAATATGTATTTTCCTAATGTGAGAATTAAAACATGCCATCTAGACATAGAAAATGAAGAAATGTATAAAGCAGACCCTAAGATAAATACTTTTCAACATTTTGGTATATTTCTTTACAGTATTATTACTTTTTAATGTATACACTGGAAGGTAGTACATTATAGTAACTAGATCTAAGGCTGTGTAATTGTAAAGGATTTGGAGTTAAGTTGTAATCTTCGCTGTTCTTTCTACTGTGTGTATATAGGCAAATTATTTAACCTTTTCCGAACTTCAGTGTTCCCATCTGTAATATGAAATAATACTCAATCCTGTGGTTAATTTTATATATATATATATATATATATATATATATATATATATATATCCCTTTGTGCATGTTATAGAAAACTGAATTCCTATTTTTAGTAATATAATCAATAAGTTTGAGGTATTTTTTATTGTATTATTTTCTGCTTCCAAGTTTTGTACCACACTCTGAACATTTTTCCATGTAGTTAATAGTCATTAAATTATTTTATGGAGTTATATTATCATATATTCACACCAAGTTCTCATTTTTATATACATAAGTATATATATATAATACCATGATGGATATTTTTATAAATCAGTTATTTCTAGTCTTATTCCTTAGGTAGATTACTAGCAAATGGAATTACTTGTTTAAAAAATTGAACATTTTTTGGATCCTTGCTGCATTAGCCTCGGTACACACCTTGTATTTCCCCCTGCCCCTGTGCAGTCTCTGGAATCTGTCCTGCGACATCCCGCAGATAATCGCACCCAGGTTCGAGAACTTGGCCAGACTCTGATTGATGGAGGGATCCTCGATGACATCATCAGTGAGAAGCTGGAGGCTTTCAACAGTCGATACGAAGAGCTGAGTCACCGGGTAAGCGCTGGGACGTGCATGAGTGTAGACTGGGTGTATGTGAAATGGAGCTGACCTCAGACATTTTCCCAAGGGGAAATGGTGGTGGCCAGCATCACTGCGGTGCTCTGGGCTTTGAAATGCTAGCTGAGGAAGAGTAAGTAGACCTGGCATAAGGCAGGCGGAACTTGATGATTAAAAACCTGCCTTTGAGATGGTTTCTACTGATGACTCTTAAATTTCCTTTAAGGATCCTCTGTGGTAGTGTATAAAAAGAATAACTTATTATTCTAGTGAATATTAGGGCCAGCATCATTGAATATCAACTGTTGTTATAAAATGCTACTGTGTCTGAATACATGTCCAGAATGAATTACAATATGCATGTTCATATCAGTAAGTAGAGAAAGGAGATTGTTCTTTCATAGGGAGTTTGGGTAGATATTAGATGCTTTCAAACACATATCAAATAATAGCTGGTGACATTTAGATCATCAGCAAAATTCAACTTAATTCAAAAGTGCAACAAATATTGGTTTAATACATAGGCACATCTGTGAAACTTGATTTAGGTTTTGGATAAAAGATTTATATGTTTACTGATAGAAATTCTTGTTATAATTTACATTTTTGATAGGCTTACTACTGACTCCTAAAAATGTCCTAAATTTCTAATAAATGACTAAATGACAGATTTTTTTCTCTGTTTAATATGTAGGACATCTTTACATTTTATATATTGTTATATGAAAAAGAAGTCAAAATTAATAATTCACTATAAGTTATACAAGATACTAGACTTTTTCACTGTTATCTGATATTTATCTACACTGCAAGACAAAGTCTTGAATTAGAGCTATTTCTTTTCTTGGTCACCAGAATATAACAGTTTTCCTATATTCAGCTATTTATATTTGTTTTTTGTGACTAATGGTTCAATTTCATCCCTGCTGTAGGCAGAGAGCAAGCAGATTTCTTTGGAAAAGCAACTCCAGGTCCTGCAGGAGACTGATCACACACTTCAGGTTTTGCAGGAGAGCTTGGGGGAGCTGGACAGGCAGCTCACAACCTACCTGACGGACAGGATAGACGCCTCCCAGGTTCCGCAGGAAGCTCAGGTACTGCCCTGGACCGCAGGTGTCTGAGTCATAAAAAGAGCACATGCAATTGCCCCCTGTCGTGAAGGAGAGGCAGCCCCTCCTACCGTCCCCAACCAATGGTCTGTGAGAAAGGTGACCTTGCTTATGGGGGCGGGGTTGGGAGTTCCCGTGTTCTTTATGCGAGTCCCTGGTCAACAGACACCATTTTGAAATGAGCTTTCTTGGCTATGACATTGGGAAAATGCTTCTTCTATAAATAAGTGGTGAGCGTTAGAAATGCCAAGGGCCAAGACTGTAGTCTGTGCACAACATACAGAATCCCAAATGCTTGTCTTATACTGAAAACTTCCTGAAGCTTGGACAGGGCCCTGCATATCCTCCTGCAGTAAATGCCTGTATCGACCTAAAGAGATTTTTTTCCTCTTGTAATCTCTTTATAGAAAATCCAGGCAGAGATCTCCGCCCACGAGCTAACGCTGGAAGACTTGAGAAGGAACACGCGTCCCCAGCCTCCGACCTCCCCGGAAGGCAGGGCTGCCAGAGGAGGGAGTCTGTTGGACGTGCTGCAGGTGACGAGGGGCAGCCAAGCGCGGGGCGTCCAAAGACAAGGATGGAGAGCTGAGGGCTTGAATGGTTTTGGTCTGTTTGACGTGGACAGTAAGATGGCAGTGATGCAGGGAAGGCTCATTGGGTCCCAGAGCAATAGAAACAACTTGGTGCATCGGTGGCAAACAATAAATCAGATTCTGTGGCTCAGCTGAGCTGAGACAGCGAGCTGGGTCAGGAGTTCGCTTTCTAAGGCCTCCCCTGAGCACGGAGCTGCAGGGCTGACACAGCAGGCAGGCTGAGTGCCCGGGACCCAGCAACGCTTCGTCTCTTCAGCGTGGGTGCAAGATAGGCTTTCACTCTGAGCTCAGGATAAATAGCACATGCGGTTCTAGGTTCCTGACTATGTTTTTTGAACAGGGGGAAGCATTAATTCTGGCGAGGCCATCTGATTTTTTTCATTCCATCTAACACCGAGATACTGAGTGTCAAGTAACTTATGGCACTGGGTAACCTCACTGAGTTCCGTTCCGGAATGTTTCCATTGGTGCTTTTACTTGACAGCTTTTTGTCCATACGTATTCTACTTATACTGCGTGCTGAGAGTGGTTATCATCCTGATGTGAGTTGTTTATTGTTTCCATTTCTTCAGAGGAAACTTCGAGAGGTGTCTACCAAGTTCCAGCTTTTCCAGAAGCCTGCCAACTTTGAGCAGCGCATGCTGGACTGCAGGCGCGTGCTGGATGGTGTGAGAGCCGAACTGCACGTTCTGAGTGTGAAGGACGTGGACCCCGAGGTCATCCAGACCCACCTGGACAAGTGTATGGTGAGGCCATTGGGTGGTTCAGGGGCGGGTGGGTGTTCCAGCCGCTAGTATGGTTTCATCTAGCGTAATGTACACGGTCTGTGCAATAATTATTTGTTTATAGTACGCTAAGAACAGGGATCTATGGTGAAAAATGGCTTATAAAATACCAAGTGTGGTCTTTTCCTACAAGGGAATTAGAAGAGAGAGGAGAAATAGGTAGGTGAGAGGAAAATCAATTATTAGTGTCACGAGATAAGGAAATGAGAAAAGGTATATACACACACACATTTACACATGACAAAAATATAAAGGGATCTTATTGTAATCCCAATATGAAGTTAGAAAAGGCTTTGGCAGAATATGACCAATAAACTAACTTTTAAAGGATAAATTTGAATTAGCTAGAAGAACCATACATACTTAGAATGGCTATTAGGAGTATTACAGTGTAAAAAAAATATTCTTAAGGATAGTTAAATTTTAATTTATAAAGCTTAAGCTTAAAATATGAAAGAAGAAATTATACTCCGAATCATGTCAGAAATCTTGCAGAAAATAGTCATTCTCTAGAGGAATTAATTTTAAGTCAAAGTTTAAATCCACGATGTGAAAGAAGTTACTCAGAAGTGTTTATTTATTACTATTATAGCCTTGAAGTTTAAAATTCACTTGCACATAAATTTTAAAATGTGGCTAAGCATATGCAATCTTAGAATTAGTGTCCTGCTTGAGAAGCATCAGGAAGAAGCTGAAGATGACATTTGTTAGGATAAGTTTGGGATGAGTTCTTTGTGCTTTTCAAAACTGTCACCTCCACATGTTTGTTACATACCAGAGGTGGTTTGATTATTCAAAAGCTAAAATGGGTGCAAGAATGAATAAAGAGGGTAAATTTCTGTATGTAAGTGTGTGGGGTGTGTATGTGTACACATGTGTGCGATAGATGTTTTTTTATTTTTTATTTTTTAAAGATTTTATTTATTTTTTAGAGAGAGGGGAAGAGAGAGGTACAGAGAGGGAGAGAGACATCATTGTACAGTTGCCTTTCACCTGCCTCCAGCTATGGATCAGGCTGGAGACCTGGCTTGCAGCCTGGTTATGTGCCCTGGCTGGGGAATTGAGACAGTGACCTTTGGGTTTGCAGGCCGGCACCTAATCTACTGTGCCACCAGCCAGGGCTCAATATATGTTTTTACTGGGATACAGAGCTCAGCAAAGCCAGCACTGTCCTTGACCACATGTAACTTGGTCCAGGGGTCTGTTATTATGTGACAGAGGCCCGGAGATGTGTTACATCAGGGTCACAATAATTGGAAACAAGAGAGTCAGAACAGAGTAAATATTTTTGTTTTCAAGGTGACAAGGATGAGGATAGCTCTGTTTGTCCTGCATAACTCCGATTTCTTATAGCCATATTCATCTTGATATAGTGAGTTGTCATGTATCTTTTCATTATATAAGTAATATGAATTGATTGTGGTAGACTTGGTACTTCAGAGTATTGTAAGGGAAAAAAAAAGGAATGTTAATACTTCCAAATTCCAACAGCCAGAAATATAGTCAGAGTTGGCTTTTTCTAGCAATAGTATTTAGGATATTTTAAAATATAATTTTAAAAATGATAGATGTTCACCCTGGCTGATGGCACAGTGGATAGGGTGCTGGCCTGCAAACCCAAAGATCACTGGTTCGATTCCCAGCCAGGGCCCATAACCAGCTTGCAAACCAGGTCTCCAGCCAGGTCTGTAGCTGGAGACAGGTGAAAGGCAACCATATATTGATGTCTCTCTCCCTCTCTGCCTCTCTCCTTTCCCCTCTCTCTGGACATAATAAATAAATAAAATCTTTAAAAAAAAAGATGGACATTCAATTTTTAGTCATGATATTTTCCTATTTTATGTAGGAAAAGTGTAAACTTTCATAAACTCTAAAAACACATGAGTTTTTTTAAAAAAACAAGTAGCCCAATTTTTAAATTTTCCTCCTTGATTTTTAAAACATTATCGCAACCTTGATTTCATCTTACGACTGAGTGGAAGTCTGGGAAACATAAAGCCCTCTGATCTGCATGGTACATGCAATAGCTGTCCATCTGCGTAAGCTGTGTTCTGAAATGATGCTGGTTGCCTGGCTTTCACCATGATGTGTAGGATATTTTTTGGCTTGTTTTATTTCCAAGAAACTCTACAAAACCCTAAGTGAAGTCAAGCTTGAAGTGGAGACTGTAATCAAAACAGGAAGGCACATCGTTCAGAAGCAGCAAACCGACAACCCCAAGGAGATGGATGAGCAGCTGACATCGCTGAAGGTGCTCTACAATGACCTGGGCGCCCAGGTGAGGCGCAGCCGCCCCGCGCGTGTCTGGCTCTCTCTCCTTCCCTTTCCCTCTCTCTCACCTGTTTTAAAAGTTTACTTCCGTTTACATTTCATGGCATGAGTAGTGTTTTCCAGTTCTCCTGTAATTTTTATTATTTTTAAAAACGTTTGTGTTACAGTTGCAGTGATTACTAGTTGCATTGACATTTAGTTTCACTGTTTAATCCAGATTGAGTTTATATTTTCAGGGAACTACTGGCATTTCAGAAGTTATTCTAAAGAAACTTTTAAAAAAAATGTTAGCCCCTGTTTTATGCGGAAGTTATTTATCTTTGGATATTTAAATGGAATGGTCTACGGAGAATGTTAAGACTTCAGGAATCTAATAAATATATGACAGGTCATATCAATTACCAGGGGTTAAAACCGTTTCAAGAAGCATCTCTACTTTGGGCATTTTAAAGAATTTGTTGGGGAGTCATTGGGTCATTCGCTATTGACTGGATCCAATAGGCCTAGTGTCCCCTCTCACTGAAAATCTCTGCTTTAAACCAGGGAAGCAAAAAAATCGGGCATTGTTCAAAAATCATGTTAGATAATATTTTAGATCCTTCTTGGGTTATTAAACTCAGTTTCTGCAACAGCCCAGAAAAAAACTAGCTGAAAAGGTGTTTTCACTTACTTCAAATCAATAAGAATGAGCAGCTCATACATTTCCTGGGCAATTTTGATCTCATTCCTGCAAGATTAGGTTGTTGATTTTGTATCATTTTGATACATTGTCCCAATGGAACACATATCTTGCCACAGTCTTTGTGATACTTTACAACTGGATAATACCCTGATTAATTCTTATACATGGTCAGTTCTTTTTCTCCCCATTCTTGCTCTTCTTTTCAGGTGACGGAGGGAAAACAGGATCTGGAGCGAGCAGCCCAGCTGGCCCGGAAAATGAAGAAAGAGGTTGCTTGTCTCTCGGAATGGCTGTCTGCTACGGAAACGGAATTGGTGCAGAAATCCAGTTCAGAGGGTTTGCTTGGCGACTTGGACGCAGAAATTGCCTGGGCTAAAGTAAGTTGTGGTTTGGGTGAACTGCCTGCCCACAGTGGGCCGGGGCAGCCTGTGGCATTTTCTTCAGGGCAGTCTAGGTGGATGTAAATTTTCCCCTGAGAAAAACAGTAAGAATATTTTTTAAAACAACGATATAAAGAAGCTCTTTCTGTCTTAATGCCAGAAGCATTGAACTCAGATGGATCACCAACGGGCCTTCTTAAGCATTATGCTTATCTGGCACCTGAAAATATTTTAGCTGTCACCTTCAAAATGGATGACATCTTTTTGAGTATTTGTTCTTCGCAAAGTATTGTGCTGAGTTTATTAGTTAATTCTTCCACAATAATTTCTGTACCATTCACTGGTGTTTCTTTTGCAAATTGATGTAAAGAGCATAGGAGCAGAGAATTTTAAAAAAAAATTGATAAAAGATGCAAGAGTTTTTTTTTAGATTTTGTTACTTTGAACTTGCATTCATCGGAGAGAGTGGATTTGCCAATTCTCTTTTGAGATGGACAAACAAATGTCCAAGGCATTTTCTCTCCCCAAATTTCTCTCCCCATGTTTTAAGAAAAAACATGTATACTAGAGAGAAGTGCTGAAATAAACAATCAAAATGTCTCTTAAGTTACAAGATTTGCTTTGACATCCTGTACTCATGCTGGCCTATGTGGAGTGAAGAGGTGATCTGACATCATAGGGTGTTACAGCTGCTTAATTTCAGCGCTCTGTGGAAATAGTGGTTGAGTGAAGGCCAAGATATTAGGCATTACAGAGAGTGTTCTCAGCATGGAAAACAGCTCATGAAAAGCATCATTATACCACGGGCTATGTGAAGCGAAAAAAAATGGATGAAGGAAATGAGGAATGCTAACACTTAGGGGTATATTGTGGATAAAAGCAAAGCAAAGGCACCAAACTTATTTTTGTTAAATTTACCCTTTTCAAGGAAATACCTTCTTTGTACAATGTACTTGGAAAGCCGTTGTTTTCTTTTTAGTAGTATAAGCTATATAAGCTAATTGAATGACATTTTCATATGTAGTAAAAAAAGACAGGTGTAAAAATCATCTATAAGTAAAGAACACCCTGTTATTGCTTCAGTTTTTTATGGGCACATATAGACATGCATAGGCACAGGTAAATATTTAAAAAGAATATTCTATTGTGAAATAAAATATTGTAAAATAAAATATTGTAAAATATTCTATTGTATCTAGTGTTTCATGACCTTCTTAAAAAAAATCTATAAGTTCTTTTTATCGTATATTAGAGATAAAATGCATATTTTAATTTTTATGGTTCCATTTCTCCATTCATGTCCATTTAATTTATTACCAATTTTCACTATTATAAAAAATGCTATGATGAATATACTTGTAACTAAGTCATAGCATGTATTCATCATTATTTTCTGAGGATAAATTCTTAGACTAAAATGATGGAGTGTAGGGATATATCCATTTAAATACTTTCTTATAAGTATTATGAAATTGTCCTTCAGAAATGTATACCTACCAGCTCCTAGTGAGAATTTCTAGTTGCTTATTTGAACCACAACTTTGACAAGGGTTGGCAAATGTAATGTTTTGGTTATTTAATTAGAACATTTTCCGTAACTGTGTAGGCCATTTGTAAATTTTTTAAAAAATTGCCTTTTATTGTAATTCTGACTATTTTTCTATCACCAGTTTGTTCTTTTAATTTAGAACTCTTGTTACAATTATTAATGCTTAGTGTGTTGTCTATTGTTGCAAAAAATATTTTTGCCACTTTAGTTCCCTTCATGGTCTGTATATAGTTTAAAAGATACTGTTATTATATATTAAAAAAAATAAGATAATCTTTTTCTTCATTAGTTATGCCATTAGGGCTTAGCTTAGAAAGGCCAACTCTGCTTCAAGGTTATATGATTATTTACTTATATTTTCTTCTAGCTCTTTTATAGTTTCATCTTTTTATCTTTAATGCTTTAATCCTTCTGGAATTTATTTTGGTGTATATACCGAGGTAAGGCTCTAACCTTTTTTCCAAGTAGTTAATCAGTTATCTTAGCACTATTTATAGTAATTACCCCTTCCCTGTGGCTTTGACATGCTAACTTCATGTCTTCTCTTTGGCTGTTGGATTTTCCTTGTTTTCTGATTCACTGATTGAACCCTTTAAAGTGTTCTCCAGCTGTTTAACTATGTGGCTTTATCATATATTTGAACATGTATTTAGCATACTCCTGGTGTTTATGCTTCTGTTTTTATATACTCATAGGAACTTTAGAATTGTTCTCAAATTCTTCAAGGATTCTGTTAGAAATTTTGATTTGAATTGCTTAAATTTATGGATTTGAGGAGAATTGACATATTTGCTGTTTTGCTTTTTAGTCACATAGTATGTCTCATTTCCTACCAAATTGTTTACATTCCTACATAATGCTTTGTTTATTTTTCGTAAACATTGTGTTGAATAGGCAAGGAAGTTAATTCATATTTATATATTTTATATGCTGGCAAAAGTATACCCTTTCTCTTTTTTACTAATTGCTTATAGCTGGTACATAGATGTTGTTGATTTTTGTCTATTTAATTTTTATTCACTCATCTTTGTACATAAATAAATTCAATTTGTTTTTCAGGTAAAAATATAAATAATAAGCTTGTCTCTTCTGAAACTACTCACTCTTTAATTCCCATTTAGTCTTATTTCAGATTTGAACTAATGAATATGGTATAGGCAAATCATGAATTCATAGCACATTCTCTTCAATAGTGTAAATCAAATAAAACATCGGTGTGTAAAATAATCATCCATGTTTTCAAAGTTGTGTTTTCAAGCTTAAGAAACATGCATGTTTCACATCATTTTAATATATTTGCACTTAAAAAATAGGTCAAATTATTTTCAATGCAAAGTTGAAATAACATTTTTATTCCTGAACTTAATACTTTTATTGCATAGCTTAAATATCATTATTTTCAGTGAAGTCATTTTCTTTACAATAAAATCTGTTCGCGTAAATGGCACGTGTACTATTTCAGTTTAATGCCTGATAGTTAATTCTTTCTTATGGTTCTTTAAGCCTGTGTTGGTCAGTGAGTGCATAATCACTGAGGGAATGCATCTAGTCTTACTCTCAGGAAGTGTGGCTATGGGTATTTTATTTCATTTCTCCTGCTGGAGAAGGACCTTTGTGAGACACATTTTAGTGCCTTTAAAAATACCAGTAATTGACAGGGCCATGTAAGTTCAAACCTTGACTTGCTGGTGAATTTGCAATTTTTATGCCTTCCAAAATGTGGTTTAATGATGTGAGATTAAATATAGACTGGAGCTCCTTCCCAGGATTGGTTTAAATGTCCGTTTCTGAAGGCCCACCAGCAGGAGAACCTGCTGTATGTATGGGCCTTCATATATAGGCCCATGAAAGAACATGGTAGTTTTAATTTTGGAACTCAGTGTCCTCTCTGTAACTGTCTGACCACACACCTTACCTCCCCCAACTTGTGAACACGAGGAGAATCCAGTTGTCATCACACCATGCAGAGTATTACCTTTGTTTATTACAGCAGTTGGAAGACCAAAGCTTAGAGTGTCTGTTCTTCTGACTGACTTAGATGCAATATTGTTTGCAGTACTTGCACAGCAAATTCTGTGTTAAGTCGTCTAGGTATAGGGCGCAATCCTTGCAAGAGAATATGGTACACACCCTTTGTCTCCTGTAGGAACCAAGGCAGCGAGTTCATGATGCATTTTTTAGCTGTCGAGTTCGGGGATAGTTCTGCTTTGCCAGTGACAGAAAATGCCATTGATTCTTTACATCTGGGGTTATAAGGAAGGAAGTTAGTGTTTATATGTGAAAAAGGGAATTTATCCTTAAATTACCTTTTTACACCTGAATTTAATGCATTTCTTGCTAGTTTCATCATGAAATGTTTTAGCTTTTACGAGCACCTTAAAAACTCTCACATGTAGCCTTGGCTGGTAGCACAGTGGATAAGGCGCCGGCCTGTGAACCCAAAGGTCGCAGGTTCAATTCCCAGCCAGGGCACATAACCAGGTTGCAAGCCAGGTCTCCAGTCAGGTCTGTGGCTGGAGGCAGGTGAAAAGCAACCATACATTGATGTCTCTCTCCCTCTCTGCCTCTCTCTCTTCCCCTCTTTCTAAAAATAATAAAATAAAATCTTTAAAAAAAAAACAAAACCAAAACTCTCACATGTTAATGAATTATGACCGCGTCTTGGAAACCTTTAGCCATTTTAGGCTTTTTAGGGAGGATGTGGAAAGCAAGTGTTTTAAAAATGAAGATGGTATAAACTTTCATAACGCCGTGAAAGATCAAGCGGAACTTGTTTGGCCTTTTTATTTTCTAGACCGTTCTGAAGGATCTAGAAAAGAGAAAAGCTGATCTAAACACCATCACAGAGAGCAGTGCGGCCCTCCAGAGCTTGATTGAGAGCAGCGGGCCGGTCCTTGAAGACAGGCTCTGTGTGCTTAATGCCGGGTGGAGCCGGGTGCGCACCTGGACCGAGGATTGGTGCAGCACCTTATTGGTATGTTTCGGAAACAGTGAATGATGAACCCTTTTCCCCCTTCCGTTATTTAAAAGCGAACACAGCTTGGCTTAGCATCCTCAATTCTATTTTCCCTTTCCCAGTCATGTTGTGCTTGTGAATTAATTTCATGATTTTTATTTTTTCCTTGCAAAAGATAGTAACTAGAAAGAGTTCAAAATGTCTCTGTTAGGTCATAAACCATTTGTGATAGACATAGAAAGATGTCCTTGAATATCTTAACAAATGGACCTGTTGGTTACAGTTCAATGATTTAATATTAATTTTCATATTGTAAATGATATATAATGTTTATAATGCTCTAATAAGAGCACAGGCCTTAACTGGTGGCCTAAGACAGAGTTTTGACTGGTTGGGTAACATTGGTCAAGTTACTTAAATGCTAAGTCTCAGTTTTCTTGTATATAAAATGGGCATGCTATCACTTCTACCTCATACAGTTTCTATGATGATTATGTGACATGAAATATGTAGTGCTCTTATATAACAATGCATAAAACAACCAATTTTTGATTTCATGATGCTTATGATAATTGTTAAGTTTTATATGTTATTATTCTTTAGTTTTAGCAATGCACAGTAAATTACTTCATGGATACATTTAATCTTCATAGCAGGTTCTCTTTTTCTTCCACTGACAATGAATATGTTTGTAGAACTCCCTTAGAGGGAGTTGTCATTATTTTGTTCTGATGTACCATAGACAGGAGTTTCCCCAAATTTATAGAATTGCTAGGTAATGGATATAGATGGAGAAAAGTAGATTATTGTGTGTTTGAGTGTTTATTGAAATCAGTCAGAATGTGTAGGGCATTGAATGTCATGCGCTTGCATTGCGATTTGTCAGATTCAAGTCCAGAGTTCATCTATAATTTATTATCTGCATAATCTTGGGTATAAATTACTAAGCTTTAGTTGTCCTATATATGCAGATAAAAGAACATACTGACAGAATTGTTAAATGTTGAGTAACAGATGTGAAATTCTTGGCCCACAGAATATGTTCATTAAATGTACTCACACATTTAATGAGTAATGAGTAATAAATAATGAACATATTTAATGTTTTGTAGTAAGTAGCTTTTCTCCACATCCTCACAGCCTTCTGGATTCTTCTATCTGTACCTTCCCAATTCTCCTTTCAAGAAATATCTTTCTAGTCCTGTTAAAACATTGCTCCACCTGCTTTATTGGGGGAAATAAGTCTGGTGCTTGTCAGGTTTTACTTAAAATGCAGATCGCTGTCAAAACTTTTCTCATGTATTTTATTAGTTGTCCTTTTATTTTTCAACTATTGCCATATTATAGATTACGAATTTGTTTCATTGTCTCTAAACATGTTTCTTCTAAGTTTCTTCTTTTCTGGTTTCATTTATCCTATAAAATAGTTTCTAAACTTTAATTTCATTATAAGGCTCCCCTTCTCTTTTGATCAAGTTCTAAATTCTCACCATAGTGTCAGCAATTTTGACCAGTTTCTTTGGCTTTTGTTTTCAAATTTATCAAAATCATATTATATATTCTATTTTAGAAATTTTACTGAGGCCTGTTCCAGGTATGATGTTAAGTGCTGATGATATAGAGGTGAAAAGAAAGACACAGGCCCTGCCCACTGACAAGTTACAGCCTACTGAACAGTCGGAGTCTTATTCTATTCATAATTTAGTCATTCTTTTATATTATTACTTTAAAAATGAATTTTAAACAAATGTGATTAAGGGGGCAAATGAGATTATTTATAATAAAAAAATGAGGAATAAGGGAGACAAGTAAAATGAAATTGGAAAAGGAACTTGCACCTTTATTCTTATTGTACTGAGGTCTAAATCAAATGAATTTAAAAAGTGTTTTCCCTGGCTAGGTAGCTCAGTTGGTCGGAGCATCTTCCCAATATGCCAAGATTATGGCTTTGATCCCTGGTTAGGGCTCATATAAGAATCAACCAATGAATGTGTAAATAAGTGGGACAACAAATCAATGTCTCTTTCTTTCTATCTCTTTCTATTTCTCCCTTTCACACCCTTCCTTCCCCCTTCCTCTCTTGCTCTAAAATCAATAAATAAAAAAAATTTTTTAGAGTACTTAACCATAGCTGTGCATTTTTAGGAATGAGGATTTATTCACTGGGCAGAGTCTTGCAGGAAGGTTGCAGCCCTCTAAATTCAGCACATAACTGGCTCTTTGAAGGTCTTTTACATCTCTTCAAAGATTATCAACTTAAATATGTTACATAATGATGGTTGTATCAGCACTTCATTAATTCTCTTCTAGAGCCACCAGAACCAGTTGGAAATATTTGATGGGAATGTTGCTCACATAAGTACCTGGCTTTATCAAGCTGAAGCCCTGTTGGATGAGATTGAAAAAAAACCAGCAAGTAAACAGGAAGAAATTGTGAAGGTAGCGAACACAGGGATCAGGCATACTTCTGGGGGAGGAAGCTTTGCCGTGGCCTTTGGGGGGATGTGCCCGCTACTTGCACCCACGTGCTCCCACGCAGCAGGTTCACTTAGGTTTACCTGGGTTGGAGAAGCCCACGTCCTGAATGGGTCCTAGTGTATGAACAGCTTTTATGCAAGTTGACCATATTAAAATCTCCTACGAGGAACCCGAGGCACGTGTTTAATTCGGAGTTAGCATCACACCCACTTTTGGCTTTGATTTTCTCACGTGGTAATTTTGTGCTTTCCTGCAATTAGCGCTTACTGTCCGAGCTGGACGATGCCAGGCTCCAGGTGGAGAGAGTTGGCGAAGAGGCCGTGGCCTTGACAAACGCCCGTGGCGGCTCCAGCCGGGAGCTGGTAGAACCCAAATTAGCGGAACTGAACAGAAACTTTGAAAAGGTGTCTCAGCACATCAGAAGTGCCAAAGTGAGTAAATGCGTTTTTATACAAAGCCATGTTTCATGTAATTATGTATCTGCATTATAGATGAGTATGTGGTGTATAAGGAAAAACTTCTAAAGGTAAATTTTGCATTGCATGGGGGCATTTATTTTTATTTGTTGGTGATTGTGCATATGAAAGAGAAAAATACAAAATGAAAATTGAATAAAATAACCAATTTGAGAAAAGGTTTCAAAGTGTCAATGGATTGTTAAAATTGGCTGTGAAATAGTATAATTCCCAAGGTAGGCATTCATATTAAACTTATTTTATAGCCATACATTTATACACACTAAACATTTGTGATTTTTTTTGTGTTGAAGCTTCTGTTACAAGTAATTTTTTAAAAAGATTATATTTATTATTTTCAGAGAAAGGGGAAGGGAGGGAGGCAGAGAGGGAGAGAAACATCAACGTATGGTTGCCTTTCACCTGCCTCCAGCTACAGACCTGGCTGGAGACCTGACTTGCAACCTGGTTATGGGCCCTGGCTGGGGATCAAACCAATGACCTTTGGGTTTACAGGTCAGCACCTTATCTACTGAGCCACCAGCCAGGGCTACAAGTAATTCTTAATTTGCACCTAATGTAGAAAGCTATTACCGTATTTTACAAATTTGAAAATGGGACTTAATAAATTTTATAAGAGGATAATAAATATGAGCCTTCCTAAAAATGGTATTAGTTTATTCATCCATATTACAATTTTTCTCTCTCTGTATATCTTTCCTATTCTCTCTTTGAATGCCTTGTTTCTTGATGGGAGGAAACGAAGCATTTTACAATAATACAGTGTTCTAAAGGCCTGGCATGGAAGTAATGCTTTCATTTGATGCAAACATTGTGAAAATTTGCTAGGGAAAAATAAGACAAAGCAACACAGCTGACACGGGGTGTTATTTAAACCAGATGTTCATTCTGAGATAGGATTCTGAGACTTTGTTAGAACCTCAGCTATGCCCATTGGATGGCATTTTTCGAGTATTTCATTAATTCTACCCCTAGGGAGTTGTGTATTGAAATTACTTAACAGGAATGAGCCTCTTTTTTTTTTTGCAGGAACTAAAATATTCTCTAACTTGGCTTTAATTTGAAGTACCTGTTAAAATAGACCATCCTACCTTTAATAGCTTGTGAAGAGACTTAGGTTGGTCACAGCTTACAGAAAACTAATATCTTGCTTTAACCTTTGTCTTCTTTGGCCTTAACTTTGCCTCCTTATCTTGACATATGGTCATTTATTTTTTCACCTGATCCATGGGGGACTTTTCTGGCATTAAAGAGTAATGTAGGAATGGAGATAGAAGAAGTACAAAGAAGCAGAATTATTATTGTTCCCATAAATAACCTTTATTAACATATTTTACCATATATGTCTATTCTTACTCATATGTATAGAATATCAAAATGTCAGTAAGTTTATATTGTTTGTATCTTCTCTTCTGACTTGGCTATGAAGTGTTTTGTTACGTGATCTGTGACAATTTTCAGTTAGTTTTCACTTTTATTGTGCTTTTGTGAGTATTGCTTCATTAAAAATTCTTTCATGCATCTTTTTTTCTCATCTCTTAATATACCCTTAGGATCAGCTCTTAGAGTTCCTTGAAATTGTTGCAAAAGTTTTATGTATAAATACTGTTAAAAGGATTTTCCAAAAAGTCCTACAGAGAGCCTTGGCCAATTTATACTTTCACAGTCACAGTGCCAGTCAGAGCACTCCTTTTCCACAGCTCAGCCAAACATGGGGTATCATTTTCTTGCGTGTTATTTAGTGTTTATTAAAGTTGCTACCTTGGGTTTCATTACACGAATGTAAAGTCTTTCTAACTAGAAATTTTCTGAAATTGCTTCATTGAGAAATGATGTACTTCTTAGGAGTTTGGCTGTCAAAACTTAAGGGCAATTCTACTGGGGAAGGGTAAGTGGAAGGCTTTCTTTGGGATGTACCAGTCCTAGATAAGTGGCTTTTCTTTTCATCATTTGTGGCCACGGCAGGAATGGCTTTTGGATCACGACACTAATTCCTGCTGTGCTCCTGTGTGGTCTCAGAGGCTCCCACACAGCATTGGAGGCAGCCATGGTGATTTGCCCATTACTTCACACTTCTTGCCAGAGTTTGGAGAAAATGGGCCCTTTAGAGAAGCCCAAATTGGTAAACTCATTGCTGTAAATGAGTGAAATAACGTCAATTCAAATAAATGCTAGCTCCTCTTTGGACACGCCATTCTTCTGGTTAATGATAGAAGGTCAAGGTCTGAATATGTTTTCAAAGAACACTTTTCCTTCCCCAGTTGCTACTTGACCAGCAACCATTATCATACCAAAGTTTGGTCACCGCTGAAGTATTTGAAGCTGATGTTCCTCTCTCTGACTTGGAAAAATTAGAAAACGACATAGAAAATATGTTAAAAGTTGTGGAAAAACACTTGGAATCCAGTAGTGAAGATGAAAAGGTTTGGTTCAAAATTTTAAAAATCATGATGTTCTTATTTTTCTTCTTTGTTAATTTGTATTTTTGCAGCCATGTTACTTACTCGAATATCTGCTAAACAGAATAGAGCAGTTCGAATGACTTTCTGATGAGTGCCAATGTAATTGATTTATGAGATGCTTAGAAAAATAGTTTCTGACTAAAAGTAGTGTTATCTTAATGCTATCTAACATCTGCTAAACTAGCATTCTTTATGAGATGCTTTAACATCAAATATTAAATATTTCAAGAAAAAACATGAATTTGTATAGCATATAAAGTATTTTTTTAAAGATTTTATTATTTTTAGAGAAAGGGGAAAAGAGAGAGGCAGAGAAGGAGAGAAATATCAGTGTATTATTGCCTTTTTCACCTGCCTTCAGCTACGGACTTGTCTGGAGACCTGGCTTGCAACCTTGTTATGTGCCCTGACTGGGAAATCGAACCAGTGACATTTGAGTTCACAGGCTAGTGCCTATCCACTGTGTCACCAGCCAGGGCTTGGATGAACATATCTTGACTTATTTGTCATAGGGGGTAGTTCCCCTACTTGGGGACTGATGGTGAATGACACTGTACATTTTTCTTTTGAGTAAATTTTTTTCCTTTTAAACCTTCAGATGGATGAGGAAAGAGCCCAGATTGAGGAAGTTTTACAAAGAGGAGAAGAAATGTTACATCAACCTATGGAAGATAATAAAAAAGAAAAGATCCATTTGCAGTTACTAGTTTTGCAATCCAGATACAACACAACTAAGGTATTGTCACGGGAGAGGGCCCCACTTCAATAACTTAATCAGCCTTTGTCATTTAGATGTGTGATGTTGTATGAGCATTCATGGACACCTCAAAACACACTACTTGGCATACTGTCTCCTTTTCTTGTCCGGTGTATGTTTCTAGATATGTTTATATGTTTAGATGGGGCAAGAGTAGAAATAAAACTTTATCACTGGCCATCTCTTTTGGATTTCTGATAATGTACTAAACCCTAAAATGGATGTTTTTTTTTTTTGGGGGGGGAGGGAGAGTAGCTTCCCCTTTGGATTTCTTATTTTCTACTGTAGAGGTCAAAAAAAAATTCTAGGCCCTGGCTGGTGGCTCAATGGAAAGGCGCTGGCCTGCAAACCCTAAAGTCGCTGGTTTGATTCCCAGCCAGCGCACATAACCAGGTTGCAAGCCAGGTCTCCAGCCAGGTCTGTAGCTGGAGGCAGGTGAAAGGCAACCATACATTGATATTTCTCTACCTCTCTGCCTCCCTCTCTTCCCCTCTCTCTAAAAATGATAAATAAAATCTTAAAAAAGAATTCTAGTTTACGAAGAACCAAATTTGTGAAACTGATAAACTATGATTTATATTCTAGAAAATAAGACTCGCTACCAGCTCCTTTTTCAATGGCCACAGCTGCACTGGAAGTGGGCTGGTGTTCCCCAGGGGTCTGCTCTTATGACAAATAAATACAGACCTCTAGGTTAAATACCAGTGTTATGGGTTCAGTGATTATAGTTTGATTTTTTTTTAGATTTTGTTTATTATTTCCAGAGAGAGAGGAAGGAAGAGAGGCAGAGAAGGAGAGAAACGTCATTGTATGGTTGCCTTTCACCTGCCTCCAGCTACGGACCTGGCTGGAGACCTAGCTTACCTGCAACCTGGTTATGTGCCCTGGCTGGGAATCGAACCAGCGACCTTTGGGTTCCCAGGACGGTGCCTTATCCAACTGTGCTCCCAGCCAGAGCTAATTTGATTTTTTAATTACATTTAGGAATTGTAACCATATTCAGGGTAACTAACTCAATGAACATATGGTTATGATAATTTCACCATCACCTTTGAATTTGCAGAGGCATATCATGTTTTAGAAGTTCAATATAGGGATATAGTGAAACTATGAAGAAGCTACTTTAATGTATGAGCAGATGAACTTTAGCTGTTTGCAAGTAGTGTACAATATTTAAGAAATTGTTATCTAGAAGTAAAAGATTTCAACTCTTTAAGGACTAGGAGATCCAGAAAATATAACAATTAGGGAAAATAAGTATTCTACTCAGTTGAGCTTAGTTCTGTCTAAATTTAGTGTGTTGGTACCTGTGGTCTGATGTAGGATATTCGTGTTCTGTAGTACTGTTCACAAAGGGTAAGATTATAGATGGAATAACCTGCATGTCATTTTAACCAAAACCCTTATTGAACTTCTAAAGTTATGTTATAAATACATATTTAACTTACATTTTTAACGCTGAGTCCCAGAAAATGTCCACTATAATTGTGAGATTTTAAAAATAGGTGAAGTAATAATGGTATCAAATAATGTTTTGTTTTATATAGGACTTGATGATCTGCAGCATATTCTTATGTCCTCAGTAACTCAGACAAAACATGCTGTGCTTTCCTGTTTGCTAAATGAGTTTAGGTGCATAGGTTTTAAAGCAAAGCCTTCCTGTTTAAAAGCAGGCTACAGACAGAAATAAGAATAGAGACATTAAGAGTTTATAAAGCAAAACAAGGCAAAAATATAAAACATTAAAACTTAGTTTTTAAAATTTTGGTTCAGAGTTTTGCACTTTTCCCCTAAAATAGTCTTGTGTTTTTTTCCCAAATTGCTGTTGTGGGGGTATTCTAAGAGTTTACATTATTATTATTATTAGTATTAGTATTAGTATTTTATCTTTTTCATGATTTTACAGGCAACCCCTATTCAACAGAAGAGAACGGGTCAAGTGGCTTCCAGAATTAAATCGTCACCTCTCCCTACAGATTATTTGGTTGAAATTAACAAAGTGTTACTTTCCATGGATGATATTGAATTATCACTTAATACTCCAGAGCTAAGTACTGCTGTGTTTGAAGACTTCTCTTTTCAGGAAGATGCTCTGAAGGTACATCTCTGGTCAGGTCATTTGAATAGCTGCAGTTAATGTAGAAATTAAATAAGGGATTTGTCATTGTGCCTTCTTAGATGACCTAGAACTTTCAAAATTTGTGCCAAGCAAATAATGATGTGTATGAAAAATAAACCTTTCCTGTATTCACCAAGGATATGGTATACAAAAATTTTTTTTAAAAGATTTTATTATTCTTAGAGGGAGGGAAGGGAGAGAGGCAGAGAGGGAGAGAGATATCCATGTATGGTTGCCTTTCACCTGCCTCCAGCTACGGACCTGGCTGGAGACCTGGCTTGTTAGCCTAATTATATGCCCTGGCTGGGAATAGAACCAGTGACCTTTGGGTTCACAGGCCAGCTTGTTAAATTTTTTTTTTATTTTTTAGGAGTAGGTATAGATTTTTAGTGTGCATTAATTCATTCTTTGCATTATCAGAGATATTCTTAACCTAACACGTGCATAAAGCATGTTTCTTTCTTATAACTTTGATTGTCAGTCGATGTGACATGTCAGCATTAATCTTACCACCTACATTGATTTAACACTGGCCAATGGTTGCGGTATAGCTGGCATGTTGATTGAAGTTAATTAGGAGTCTGGAAGTTTTTAGTTAACCCACAAAATTATTAAGTATCATCAAGGCTTTTTCATATAATCTGATGGCACTTATGTGTAATGTCACAATAAAATTACTGATAGATTTGATAGCTTTGCTTGATAGCTCATTTTTTGTCATTTAAGTTAGCATTAATCGATATTTGAAAATACAAATAATTTTATCTTCAAACACTTCATTACCTTGAAGCTATTTCTGTGTCTTGTATAAATGTTATTTAGAACATCTCTGAGGACTTTTTGCCACCATTGGAATACTATTTAGTATTTCTCCCACTCTGGCCAATACAGGATGTTATTTTTTTTAAGTTTTCAGTTTTGAATAGCAAAAATTATTGTATCTCATTATATATTAAGTAAGTGTTATACAATATAGATTTTTGGTCTGGTTTCGTTCTTTTTTATCTGTTTGCTGGCTTTTGCGAATGTCTGACAATGTATTTGTAGAATATCAAAGACCAACTGGACAGACTCGGAGAGCAGATTGCGGTCATTCACGAAAAACAACCAGATGTTATCCTCGAAGCTTCTGGACCTGAAGCCATTCAAATCCGGGATGCACTTGCTCAGCTGAACGGAAAATGGGACAGACTTAATAGAATGTACAATGATCGTAAAGGGTATGTGTAAATTCAGTTATCATTTAATTTAAACAACCTATATGCTAATGACCCATGACCAAGGGCATATATACGTTAAGATTAACAAGATTGTGTTTCACATCCTGGAAGAAGCCTGTTTAATAAATTGTTTTGTGATGAATGTAGTGCCTTAGAGAAAGAGGAAAGAGATTACACCTAGCAGATCATTTGCAACATAATGCCTTAATAATTAAAGAAAGCACCTTTAATTTTTAATGTCTAAATGGCATCCATTTTCCTTAAAAATCTTATGAAGGGTTTTCGTTAATGTTCACTTTCTCCACATGTTTGATGATTAATGGGAGTGAGAGACAGGTGCAGATAATTGGAATCCGTATATAACCACAAACCATTTTTAACAATAACCTTCTGTTTAATAGAATGACTTTGAGCCTTCTTCTTTCTAGATTTTGACCAGGTCTATTAATAGGTAAATAAAAAAATGAGCAGATTTTTGACAGGAGTTGGGTGTGTAGTGGGAAGACAAAGCAAATTAGATGTGAAATAGCCCAGTGTAAACTTAGAAGAAGAGCGTTAACACAGAAAAATACACTGGAAAACTTTAGAAGCATACACAGAAATATTAGATATCACATTAAAAAAAAAGATTTTATTCATTATTTTCAGAGAGAAGGGTAGGGAGGGAGGAAGAAAGGTAGAGAATCATCAATGTATGATTACCTTTCACCTGCCTCCAGCTATGAACCTGGCTGGAGACCTGGCTTGCAACCTGGTTATGTGCTCTGGCTGGGGAATTGAACCAGTGACCTTTGGGTTCACAGGCCAGCCACAATCCACTGAGCCACACCAGCCAGAGCTGATATTACATTCTTACCATTTTTGTTTTGTTTGGCTTTTTGATATATTTCTTTATATGGATTTTTTAATTCATCTCTGTATGTTTAGAGAATATTCTTTTTTAGTACATCTTTGTGCATACTTCTATATAATTAAACTTCATTATTAGATGAGGACTAAGTTGCTAAAAAATAATATCTTAAGGCTCTTCACTGCATTATGAAATTGAATATTATACCCCTGCCAAGAGTACACGTGAAAGTGTCCTTCTTACTGAACCCTTGTTAACAATGAAAGGTCTCTTTTTGTAAAGATCTTTGCCAGTTGGATGGTGATGGATAACATCCCAATGTTATTTTCATTTCTTTGATTATCATGAGATTTCAATATTCTTAACATATTTTATTGGCCCCAGTGTTATTACTTCTGTCAATTGTTAGGTTATGTTCTTGTTCATTTTTCTGTTATGGTATTACTATTTACCAATTAATTTGCAAAAGCTTTTTCTATATTAAGATATTAACTATATTTTTCATATTTTGTAGGATAAGTGAAGGTAGCTAGGGGAAGGAATAGAGGGAATGCAACATTATGTAAGGTCATAGATAAGAGAGAGTGCAGTGCTTTTTTAAAAAAAAGATTGTATTTATTTTTAGAGAAAGAGAAAGGAAGGGAGAAAGCAAGGAAGAGAAACATCAATCAGTTGCTTTTCACATGCCCCTAGCTGGGGACCTAGCCCACAACCCAGGCATGTGCCTTGACTGGGAATTGAACCTGTGACCTCTTGATTTGTGGGATGATGCCCAACCCACTGAGCCACACCAGTCAAGGCAGCATGTGATGCTTTTGAGGAAATGAAAATTGTCCAGTAAAACTTGAACTCATAGCGGCAAGATAAAACCAGAAAGGTCTAAAGGGGCCACATCAGAAGGACCTTGTATATTGTAATAGGTAGTGTAGATTTTACTCTGAGTACAATGGAGAGCCACTGCACTATTTTAACAGGGGAATGATAAGTTTCCTGATTGAAGAAGATATTGGTAGAGGACAAAACTGAGAGCTCGGAGAGCCATCTGTGCTTGACAAATGGTGGTGACTTGATAAGGAAAGTGGCTGTGGAAGTGGAGACCAGGAAGAATGTGAGAATTAAATCGTTGAATCAATAAGCAAGAGGGAAGAGTAAAAAGGACCCCAAGTCTTTGGCTCGAAAACCCAGGCAGGTGATGGTACCATTGTCAGAGACCAGGAACATAGATGATGAAGAGAGTTTGTGAGGGAAGGTAGCAATGCCAGTTGTGATATTAGAGACAACAAACTTGAATACTTCTAGATGAAGCCTTGGGATTTGAGTCCTTTGATTCTCTGAAAATCCATAGTCATTCCTGATTCTGCCTTCCGTGTGAGCTGTCCAGATTTAGAGGAGGGGATGGCATAGTGAGTCCTAGCTGAATTTTACTTTCTTGCTCTCTTTCTTTTTCCAAATCTTACTTCACCTATAGCTGTATTGCTTAGACGTATTTGAAATTTACATGCTGTCATCATCATCATGATCTTTACTAGGTTTACTGTTGATAGTCTCAAAGTCCTTAGATCTTTGGAGTATCCTTCTAGCAAACTTTCTATTTATTATTGCAGTAACTCAAAAGTTGAAATTTGTGGTTGTTATTGAGTTACTGTACATTTTTATCAAAAATAATAAGGACTGTCCTTATATTTTCTCATAGTGTTTTGTTTGAAGTGTCCAATGACTTGCTTCTCTGTGGGTACTCAGCAAATATTAACTAAATTTTCAAAGTGATATTCGTGGAAGAAGGGAATATAAACATTACTTTGGAGTAAGTGATGTCAGGGATCACTTTATTAGTTTTTCAAAGTGATATCTTTTTTATTACACACACTGCACATTTTATTAATATTAAAATCTCAGCGGTACCTTCCAAACTTCTCCCAGCACCACTAATTTAATAGGCAGAAGGAAATTCTTTGGGATCCCAATGCAATACCGCTTATGCCTTTGTATATTTTAAATACAATATTTCTAAAGGCATGAAGTTTAATGAGGCATCTCAAAAGCCCTTTGTGTCATTGCCTGACAAGGGTTCGCAGGCACGTCCATGCTGAGCTGTGTTCAGGTACAGGAGGCAGTCTGGATTAGTTAGCACGCTGAGTGTGTCAGTCCGCCCGGGCTGTAATAAAATGCCACAGGCTGGGCGGCTTAATCAGCAGCCCTTTATTTGCTCTCAGTTTTGAAGGCTGCAAGTCCAAGATCAAGGTGCCAGCAGGTTTCGTTTGTGTTGAGGCCTCTCTTACTGACTTGCAGAAGGCGACCTTCTTCCTGTCCTCACATGGCCTTTTCTTTTTGCTCTCTTAGCCAGGAAGATATCCCTTTCTGCCTGAGAGAGGTGTCTCACCCTCTTAGAAGGACACCAGCCCTGTGAGATTAGGGCCCTGCCCTTACAACTTCATTTAAAAAATTACCTCCCTGAAGACTCTGTCTCTTTCAGGGGTATATAGTCGCTTTCAGGGGTAGGACTTCCTTATACATAGGAGTTTTAGGGTCACAATTCAGCTTATCACAGAGATGATGGAGGGAAAGGAAATTTGGAAGTGTTTTTAGCATTTTGGATTTTGTTCTACCTGGGAACTAAATGTTCAGGAAGTAATATATAGTTTTTTTTCCTGAGAGGATAGATGAATTAATCATATTTTACATTTCATGTCTTTGAAATGTAAAGTTGTGTCTGTTAACCTTGCCTTTCCAAGTTGGAAAAATCTTTCTTTTTAGTGAATAAGCTGCCTCGTGTGTGCGTGTATGTGTGTAGGCATGTGAGGGGCTGGGTATGTGTGTATGCTATATGTTTTGCTCTTGGTATGATGCATGTTTCCCTAACGGAAATCATTACCTGTCATCCATTATAAAAACTGAACCCCTAGAGCAGTGTGCGATGAATTCACTGATTTAGGAGCTTTCGGTTTAAATGAGATTTGCATGTAGTTAGAAAAATTGCTTCTAGACCATCCTAGGAAGTTTGGAGGTGTATTTTATTTTATTTGTTGTCCTCTAGTTATTTTGACAGGGCTGTGGAAGAATGCAGACAGTTCCACTGTGACCTTAATGACCTCGCGCAGTGGTTAACGGAGGCTGAGGAGTTACTAGCTGAGGCCTCTGCCCCAGATGGAGGCCTGGACTTGGAGAAGGCGCAGATACATCAGCAGGTGAGTCCTTCCATCAGGGGCCGGGGCCTGCCAGAAAGGGGACAGGTCTTTTTTTCTAATTTTTTAAAAAGATTTTATTTATTATTTTTAGAAAGATGTGTAGGGAGAGAGGCAGAGAGGGAGAGAGACATCAATGTATGGTTGCCTCTCACCTGCCTCCAGCTAAAGACCTGGCTGGAGACCTGGCTTGCAACCCAGTTATGTGCCCTGACTGGGAATCGAACCAGTGACCTTTGGGTTTGCAGGCCGGGGCCTTATCCACTGAGCCACCAGCCAGGGTCTTATTTATTTATTTTTAATATGTGGCATTTAAGAAATATTTTGAACTTAGGGATTAATATTAATTTTCCAGGCACATGTAGACAATCTATAATTTTTGTTTCAGTTCAACTTTCCAGTCATAAAGGCTTAAGAAAAGTTATTTACATTTTTAAATTAACATTTTAATGAAATTTAAAGTTAACATACTCTTTCATGGCTAATATGACAAACTTTATTTAAAAAGTTTCATACTTAGGTAACATTTATAGAATTTTGTACTCAAGACCATAGCAGAAAGATATCAACGTATTTACTTGTTTTCTATACTTCAACACTTAGACATTTTATTTCCACTTTGTATTATTGATAATTATCATAAAAGTAAATTATTCTTGAGTTACATTAGGGCAGCTGCCCCTGTAAGTCTAATTCAGTCTGGGAAAATATAATTAATACAGTAGCAAGATCACTTCTGCGGATAACAGTAGGTTTTTAAAAATAATGGTCAAAGGCAAGCAAAATTTCATTTTACCATTGTTAAAATAGTTTTTATTAAGCTTTTAAAATACATTTTCTGTAGAAGGCTCATGAGGAATTAAATGTGTTGACTTTTAAACGTTTTAATGCATTTTTCATATTTTTAAAGATAAGGGCTTTAATTTTACTTTAAAATATTCTCCCTTAATTTTGTTGCCTAAGAATTTACAGACCGGTGAAACAATGTCTCAAGAAAATGCACCTGAGGCCTATCTATACATGGCAGAACGTAGGGTATATGGATTTGTTCTTCTTTTTAAGAGATGCTTTCAAGCACATATTTGGAAGAAGTTAAACAAATTACGTTAATCAGACCTGATGCTTATGCCTCAGTGTTGTAAGCAGTTATTGTTTATTGTATGTTATTTATCTGTCCTATTTCACTGTACAACATTCACAAGAGTGTGTTAGCTTTCAAACTGGATTTTGTGTAGTGTGGTCATTGCAATGTAATGAAAGTGTTTTTAAATGTCATTTTCCCGAACATGAAGTGTCCTCACAGGACTTGGTCCCTCTGGCATGGGATGGACCCACCGCATGGGACCATCTTGTTTTCGTGGTGGACTGAATCCCTGGCTGTTCTGTTGCAGGAACTCGAGGAGGGTCTCAGCAGCCACCAGCCCAGCTTGGCAGCGCTGAACAGAACTGGAAACGGGATTGTGCAGAAACTCTCCCCCACGGATGGCAGCTTCTTACAAGACAAGCTGGAGGCTTTAAACCAACGCTGGAGTGCTGTGGTCACAGAAGTCAGGGATCGGTGGCCCAGGTGATTTTTGCCTCTGTAACTTAAGGGCATGAAGGGAGAGATAGTTTGGGCAGAGTCTTTTCAAGATACAACTGGATGCTTTCAAAGCTCTTTTATTGCCTGATATTACAACAGGAGCTTTTCTGACACGTAAGACCTGCAGGGTCAGTTTTCCGCATTGTGGAACACCGCCCCTTACTGTATTTTCAAGCTGTCCATCAAGTCTCACTTTCTATGCCTTGTTTTTAGTACTTTTGACTATGTAGTATGATATGGTGACCATGTCTAATTTTTAAAAAACACTTTATTTATTATTTTTAGAGAGACGTGTAAGGAGAGAGGCAGAGAGGGAGAGAGATATCAATGTATGGTTGCCTTTCACCTGCCTCCAGCTACGGACCTGGCTGGATACCTGGCTTGTAACCTGGTTATGTGCCCTGACTGGGAATCGAACCAGTAACCTTTGGGTTTGCAGGCCAGTGCCTTATCCACTGTGCCACCACCCAGGGTCTTATTTATTTTTTTTAATATGTGGCATTTAAGATATATTTATATCTTAAATATAAATATTTAAGGAGCTCAAAGTCGTTGAAACACCACTGTGGACTTTTAGTCGGAAGACCTGGTTTAGGGTCAGGCTGGCTTCTCACTTGCTCATTTCCAGACTGGGTGTAAGGGTCTCCCCCTGCTAGTTAAAGGGTGTGCTGTGTTCACGTACTAGGTCAGTGCTTGGGAAATGATACAGTTCCTTTTCTATAATAACGTAATATCATACATATGACGAATTGTTTGTTTTTGCGTCAAATTATGTTACAATGCCTCTTTTTTATTAAGGTGCCTTCTGGTTGTAAACATGTTTACCAGTGAATATAAAGCTCACCATTATACGTATTTATATATTACATAATTATTTGAAGTTATGTTTTTCAGATGGCCAGCATTTAATGGGTGATTTCGACTTTGCCTAATATATTCCATTTTATAAATGACCATTTATTTTTGGTTAATGGTACTTGTGGGTTAAAAAGTTCCAGATAGATTTTTCTGCTAACTTTAACCCTCTAGATGATGTATTAGTTTAGCAATATGTTATTGCTTTGTCAAAGGCCAAGTTAATACTTTTTTCAAGTCCACTAGAGATACACTTTGGAGGTTTGGGGGTTCAGTTGCAGGCTACCATAGGAAAGCCATTATCATACTAAAGTGAGTCACATATTTTTTTTGTTTCCCAGTACATATAAAAGTTATGTTTACACTGTACTGTAGTCTGTTAAGTGTGCAACAGCATTTTGCCTTAAAAAACCAATTACATACCTTAATTTAAAAATGCTTATTGCCCTGGCTGGTGGCACAGTGGATAAGGTGCTGGCCTGCGAACCCTAAGGTTGCTGGTTCAATTCCCAGCCAGGGCACATAACCAGGTTGCAAGCCAGGTCTCCAGCCAGGTCTGTGGCTGGAGGCAGGTGAAAGGCAACCATACACTGATGCTGCTCTCCCTCTCTGCCTTCCCTTTTCTTTAAAGATAGTAAATAAAATCTTAAAAAAAAAAAAAAGATTAAAAAAATACTTACTGCTAAACAACACTGACCATCACCTGAGCCTTTTGTGAGTTGTCATCTTTTAGCTGTTTTGGAGGGTCTTATTTTCAATTTGTATGCAAATGCAATTTCTGTGAAACAAAGTCAAGCAAAGCGCAATCAAATGAGGTGGGGCTACATTATAATAAGACGTAAAATATTCAAGTATGACTCTTTGGTTTTCGGCTGCTTTTGATAAAATAGCACATCTATTATGTTGTGTGAATTTTGGTAAGAGGCAAATATTAGCTGTGTGTTTGTCTGAGAGACTGCCAAGTGGCAGAGATACCGTTCGGCCCCTTTTAATCACCACAGCTACCCTCTAGGGCAGCATCGCCAACCCTTTTCGGCCCCAGAGACCAGTTTACTCACCTGGCTGCCATTCACTTTCTGCTCTGTGGCCTGGTTCCTAACAGGCCTGGTACCAGTCTTTGGCCTGGGGGTTAGAGACCCCTGTTAGGCCCATTGCACAGCTTTGGAAACTGAGGCTCAGGGAGGTAAGGCTAAGCAACTTGTTCAAGGCCTCCCCCAAAGTCACTGATGGTGCTCATTTACGGTCTCAAGTATTGTGCTGTACAAACTTGGGAAGACCATGCACGGAACTCTCTGGCTAAGTTTTTCTCCCTAAATGAGAACTGTCATACCTTTTCAGAGGCATCTCACGAGGATTAAAGAAAATAGCATTTATAAAAGGCATATGCCCCAACTATTCATAGTACACTCTATCTAGCTCTCATTATAGCAAGTAAATTTAGAACTGATTCTCTAAGCATATTATTGCTGAACTTTGCTGGTGATTGATGGATGGATTGATTCAATCCATATTTGTTGAGCCTTGTGCTTAGCATTGGGGACACAAGTAGGACTGAGGAACTCAGAGGTTAAGAGGAGGAAAGTACTTTAAGGAAAAAAGTGCTGTGTTTTGACTAAAGGACACATTGTTGGGAAGATACAGTGTTGTCACAGAGGCGGAGTGGTGGGCTGTGGAATTTAGGCATCACTGGGAAGAGGTCCTGAAACTGGGGTTTGAAACATCTAGAGCAATTTCCCATAAATTCCCCTTAGGGACGGCCATCTGGGGAAGATAGAGCAGGCTTATGTGGGAGGGATGCAGTGCCAGGGTTAGATGGAGGGGAAGTTTCAGGGACTAGGGTCAGGGGTGGAAACTGAGGTCAATCTTCTATGCCCTGCTAATGAGTTTGCATGGAGAACCTTTCTAGCCTGAATAGGATGGACCTGCTGGCATGGTATTCTGCATCAATAAATACAGAAATCCCCCTAAAGATTTTGAAATTGATCTCTGTGGAGTGTAGTAATCATTGCTCTCAGAACTAATAAGGTGAAGTGAATACCTATTTTACTCAATTTTTTTTTGGAAGAGAAAGGAATAATGCATATCTTCTCCGATATCTTATATTTTACTAAAGCAATGTTTGGTTTCATAAATACATGTTTAAATTCACTTCAGGTAGCCACTTATCTTAAATTGGGGCCACCCTGGAAGTTTAATAAGAGGGCTGTGTGTACTGTTATCCTGGTCACAGAGAAACAGAATGCAATTCATTCTGGTTTGCATTGAGTGTCTGTAGTTAACTAATTGCCCATTCAACAACTTGGTGTTACACCTTAATGAACAATTGTTATCTATTGTTTGGACATGAATTTAAAAGTTATTTTTATCCATGGGGATAACATTTAAAATGTTAGCTAGTTGGCAGATGAAAATTTTTTGTGACTGGACTATGTGTTATCGAAATGACTTGATAATGTTATTTTTCCTTCATAAATATATTTTTATTTTTTATTTTTTTCAAAGAGATTTTATTTATTATTTTTAGAGAGAGGGAAAGGGAGAGAGGCAAAAAGGGAGAGAGACACCAATATATGGTTGCCTTTCACCTGCCTCCAGCTATGGACCTGGCTGGAGACCTGGCTTGCAACCTGATTGTGTGCCCTGGCTGGGAATCGAACCGGTGACCTTTGGGTTCACAGGTCCACTGTGAACACCAACCAGGGCCATAGATATATATTTAAAATATTAAATTAGTCATGATGATGAAACATAAAAAATTTAAGTTCCAATTTGTGTTTTGGAAATAAAATTTATAATAGTATTTTAGGTGTTTCTAACGTTGTTATTTTAGTTAAATATTGGTTCATATGGAGGGTAAATTACTTGTTTTGGTATTGTTAGTCTTAACAATCAGTACTATTACTTGATTTTTTATTTTTACATTTAAAGCATATTCTTTCCTGATGGATACTTAAAAATGAAAATGTGTGCTTTTTGTTATTTTTAATATTAAAATACTCTTTCAAATATTGCTGATTCCCTACTAAATACATAAGTATTTAGCACTTTATTATATATATTGCATCATTATGTTAAGTCTTTGTGATACAAAAGATAGTCATAACCATAAAAATATTAATTTTTATCAGAAGACACAATATAATTCATTAAAAATTGCATTCTATTTTTACTTCAGCAACTAGTAGCAGCAGCTATAAAAATAATGATACCACCACTGAGCTCTAAACAGTTTTTAAACCCTTTCTTAAAACTACATAATCTTGCTTGTTATGAGTTTCAATCACATTCTCATCTGACATGTGCTTTTTACACTTATAAATGTCATTCTTTTAACATGTAGAAGCTCTAATAAGTCAATTCCATCTTTATATTCATAATGACTTTTCCTTATGTCATATAAAACTTTTGCTTTATTTTTTATAATAGATATTCTTAATAACTTGGCTATATTCAAATATAAGACTTATTTTCATGAACCAACTATATTTCTGTTTTTTTGTATTTTCTAATACTTACAAAAATATTCATTCTCAGTACCTTTCTCAGTTCTTATTTTCTTCTTGTGAATGAAATAGAGTAATACTAGCCACCTAATGTGAATAATATGTCATATAATGATGCCTTTCTATCTTGATGGGGTACTCAGAGAGAATTATGGTTTTTTTCTTATAATTTTGTATCAAGATAATGTTCATGTATTTTAAAAAGTCTATTATGCAGTTGTATCTAGCTTAATTTTTTTCTATTAAATATAATTTTCATTACGAAAGAAGATAATATTCTTTAGTTTTAATGCTTTTTACTTTAGTGAACAGTTCTTACATTATCAGAAATCTTCAATATTACAGAATATATATATATAGACACATTTAAAATATGCAGTAATAATTATCAGAAGTTATTTTTTTGTGCTGTATCTAGTCCAGATATACAAAGTAAACATATGATGTCCTTAATTGGATAATTTTTCTCAATAATTTTCAATGATATATTTCTTCAGGCTAAAAGGAGAAAGTAAGCAAATGATAGAATACAGAAAACGACTAGATGAGATTATTTGCTGGTTAACAAAGGCAGAGAATGCTACAGAGATGAGGTCAACCACTGAGCCAGAAGAAAACCTGAGAGAATTAACAGTAAGTGGTTTGTCTCTGTATTTGCCAATACTCTTTGATGCATAAACATTTACGCTGAAAGTAAGATAAACTATTAGGAGAAGAAAGGGAAAGAAACTTCGTATTTTGTGGTATACGTGATACACTTTAAAGAGGAATATCTTTTAAGGAGCAACTATATTTTGTTCTTGCAGAAGGCTTCACTCACATGAAAATAATAAATCATGTGTTCTTAGTGTTTGACTTAATGTTTTTAGGGTATTTTAAATAGACTTCATCATTGTAGAATATAATGTTGCCATGAAGTAAAGCTTCTGCTTTTGGAAGATAATTACTGATTGCTATCTATAAAATTGAGTTTTATAGAAACTCAAGAAAATCTAAGTGGTGAGAGAAACTCACTACAAGCTATTCTAGACTAAGTGTGATGGTTGTATTAATCAAAAAAAATTTTTTGTTGATCTACAACCATGAAGGATTTTTCATAGTTGTTAATTTATAGTATATATAAACACATAAACATATTTAGATATATAGATATACTCAAATATTCATCAATTATATATTTTTTGTGATAAGAATTATAAGACTTGTGGCAGAGCAATAAACATAATGTATTCATATTTTTATTTAAATAAAGAAATTAAGTGTTTTTGTGGATGAAAACACAGGCATACATCAAAGTACATCCAACAGGAGACCTACTAATTTGAGAAAGTATTTTTATCTAAAGGAGTCAGATTGAGGCATTTGGGGAAAGAAACTTAGTACTTAATGGAAAAACGTTATGTGGGAAACCATGTTTTTAAAGTGTGACAATAAATATCTAACACACTTATCCCTGTTTTAACGAAAAACTTCAATAGTTTTCTTGGAACCTCCAAGAAACAATGTGGGGACTGTGACAAAGGGTAGGACAGTACATTAAGGTAGGTGTAAATAAGGTAGAGATACAGGGAAGGCTTCTACTGGTGCTGTTGGTTTGGTTTTGGCCTCCCATTGGAGCAGACATCATTTGAACCATCTAAGAGCAGAGTGTGAAATGATCAACGTAGATATGACTGAATAT
The DNA here is from genome assembly GCA_004026585.1 of Noctilio leporinus. Taxonomy (NCBI): domain Eukaryota; kingdom Metazoa; phylum Chordata; class Mammalia; order Chiroptera; family Noctilionidae; genus Noctilio; species Noctilio leporinus. The sequence continues at coordinate 80,124 of PVIW01000912.1, read as the reverse complement.
GACCCTGTTAGGGGAGATTATTGGGTGGGAGCACCTGTGCACACGAGTGCACCCTACAGGTGGGTGCTCACTGCCTTATCAGTTACAGTTCCTTTACCTAAGTGTCGGCTTTTTATAAACTTATTTTCCACTTAAGAAATTAACAGTCCACATTTATAAAATACTTACTCAACCTATGTTACTCTCTAATACTATTCTTGAACTTTCTGTAGTATGACAACCTTCTAACCACACCTCTCTGTTGTCACCTTTAGGACCTAAACCAGGAGCTGGAAATACAAGCTGAGAAGCTCAAATGGCTGAATAGAACTGAATTGGAAATGCTTTCAGATAAAAGCCTGAGTTTACATGAAAGAGAAAAGATTTCGGAAAACTTAAGAACTGTAAATTTGACATGGACTAAGGTGTGCATTAAGATTACTATGACCTTTCTCATATTTATTGATTTTTTAAAAGGATTTCGTTAATTAATTTTAGAGAGAAGGGCAGGGAGGGAGGAAGAAAGGGAGAGAAAAATCAACCTATGGTTGTTTTTCACCTGCCTCAAGCTACAGACCTGGCTGGAGACCTGGTTATGTGCCCTGGCTGGGAATCATACCAACAACCTTTGGGTTCACAGATTGGTGCCTTATCCACTGTGCCACCAGCCAGGGTCTATTTATTGATTTTGTTGTCAAAGAAGTGGGATCATATAAGTATTTTACTTTTAAGGGTCTTCAAATATGGGCACATTTTAATGCTTACTAATGTTTATAATTATTTTTTGAATCTGTCATGGAGAGACACATACATTCTTAAAAATGCTTTTTATTTTACATACATTTGGCCTTTGGGATTTATATGTTATAGTCCCTATTAAATAACAAACATATGTTAGAATAAGGCAATAAAGTGCAAGTAATTATATCCTGAGGATGAAGACATTAAAATAATTTTCTGATGTTGCACTTAACTTTTCACATTTGTAGGTATATTTTTTTATAAAGCTTTTTAAAAAGATTTTATTTATTATTTTCAGACAGAGGGGAAGGGAGAGAGATAGAGAGGAAGGGAGACATCAATGTATGGTTGCCTTTCACCTGCCTCCAGCTACAGACCTGGCTGGAGACCTGGCTTGCAACCTGCTTATGTGCCCTGGCTGGGGAATTTGGGTTCACAGGCTGGCACCTTATCTACTTTGCTACCAGCCAGGGCTGTAGGTGTATTTTTAATGATTTTATTCATTTGACATATATTTATTTGGTTCTGGGTGGAATATAATGGCATGTAGCTACAAATGTGACAAAGATAAGGTCCTTTTTCTCATCTAATACTATCAGTACTATTTTCATAGCTGAAACAGTGAAAGGCAGATAAAATGATAGATTTCTATTTATTCTGGGTTCACACCTACCATCCCAGAGTATGAGGCCTATTTGGAACATAAAATGACTGTCCTGCCCCTGGTGGATAGACCCCATTTTGTTGATTTCCTCCCGACTCGGTCCCCTTAAAATGGTAGCTGTTATTGTCGGTCTCACGATTTAGGAGCTTGACTGATTGAACCTCTCAGGTTGAGAGTTACCATCTTGGTGAGTCGCTGTTCCTCGTGACTCACAATTTTGTATCCCTGGCCGAGACCACTCTCCATATTCTAGACTTGCATCCGTATCTGCTTGCTGGACTGCTCCTCGTGGGTGTCTCATAGGCATCTCAATCCCAGCTCCTGATTTTTTTCCTGCCTCTGTGAATCAATGTACTTTCCCCACCTCAGCTATGGGTCATCATATCTTTATTATCATTTAAACCAAAAACCTTGAGTCAGTCTTTTATTGTGTGAATTATATCTGGATTAAAAATAAAACCCTAAATCTTGGAGTCACCATCATCAACTTCTTCCAAATGCATGTCTGTTTGATGTGTGGTTTGATGGATGATTAGACAGAGACAGGATGAGGCAAAACACAGAAAAATTTTGACATTTATAGATGTTGGGTGACACATGGATATTCCCTGTATAATTCTTTCCCTTTTTCTTAAGTTTGAAAAATTTCATAAATTTGGCTGTGTCTTGCTACCCCCATTTCCACAAACTTGTTTCAAACCACTGACATCCCTTTTCTTGATCACTGCCAAGGCCTTTCACTGGGTCTCCTTGTTTCCTTCTTTGCCCTTTGTCAGTCTTTGCTCTACAAAGTGGACAAAGTATGTTTTAAAACGTAATTCAGATCAAGTCACTCTGTGACCAAAAACCCACCGATGGTTTTCCATCTCACTCGCGTAAAGGCTAGAGTCATTATCGTGATTTATTAGGCCCCAGATGTTCTGGGTTCCTGCTCTCTCTCTGACTTTGTCTGCTACTCTGTCACCCTTTTCAGAGCATGTTGGCCCTTTGTCACACGTGGCAAACTGAGGTTGTGCATATTCATTCACAGCACACCTACTTATTTAACTGAGGGGATGTTGGTGGGGATTGTGTAGGATAAAGCATGGTGGGCACCTTGGGAGCATTATATTAGATAAAGCCAGTGCTCCCTTATCCCAGAACTTCACGCCAATTTTATGCTACCTAGGTGGATTATGAATGTCCAAGAACAAGCCATGCTGATTGTGCTGAGAATTTCAACAAACACATTTTAGGAAGTACTACTTTGGGATATTTCATTCATGCATGCAACCATTCACTCACCAAATAGGTTTTGATTGGATTCTCACTTTATGCTGGGCACCAGTTTAAGGACTAGGAATTCAGCAAAGAGTATGTCACTCTTTCTGGCCCAAAGAGACAAGTGGATAAGCAATTATAATATAAAGGGATCCAAAGGGATATAAAAGTAGGGCACATACCTGGCTCTGGGGCCTCCCCATGGAGATTTTGTGGAGGACATTATTTCTGAGCAAATTTATAAAGGATGAATAAGAATTGGTCAAACATAAAGTCAGAGAAAGGGCATTCATGGAGGAGCCGCAGCAAGTGGAAGTGTCTGGAAGAGACAGATGATGAGTATATTGCACTAGGGTCCTGGAAGTAGCTCACTATGACGTGAAGAATGGGAGATGTGTGCACACATTGGATTCTAGAGGCCTCACCATGCACCACAAGGATTTTAAGCTCTGTCTTGCGAACAGTTCATCACCTTCAGGGCAGTGGGCAGCTATCAGTGGGCAGTGAGGATTTGAATGCTCACTGTAGCTGAACTGTAGAGGTGGATGGATACCCTTAGGATAGCAGGACATCAAGCAAGTCCTCTGAGCAAAATCCATTACCCAGATCAGGATAACTGGTGTGGAAAGAAATATTCATCATTAGATAACTTTGTGAAGGGGATGTCAGGGGTTGGCTTCAGATTTGGACATGTCTGATATCCAGTTGCCAGAGAGAGCCAGATTGAAGATCTATTTTTGAGTCGTCTGCATCTTAAAATTCTGTTTGGTAGATGGAGTCATTATAAACCAGGACCCAGGGAGAGAGGCCTGTAGAATGTTAGCATTTGATAGGTGGGCTGAGGCAGGTGAACTGGTGAAGGACACTTCAAAGGTTAGTCGGGGAGGTGGGAGGAAAGTCGGGAGTCCAGAATATTCACAGAATCCAAAGTGGGGGAGCGAGACAGCATTCAGTGTTGCAAAGGACCAGGGCAGCTGAAGTCTGGATGGCGTTCTTGACAGTAATGTCGGGTTCCCACTTCATGTTGGGTGGAGAGGGGGCTCCGGCACGACTGCAGTGGAAGCAGAAGTCTAGGCATTGAGTGAGAAGAAAAGCAGCAAAGCTGCCCTTCAGAGCAACACTTCCTCTTCGGAAGCCATAAACATCTTTATTTACATCCAACTCTTCTCTTGTTCGGCCGATGCTGTAGGTGTGCAGAGATGTGCCCGGCGCCCTGAAGGAATGCATCGCTCAGCCCCATTCTGTTTCTCCCGCCAGAGTTGCTGGTAGGATACAGTTTATTCCTTAATATTTCTTTTTTTTATAAACATAGCAAAATACTCTGATTATGAACATTGCATATGAATTAGAGAAAACTTTAAACTGAAGAACACAATAGGGTTGTGATTTGTTATTCTATTTTCAGTATTTGAAAGGAACATCTTCTTTAAGCCCAATACGTATCTGACTGCTGGTGGGTGCCAACCTTGTGGCAGATGAGCCCTTCTGCCCTTCCTGGGACTAGAGGGGACGTGCACCTCCAGAGGGGACATGCACCTCCAGAGAGCCCACTGAAGGGAAGGGGCAGTGCCACGTGGGGAAGCTGGGAACACGCAATTTTGCAGAAAATCAGCTATAACTCTTCTGCTAGCATGTTCAGTGTGTGTGTGTGTGTGGTGGGGGGTGTATAATTAGATGCAGATCATGACTGAGAACAAAGGTTTAGATATTTTTGGAATCAAGTGGGAGATGGAGATTTGAAAGAGTTTTTCATCCTAGAGAAGCTATTTACTGATAAATGCCAATCAGATGTGGAGAAAAGAAAAAGAGTTCTCACACTATTTCTTTCCTTCCCTCCTCGTCGAGATGACAGTGCGGGCATGGTGCCATGGCTTCTACACTGGGCCTCCCAAGCTCTCTGGCCTGAACCCCTTACACTGTCCCCTCTCTGGTGACTGTGGCCCTTTTCTATATTAACTTTGAAATCAGAAATTTCACTATATGATTTTGTCAAGTTAGATGCAAACCTGTTGGGGTGTTTAATTTGAATTGTGCTGAATTTACAGATTGACTATATTTTGAAAGGAAATTATTTAAGCCTCATTGAATATACTAGATGCTGAAATGGGCCCCAGATGGGTCTAATAATGAAGAGAACTACTTCATATAGACCTAAAGAACAACAACCAACCTTTCATCATGAAAACCAAAGAAGACAAACGTAAACAAACAATGAAGAGAAGACACATTTATCCAATTTTTGAAAAAGACCTGAGTCTCTTAATTTGAAAAGTTCTAGAAAAACAATCTCTCAAGACAAGTTTGTGGGTTTGATCACCCACATTTGATAACACCTGTACGTTAAAAGGAAAAGAAAAACACCTTAAAAATCCTGAAATAGGAAGTGTTTTCAGCAATATGGCAAGGGTTCATCTTTCCTATAAAAAACGAGTTCATGCAAATTGAATGAGGAAGCAGATAAAGAGCACAGTCAATGAAGACACTGGTAAAAGCCGTGTGTTTATCCACATGCAGATGCTCAGAGTTCCTCGCGCTGCTGCTGAAATCTAAATTTCCAACTTTTTTGGAAGGCAATTTGGCAATAAGTTTTAAATACATTAAAATTTTTAATATTTTCTGATCCAGTCATTCTTTTAGCTAATTATACCAAGGTGTTAATCAAAAATGTGCAAAAATATGTTCCTTGCAAGTTTTTTTTTTTTAAGTAAAATGCCAGGAGCCATATACATACGCAGCTGTCGAAGAGTTAACCAACAGTGAATGTGTCCATGCATTATTGCATAGGCATTCACAATGATGTGTGTTAAGAATTACTAATGTTCAGAAGGAGGCAAGGAAGGGGAACAGTTTAGTCAAGGAACTAGCATGCATGACTCATGGACACAAACAACACGTGGGATTGACTGTGAGGGGAGGGGGGATAAGGAGGTTGGTGAAGGGGAGAGCAGAGGGGGGAATATGAGATGAATATAATATAACAACAATAAAAATCTACTAAAAAAACGAATTGCTAATGTTCGTGTTATAAAGTTAAGTAAAAAAGAACATAAAGCTATGAACAAGTTAGATTAACAACTAAGGTGAACTTCTGACAAAATCAGATAACAGTGTTAATTTCCTTACGGTTGATGTATTTTTAATTTTATTTCCTCCTGGTACCACTGTTACTTACTCCTGAGTAGCTTCTGCCCTGGAATATTGTGAGACTTGGCTTTACAGATACCAAAGACATAGGTACCACAGGAAATACCATAACCACTTCTCTAAGAGAAAATAAAAACTCTTCCCATTTTTACTTAATCTAAATTTTACATCAATACACAGGCACATGTCACCATCGCAGTGACACATGAGAACGTGCTGTCAATTTAGTAATACTTTGCTGCATTTTAAATTTCAGCTCATCCTGATGTCCAAAAGGTGGTGCTGGTATCCTCTGCCTCAGCTCTTCCGGTTCAGCCTCCTCGTGCTTCGGAAATTTCAGTTCCTGCAGATCTGGATAAAACAATCACAGAACTGGCCGACTGGCTGGCGTTGATCGACCAGATGCTGAAGTCCAACATCGTCACTGTCGGCGATGTAGAAGAGATCAATAAGACAGTTTCCAGAATGAAAGTAGGTGCACAGTGTAAAGGCTTGTCCCGGGAGCACATGGGTGGATGAGATGTGTCTGGACCCCCTTTGCTTATCCTGAACTCTGGGAGAGTGAGCTTTAAAAAATTCTTTATCTGTCCATCAGTCATCCCAGGCTAGTGCCGAAGAGTAAAGTTTCCCTTGCATTTACGCCATTTTGGTGAGATCACCTTTACCAACCTGAGTTGTAGCTCAGTGTATATTTTAAAATCTAAAACTGATCTTGTAAATCTAGCCCCCTTGGTATAAATCTAAACTAGTGTCACATTTAATGCCTAGTGTGATGTAGGATAATTCCCCGAAGCACCTTTTCAATTGAGTTTATATGTTTAATTGCTGACATTAGAAGTGAGAATCTTCTGACCATAATTACATATATGTATAGTATTTATATGTATGTATGTTTACATGTGTATGTGTTTACTATATATATATATATAAATATAAATGCCAATTTATAAAGTTCTTTATTCATATCCAGTGTGTGTTAGGTTCTGGGTGGTGCATTGTACAGAGATGCTAAAAAGAATATATTAGATAGAAATTGGGAATGAACCATAAAATAATCAGTGATTACTAATTTTTATTAAGTGCTTAATGAGTGCTGAGTATTTTTTTTTTATCTTTTTATTTTTTATTTTTATTTATTTATTTATTTTTTAAAGATTTTATTTCATTATTTTTAAAAAAATTTTATTGTTGTTGTATTACATCCATCCCAGAGTGCTGAGTATTTTTGTAAGTGATTTACATATGTCATTTTACTTACTTAACTATCTTTTGCGGAAGGTGCCAGTTTATTCCAGGTTACAAATATGCCCAAACTGCAATGGTGCCACTGAATGTGCCCAACTGAACGAGTGAGTCCGTGTCGCAGAGCTGAGTGCTGGCACAGGGCACAGGGCACAGGGCACACGTGACCTGTTAGGGGAGCTCGGATGAGGAAGGGAGTTATCTCCACAGCAATGAAAGGCAGATAATGTGGGATTTTCACATCTAGAGACACGTAAATGACATTCCCGGTGTAGGGAGCAAAGTGAATAAAGACACAAGGTTGGAGAGACAGGAGGGGCATTGTGCAATAAGGAAGCATAGTGGAAAGTTGGATAGCAAGGGCAGCTCAAGTTGACTGTGAAAAAGCTTATGGGCCACACCAAACCCCTCGGACTTGTAGCCTGCAAGCAGTGGGTCAACATCTTCATTAGCAACCGTGCCTGGAGATTGACAGTAACCATGCTTCACTTCAGTAGGAAGAATGGCAGTAGTGCCAGGGATGCTTCCTACAAAGAAAAGAGCCTTTCTGGACAGCGGTGTGATGTTATTGCAATGGGCAGAATCCCAAAGAAGAAGAGCTAAAAGATTAGAGAGAAATTCTCTAATTTTTGCCCTGCTATTTCCAAAAGGTTATTACCTTTTGGAAATAGCCTCTAGCTATTTATTAGTTTTATACTTGAAATGCACCATTTTTTTCCCATAGTAACTTTTCTCCAGTATTCATCAATACTAAGAGGTAAACTCCAGAGCCACAGTTTTTGTGTGTGTCTAAAATGATTTAGTGTGCAGTTACTGAATTTAGCATTTTTCCAATACCTCACCCCCATTCCTGTGGGTGACATTAGTTTGTGTCCCTTTCAGGTGCCGAACTACTACGCAAAGTATCATTTGCAGAAATCACTGCTAACATTTTCAGCACAACTTTTAGGGTTTAAAACAAAAAGATTTTATTAATTATTTTTATAGAGAGGGGACGTGAGAGAGGCAGAGAGGGAGAGAGACATCAATGTATGGTTGTGTTTCACCTGCCTCCAGCTACTGACCTGGCTTGCAACCTGGTTATATGCCCTGGCTGGGAATCGAACCAGTGACCTTTGGGTTCACAGGCCAGCGCCTTATCCACTATGCCACCAGCCAGGGTCCAAATTTTAGTTTTTAAGGGGACTTTTTTCATTTAACCTCCTCAGACTTGATGTGCCTGAACTAAAAGGGCTTTATTATTTCTTTTTGTGAAAACAAAAACGCAGAGAGGCCAAGTGCCTTGCCTGTGACCTAGACATGAAGTGGCAGTGATGAGGTGTGAGCCGAGGACTTCCGACTCCAGCCCCTGCCCTGTGCCTGGCACATTGCAGATGTCTCGCTGTCCCTTCTAGGAGGAAAACAACAACTTGGATGTCAGCACCCCAGTTTTGCTTCCTTAGTATTCGTACTGTATAGCCCAGTAACCTACTTTGATCATCATCTTTTCTTAAACAGATCACGAAGGCTGACCTGGAACAACGTCACCCTCAGCTTGATTATGTTTTTACCCTGGCTCAGAATTTGAAAAATAAAGCTTCGAGTTCAGATGTGAGGACAGCAATCACAGAAAAATGTAAGTTAAAAAAAGTTATATCATCCACTTACGCTGAAAATGGTTACACACACATTTTCAAAGATTATTCAGCCAGAAATTAATATTAGTTGATATAGTTTATTCATAAATATAACTTTCTCTTGCTTTTTATTCTTGTGAACATTGTCATGATTCCCTATGAATTCCTTAAATAATTAATATCATTACTATTAAGTAGTTACTGATTCATTAGGTTATTTTTAAATTAGTATTTCTTTAGAAGGAACCCTCCCCCCCCCCAAAAAAAAAAAAAAAAAAAAAAAAAAAAAAAAAAAAAAAAAAAAAAAAAA
>PVIW01000912.1:0-71068 GCA_004026585.1 Noctilio leporinus | reverse complement strand
TAGCTAAAAAACAAACTAAAAACAACAAATAAGCAAAACATCCACAGCCATGATTTTTGTTATGGATTTACTTCCTGGCTTTTATATTTCATATAAAACAAAGTCTTAATTCTCAAGAATGAATAGGTACAAGCAATATGATAATTAATAAAAGGAGGGAGAAAGAAGTAAAATGGCTAATTTAGAAAAAAATACACCAGTACTGTGAAACACTGGAAGTTCTCTGCTAACCCATTTGTTACAATAACCTTGTTGCCCCATTTATTTTGAAATGGAAACACACTTCAGGGACTTCTAGGGACAGTCACAGTCTTCTTTTATCATCCCCTCTTGTACTGTAGCAGCCCTCAGTCCCATCTGTAGCTACTGTGTACTATACATACGAGTATGCTTAAAACATCCTGACAGTTCTTATTCTCCTACTTTTATTTGCATTATTTTTTTCCTCCTCAGCCTTTTCTCTCCAGGTAAAAATATATTCAGCTAATAAAACATCATCTCCATTGGTAAAGTCTTTCCCACCCTTGCTGGTCCCTGCTGTTTTCTATCTTTAGTTCCTGTTGTGATCTTTCCGCCATAAACTCTTTGTGGATAGCGGACTTACTAAAAGTTTCTCCCCTCCACAGATGGTAACTATGCACCTGCCTGAGGTCTCCCACAGTGCCATTACAAATTATGGACTTAATTTGTGGCAGAATATAAACTGGAATGTATTTTATCACCTTGTTTAAGATTCCTCAAGGGAAGAAATTTGAGATTTCTCCTATAAAAAGTGTGTTTAGATTTCAAAATAAATGTGGCAGCAAGGTTTTTGTAAGAGATGAGTTAGCAAAGAACTTTTAGTGTCTCGTTATGTTGGCTTATTTTGATGATTGAGCTATTTTCTTTCTTTCTTCTTAGTTTTATTATTTAATGATGGACATATACGAGATTTGTCACGAAAGTATTGGCCACACAAACTGTTTTACTTATACTGACACTGGCTCAATACTTTCAGGACAGACCTTGTATGTCATTATGGAACTCCGGAAGGGTCCCATGTCCTACTGTGTGGTAGGGGAGCCTCTCTACTTCAGTGACATCAAACTCTGTACAAAGCTGTCTCCTTTTTGCTTTTTTTTTTAAACCATCTTATGTTTTTTCCCACTACCTCCATATTTGTCCAAAATTTCATTTAAGGCTTTTTACAAGACTTCTCTTCTCCCAAGTTGCTTGCCTTTCCAGTTTAACTCCTCTCCTCTCAATTTAACACCCTCTCTTTGTTTTGTCTCCATTTTCTTATGTAGAGGATGCATCATCTTTGTCACTATTTATTACATAAAGTCATTCTCAGCTGATGTACACTGGCCATAGTAACCTGCTTTTAGCTCTTATTCATAATTAATAAGATAATTTGCTTATTTTTTAATGATAAACCTGTGGTAATTGCAATCACTTGATATTGTTAGCTTTATTTGTTCAATATTTAAGGGTTCTATTAATAGTAGAATTGGTCATTGCAGATTTCTGAACAATGTTAAATTGACAGCTTTAATGGTTTACCATAACCCTGTGCTACCCCAAGAATTTTACCAGAGGAAAGTTTTTAACTTTCTATTTATTATCAATAGGTTCTTTAAGATATTCAATATTCTTGTTTACTCATACTTCAGTTCAAGATCATGAACTGCGCTCGAAGTAATTATTGGAAGTTTGTTTCCTTAGATCTTTCTTTTCTTAACTTTATGTTAAAAATGAGAAAGAGGAAGAAAAGAGGGGAAGAGAGGAGAGAAGGGGAGGAGAGAAAGAGACAGAGAATGTCTGCTAAATAGCCTCAGCAATCTTGAGAAAGAAGAACAAAGTAGGAGGGATCACAATACTGGATATCAAACTATACTACATGGTCACTGTAATCAAAACAGTCTGGTACTGGCATAAGACCAGACACATAGATCAATAAAACAGAGAGGCCATATGGCAACCCAGGTTCCTACAGTCAATAATATGTGACAAAGGAAGCACAAGCATATATATAATAGGGTAAATATAGCTTCTTCCATAATTGGCCTTGGGAGAGCTGAGCAGGTATATACAAAAAATAAATAAATAAAACTAGACCACCAACTTACACCATGCACCAGAATAAACTCAAGATGGATAAAAGACTTATTAATATAAGTCATGACACCATAAAGTCCTAGTGGGGAACATAGGCAGTAAAATTTTGAATACACCATATAGCAATATTTTTGCTGATATTATCTCCTAAGGCAAGGGAAATAAAAGTAAAAAAACAAATGGGACTACATCAAACTAAAAAGCTTCTGTTTGTTAAATAAGCCATCGTCAAAATGAAAAGGGAACCTACTGTGTGGGAGAACATATTTGCCAATGATGTATCAGACAAGGGTTTGATCTCCAAACTATATAAATAATTTATATGATCCAATGCCAGGAAGACAATTCAATTAAAAAATGGGCCTAGGACCTCAGTAGACACTTCTCAGAGGAGGACATATAGAAAGATGAAAAGATGCTCAACATCACTAGACATCAAAGAGATGCAAATTAAAACCGCAATGGTCAGAATGGCCATCATTAACAAATCAACAAATAAGTGCTGGAGGAAAGGATGTGGAGAAATGGGAACCCTACTGCACTGTTGGTGGGAAGGCAGGCTGGTGCGTCCACTGTGGAAAACAGTATGGAATTTCCTTAAAAAATTAAAAATGGAACTGCATTCTGACCCAGCAAATCCACTGCTGGGAATATACCCTAAGAATCCTGAATCACCAATTCAGAAGAACCTATGTACACCTATGTTCATAGCAGCACTATTTACAATAGCCAAGTGCTGGAAACAGCCTAAGTGCCCATCAGTAGATGACTGGATAGAAAAACTGTAGTACTTTTACACAATGGAATACTATGCAGCAGAAATAAAGAAGGAACTCCTACCTTTTGCAACAACATGGATGGAATTGGAGAGTATTATGTTTAGTGAAATAAGCCAGTAAGTGAAAGAACAATGTCATATGATCTTGCCTAGAAGAGGAATCTAATGAACAAAATAGAGCCACGGGCATGGAAACATGGAATAACAACAGATTGACAGTGACCAGAGGGGAGGGGAGGGTTATAATGTTGGAAAGAAAAGAAAGGCACCAGTCAAGGAGCATGGATAAATGACCCATGAACATGGACAACAGTATGGAAATTGACTATGGGAGCAGTAGTAGGTGGGATGGGTGGAGGAGGATAAATGGGGAAGAATTGGGACAATTAAAGAAAGAAACAGAATGAAAGTAAACTAGAAAATAAAAAAGAGCAGAAAAGAGCTCTTTCTCTCTCTCTCTCTCTCTCTCTCTATATATATATATATATACACACACATATATGTATATACATATATATGTATATATATGTATATATGTATATAAAATATATATATTTTTAAATAAAAAGTTGCTGGGTATATAGAACTTGAATCTACTTTACTTTTAGTATTTCTCTTGAACTTCAACATAGAAAAATACTCCCTTTTTGAGAGGTTTAATGCCACAGTAAAACAATTGTGAGAGTTTTCTTTTAATACAAAGACTACCTTAGATCGTCCCCTTTGAGTTGACAAGTGACTACGTCTGTGTCTTAAAGATCCTCTGTAAAGGTCTGTTAAGTCTACCTTCCTCAAACCAGGTTCTGCAAATATAAAAACGGTAGGAGATTATTTTTTCTTACAACTTTTTGCTTTCCCAGTTTATAATAGCAGGTATTTTAATTGTGAGGTATTTTTATGCATTTAAAATAGAGTTTAAGAATTTTTTCTCAAGAATGAGTTTGGAAATATATCAGTTGTGACAGATTGAAATGTCTTTAAAATGTGTTTATCCACCTTCCCCCTTTCGCTTTCCTATTGATAGCCTTATTTGTACTAAACTTGATATCAGGTGTTTTCCCCTTTCCCAATAAGTCACTTTCTGGACTTCTTTCTGCTCATGCTCCCTCCAGTGGAAAAGGTCAAGAACCAGTGGGATAGCACCCAGCATGGCGTGGAGCTGCGGCAGCAACAGCTGGAGGACATGGTGACTGACAGCCTCCAGTGGGATGACCACAGGGAAGAGACCGAGGAACTAATAAGAAAATATGAGGCCCGACTCTACATTCTTCAACAAGCCCGAAGGGATCCACTTATCAAGCAAATTTCTGATAATCAAGTAGGACTCACTAGATACTTTTTGGTGATGTTGATTTGTTGGATAAGATTTTTGTTTTGTTAACTGTAATTTTTAGGACATTTGTCATGGTGTTTTCCCAAGTTCTTAGAATACACATTGAAATTTATATATTGACCAGAAAGGATTTGAAACATTTTCTGGAGGCTTAACAAATAGAAATGTACATATATCTTAGATTTATAGGCCACTGACTCCTTGTGGATGAAACACCCACAAATCAGCATCTAGAAAGAACATTTTTAGGATCCCTTCTTTCATCCCTTTCATATCTACCCTGAAGGTTATTGCTACTCATGAAATTTCATGAGACTTTTATCTGAGACCTGCTGTAGGACACAGATCAGATAATAAGTTTAGTTTCTATTAATACTTTTATAACCAAACTGTTTATCAGTGTCATCAGTGCAGGTACCTTTTGTGATCAATTTGGTTATAGAGTTGATGATATTGAATTCAACTTAGGAGTTATGGTTGTTAGATTATATTTTGGTGTAACATTTATTTGCCCTTTACATAGCCTAAGATGGAAATGTATATTTGTAAAGAATATAATAATGAATATGTGGGAATCAAAACCTAACCATGGAAGTATGCTTTCATTCTTCACACATACAGACTATCCATGGTTATAATTAAAAAAGCAAGTGGTCAGGTGTCCGGATATCCTGGATCAGTCTCTGTGTTTATGATCACCTGCTCATTATTTTCACCAAATGAATCAAAAGTAATATTAGCAAAATCCCCAACACTTTGCTAAGGGAATACAATTAAAAGTGATAGTGCTTCAGTCATCATATTCAGAATATTCTTTTCTAATCATCAGTATGGTTATTTTCTTCTGAAACTTGAGGATGGATTTTTCCATCAATTGCTGCAAAAAAGCACTCAAGGAAATTTCATTTGTCATTCTATTTCATGGGGAGTGTCTTGATCCAGGGACCCTCAGACATTAAAAATGTGTGTCAAGGATCCAATGCCAATGACCATACTCCGCCTCAATTTAGCTATTCAAGTGACACTCAGTGAACCTTGCTTGTCTGTTTGATCCATTCTAGCAGTTAACTTTGTAAATATACACAGTGATGGGAGGTGGGCAAGAGAAAGAGGACTTCCATATTATATTGGCCCTTTCCATTTCTCTAAGCAGAGAAGGGTTTATAGTTACTTCATTCCTATACAATGTGTGTTCCTGTCAGGATCAGTTGTGTAGCAGAAGGAATGAGGAAATAAAATATCTAAAAGAAGAAAAGATCATTTTGGACGTCATCTGCTATGTACCTTATCTCTGTCTCAGACCTTTTCACACCTGTCATCATTTAGGTTTATACTTGCATGCAAGAATTTGTCCAATAATTTGCTTTTTTCCTCTGATGTCGGTGCCTAACACATGTTAAAACTTACTGGGAGGACCAGTGTTTTGGTACTACTGGTTCCTGGGCAACCAAGTCTAACAATGACCCCTGAAATTAAACCATAGATACTGCTTCAGGAACTGGGTCCTGGGGACGGTGTCATAATGGCGTACGATAACGTCCTGCAGAAGCTGCTGGAAGAATATGGCAGTGATGACATCAGGAATGTGAAAGAAACCACTGAGTACTTAAAAACATCGTGGATCAACCTGAAACAAAGGTAAACCCTTAAGGCCCTGGCGGGGCAGTGTGTGTTGTCAAGTTGAGAATTTGATTGTTTTGGCTTTCTCGTAAAAACATGCCAAAATATGTGACCACTGGAAGTACCTTTTACTATTACAGTTTTTCCTCTTTTTATATTACAGAATGTATGTGCAATGTCTGCTGGGAATTCTGTCTACAATGGAGATTTTTTTATTGAATAAGTCTGAACTTTGCCAATGGTTATTTATGTGCTGTGATTTTTTTTTTTTTGTATCTTCTTGGTGTTCCCTAGAGCATATCTTGTAGCCCTGTGATGGTACAGAACACATAGGTATTCATGGCTGCTTTAGGGTAATGCTACCCCTGATGGTAATTAAGACGGTGTGCTGTGTGGCTGGCTCTTCCTCCCTAGACACCTGAAATAGGCCATGTGTATTTAGGGCTTAACTAATTTATGTTTTCCTTTTCATTGCCCTGTCTCGTCAGTCTACTTGAAACAGTCTAAAATAGCACATGGGCTTATAGGAGGGATTTTTCTGTCACTTGAACACCTAGGATTTGAGGACCTATAAACAGTGGTTAGCATCTTTTTAAGATGGCATATTTATAGTCACCATTGGGAAAATTGTGTTTATCTCCTGCATAAGATGAGCTGTGCTTGCATCTAAGGGAATTAAGGGCTCACATGCATCTTTATATATTCGAATGCAGCTGCCTGAAAGCTATCAAGGATCTCAAAACACATTTACATTTCAGTGAATAAAATGGGTACTATTAAACATTATAATGCTATATGTCACTGGTAATAACAAGCATTTAATAGCAGTTTGATGTGGAGGTGTTTCATACATTTTTAGAATGTCATTTTTAGTTAGAATTTCTAGAGTGGATTTTTGGAAAACTCAAAGAAATGATGAGACCAGTATGTGAGCATGGAAAACCTAGGGTTCTGCAGGAAGCAAATGGTAGCAAATACAAAACTTAAGTAGTTAAAGCAAATGTAGCTGTGATACTGATTTTTCTAGCTTTTTATACAACAGTTTTGTTTTGTCATAACAGGTTATTTAGGTATAATAAGGATCCCAAAACTAAGGCAGGGAAGATGGTGAATTAAAAACAGCTTTAAGCCCTGGCTGGAGGTGCAGTGGATAAGGAGCTGGCCTGGGAACCCAAAGGCCACTGGTTCAATTCCCAGCCAGGGCACATATCCAGGTTGCAAGCCAGGTCTCCAGCCAGGGCTCTAGCTGGAGGCAGGTAAAAGGCAACCATACAATGATGTCTCTGTCCCTCTCTGCCTCTCTCCTTTTCCCTCTCTCTAAAAACAGTAAATAAAATCTTAAAAACAAAAACAAAAACAGCTTTAAGGTACAAATTTCTAGTTATAAGGTAAACAGGTTCTGGGATGTAATGTGTGTGATGTTGACCATAGCTATATTGTATATTTGAAAGTTGCAGAGAGGGAAGATCTTAAAAGTTCTCATCCTAAGAAAAAAATCTGTTAATTGTGGTAATGAATGTTAACTAGACTTGCTGTTTTATATATATATATATATATATATATATATATATATATATATATATTGTATATATATATATATGTATATACATACATATATATATATATATTTGATTGTTTTGCAGTATATACATATATCAAATTACTACATCTTATTCTTAAAACTAATACAAGGTTGTATGTCAATTATACCTCAGTTAAAAAAAACAACAACTTTAATACTCAGAATTGAATGGTGGTCATCAATCATACTTTTATCTGTTTCCCAAAACTCAGGTATATGCTATGACTTTTTTTTGTTATAAACAATACCTGAAAAATTGATCATGGACAGATGTGTGGCCAGTTTAATTTAGCATCCCCAATTCTCTTTTTGCTTTGACTTTGTAAATATTTGAAGACAGGCTACAGCAGTAATTAGACTAGATGGAAGAGGCAATTAAAAAGGAATTATATTCCAAGGGGATCTTTCATTTATCATGGCTAAGACAGCCAGTGTTCCAATTGTGTGGTGGTTACATGTAGTTGTCCTTATTCTTGTGTCTTTCTTCATTTGGGGTGGGGGGATACTTGAATATATTAATGTCTAGATGTGATTTAGGTGGGCTGTTATTTATAAAGCAGGAAAAACAGCAAAACTGTGGCTCTCACAGGTTTCTCTATGAGTGACAGCTGGGGTTTTTACGTGTTGGGAGGATTTTCTCTTTAAACACAGTGACATTTACAATTTTTAATTTTTTAAATTAGGGATATTTCTAAAATATACAAATCTTTCCTTGCCATTTGAAGCAAAGCTTTTAAACTTACATTAATTTTTTTTTTTTTTTTTTTTGAATTCTTGGCCTTATTTTTGTGAAGTTAGAATTAAGGTACTATTTTTTTAAAAGATTTTATTTATTATTTTTACAAACAAGAGCAGGGAGGGAGGAAGAAAGGGAGAGAAACATCAATGTATGGTTGCCTTTCACCTGCCTCCAGCTACGGACGTGGCTGGAGACCTGGCTTGCAACCTGGTTATATGCCCTGGCTGGGAATTGAACAATGACCTTTGGGTTTGCAGGCCGGTGTCTATCCACTAAGCCACCTGCCAGGGCAAATTAAGATACTTTTAAGAACCATATGTAACCTTATGGTTCATTTAAACCAGTATTTCTCAAACCTTTTTTTTTTTTTGTTAAATAATAGCAATCCTCTAAGACACATTTTTAGATACCCATTCTCATGAAATTTTAATACAGTGGATAACCATGGGTATACTGTGTATCTGTTTCTCTACTACATAGTTGTGCTTTATACATAAAAAAAGTAAAATTTTTTTCCATTTCCCCCCTCCACCTTGCCTGGCCAAAGAACCACTTATCACCCCTGTTAAGAAGGCATGGTTTAATCTAACCTGGCTTGCAACCCGGTTATGTGCCCTGGCTGGGAATCGAACCAGCGACCTTTGGGTTCACAGGCCAGCACCAGTCCACTGATCCACCAGCCAGAGCCTTTGCCTTATTTTTAGTGTATAAATTTTGTTGAGTACTTTCTCATGGTCAGGCACTGTGCTCAACTCTTCGCACACATTATTTGATTTAATCCTCAAAACTACCATGGGAGACAAGCAGCCTTGCCATCAATACCATGTCGATGAATAAACTGAAACAGAGAGATATTTAGAAATATCTGAAGTCACCCAGCTTGTATGGGCAGAGCTGGGATGGGCATTCAAGCCTTTTTGTCTTTGCAGTGAGGAGGCTCTTACCTTCTCTATAAATAGTTTCCTTTTTCTTACTTATTATCAACTATTGCCGGTGACTGCTCTGTGTAGTCACTTCTTGGGTCTGTCTTTAATTTTATTTGCTGGTTCTTATCTGTGTTGGGTTTAGAAGCCAGATCTGATTAAAGACTTGGGGCCTTGGTGATGAATAATGCCACCCTCTCCAGTAGGTGGCCATTGTGCTCTCTGTAACGGCTGCTGAGCACCTGTGGCTCACCTTTGATTGATCTCCCAGCTGTATTCTGAATATACCTCCTTGGCAGCCAAGGGCTGGAGGGGTGAAGGGTTATTGTACGTGCCAATGGAATATTGTTGTTGCGGGATAATGGGTGAAGTTGAATATCAGCTTTCAAGGGAAATGTTTCCTGTGAATTGCAATTGGCCTAAGTAATTTGGCCTTTCACATAACAGCACCCTTATCTGCAGCACCAAAATCCAATATGCTGAGATAGCAGAAGGGTTTGCCTTGACATGAAGCTGTTTATTAGAGTCTTATTTATCCTGCTTAGTGTGACTAGCCTTGTTCCTAAGTGCAGAAATATTAATGCGTTTGCTGCTTCGGGTCCTGCTCGGGTGTAATATGTCATGTAGTTCATATTAGTTTCCTAATGCACACAAAATGTTAAATTCTGAAACACAGCTGGCTCCTGATATTTTGGATTATGTATACAACAGGTCTGTCTCTTAACATTTTAACTAATTGATGGACATTGGCCACTACTCTTTTAACCTGTGATATTTTTTTCTTTTACATCTTTTAATGCCAATTAGCAATTTTTTTTTGGTATAAATTGAGATAGCAGTAGTTGAAATGTGTTTATAGTAACTTTTGGTGTAGATGCCTGATTTGGGTCTGAAATCTTATTTTCAGCCTGGAGTGCCTATGTGTATGTATATGTGTGTGTACATATGAAGGTCTGTCCTGACAGTATCGGGTCCATAACTGTTTTATTATATTGACATTGGCTCGATACTTTCTGAATAGACCTCACATGTGTACAAGGTACGTGTGATAAATTGGCAATAACTTTGCATCTTCCTTATTTCACGTGCTTCTTACTAATTTTGAAAAACTGTATTTCTAAGGTTATGATTTAACATCATTGTTTCAGATATAAAATATTAAATTCTGAGCACAACTGTCATGTTGAAGGAATACAATGTTAGAGCAACCATAGTTTCTAGACTGTGGGAAGGGCGAACTGCTAAGGAAATTGTGGACTTCAATAACATTCCTTTACGTACAGTTTACAACATGAAGAAGGTGTATGATGCTGATCCTGATGTTGCCACACCAACAAGGAAAACATATAAGGCACGCAAGGATAGTACAAGTCCAGATACTGTACGCAGAATCCGGATCATCAATGAAGATCCAGGAGAGTCAATGCGCTCCATAGCAAGAGAACTGCAGATGTTGGATGCCACGGTTCGCAAGTTTATTGAAGGTATCAGATATAGATTGTGTGTTCTTAGAAGAGGCCAGTTTATGACACAGCAGACAAAGGAAAGATGCTTTGAAAAAGCAAGGAAACTGCGAACAAAATGGAAAAATCCCAAAGAAAAAAAAACCCTCTCTGATTTTCTTCTCCAATGAGAAGAATTCTCAGCAGGACCAAATAGTCAACAGAAGAAACAACAGGTGGCTCTGTGAAAATCTTAGCGAAGTCCCAATTGTCATGAAAATGAAATTTTCTGCTGCAGTGATGGTGTTAGGTGTTGTCTGCAATGAAGGAGATATCATGGCTCTGAATTTTTTCCACAAGTCTTGAAGGTGACTGCTGATGTTTTCCTTGACATTTTGAGAGAAGTAGTTGTACCATGGATGAAGCAAGTCACAAATGGACATGATTTGATCTTCCAACAAGATGATGCACCAGCACATAACGCCAAAAAGGGGCAAGAATTTTTCAGTATCAATGTTCCTGAATTCTGGTCAAAGGAAATCTGGCTGCCTAGTTTACCAGATGCAAATCCTTTGACTATTATGTATGGAGCATTTGTGAGAGAGAAGTTAATAAACAACCTCATTCCAATAAAGAGGCTGTTAAAGCTAAGATTGAAAACATGATGATGTCCATGGATAAAGAAAAGCTAAGTAAAGCATGCTCAAGATTCCGAAGTTGAATTGAGTCTATTATTGCAGCACATGGAGACTTTTTTTGAACCATTAAAAAAATGACTGTTTATGTATTTACATATAAGAATAAATGTATTTCAAAATATAACTTTTGTGGTATGTTGTTTATTTTACTAAAATTTTGCTATTTATCGTATGTACCCTGTATACAGGGTTTCTCTCTCGCGCTCTCAAATCAATGTACATATTTAAAAAAAGAATTAGTTTTGAAATGTTCCTTTGAGATGGCTGTTAGGTATCAATTTAACTGTATAGGTCAAATAGGTAATTGGATATGCTGGGCCTCTAATATGAATTAGGGTATTCTCAGCAATTATTGGAACTTAATTTGTGGGACTGGATGAGATCACTGGGAAAAGGGTAAAGAGAGAGAAGAGAGGAGAGGAGAGAAGAGGGGAGAAGAGGGGAGAGAAGACAAGAAAAGAGGAGAGGAAAGGACACAATGAGTCCATAGATCCTAAGACTTAGTGATGGGACAAAAAAGGAGAGAATAAAAGGGACCAAGCTAAAGCTTCCAATTAAGTAGAAGGAGAATCTAGGATTTGTAGTGTTCAAAAGTGGAGGGAAGAGAATATGTCCAAGAGGGATTGGTGAGGTGAGAGCTATATGTAAGAGGAAATGATTCATTGTGTTGAATGAGGCTGAGAAACCAGAACAGATGACATAGAACATCGTTCATGGAATTCCAGCACTTGGAGATTTCTGGTGATTTTGGGAGGAGCAGTTTCAAGGGAGTGATGGGACTAGAAGCTACAGAATGAGGTGAAGGTGGCAACAATTTGTGATAGAAAATTAGAAATGCTTTTTGTGAAGAGAGATTGGGTAATACCTGGAGGATCTTTTTTTTCCAAAGTGGTGACTGATTTTTGTGTAAAATGGGACATGGTAAAGCAAGTTTTTATGGTCCTCTACTGTAATGGTCCATAGAGGAGAGACTGATGATTCAAGACAGAGGGGAAAAAGTAAAAGGACAGAAAGTCCTTGGGTAGGCAGGAAGGTGAGATCTGGAGAACTGAGTTTGGTAAGAGCTGGGATGCATTTTCGATTGTGACAAAGAACAATGAGAAGATGAGTACAGACACTTATGCATTGGAGGCTTAGGGGTGGGAAGATGAAAGATCCTCTGTGCAATGACTTCTTTGTTCTTTGTGACCTCCGAGGCATGCTGTTGGGGAGATGGGTCTGAGATCTGAATAAAGAGAATCAGATGTAAAATCAGAACCCTGGTGGGTGGGATAGAGAGCTTTCTCGGGGTACTTCCCATTGTTGCTTGCGGTGCATACTTATGGTTTGTGATAGTAAAGGGTTAGGGAAGGTAGACCTTTGTAGGTTCTTCAGCCAAGTCCGTCTACTCAGAGGCACATCACAGAATAGAGTTCTGGGCATATCAGTAAGATGGGTTGGGGCAAACTGGGAAAAGGTACAGAGTAGTGCTAGAGTTACATTCTCATATTGGTTGGCTAAGACTGAATATCAGGCAGTCACTTAGCTGAAAGGGAAATAGAATGTGATGAGAAAAATCCTCCCACAGGAATAGCCTTGTGGGCTTGAATATTTACTTGCTGTAATGCCAGCCTGAGGGAGAACTCCTTTGGGTTATATATAAGGTCATGGGCAGACATAATTGGCTGGGCATGGGGGTAGGGGCTCTCTTGAGCTTCCTAAGTAACGTGGTATTCACTTAGAACAGCCTTCTTAAATCCCATGGAGTGAATTTTTAAAGTGCATGGTGATGACCCAATCTCTATATAACAGAGATTGGTCACCAAAAGACCATGGATCATTGGAGGTATCTGCAGTGGCTAATATTTTATTATATCAATTGCATTTCCCCTAAGGGTGTTTAAAAATATTTTCTAGTTAAATCTTACTTTATTTACCAAAGAACCAAATTACCTTGTGAAAGGTGCCTGTTGAAAAGCCTTAGCAATATTTCACTGTAAGTTTTCTATGTGCCACTCAAACTGACGCTACCAGTTTTCTGCTCTAAAAACATAAATATATTTAAATCTCATGTAACTGTAAAAGTCACATTTTAAGGATACCAAAATTTAGCAACACATATTTGTGGGTTTTCCAAGATGCTCTTTTCCATTAAAGTGTAAAAAACGACCTACCTATTTATGTTCAACCACTTTTGATCATTTATAAGCATATGCACATTTGATTAACCAATGTGTCTTGAAGCTTAAAATAGCAAGTATTATTTAACATCTTTAAAGTAATGTATAAACAAGGTGGTTATGTGGGTGGCCACATTTTTTTATGCTACAAAATAACTGTATGTTATTTTGATTGATTAAGCTCTTTTGTAACATATCCATTGCTTTTATAGCATAAATCTTTTAACAGCTAAGAGCTTACATTTTTTAAAATCCCAGTTCCCTTTAATATAAACTATTATAAATCCGTCAACAATGAATTCTTTTAATCTTTGATGAGAAGCTATTTATATTTTTAGTCTGTACCATTTCTTATACTAAAGGATTCTATAGTTACTTCTGTTTGAAGTAAAAAAAATCTTGGTTTTGCTAAAGTCACCCTTCCACTCCAAGTGTTTTATCTTTTCTGTTGTCAGCCTGTCCTTATTCTTTATGATTTATAGGTTTAAAAAGATTTTTATGGAACTTCTCTGGGTTTGTTGAGAAGGCACACTTTGCTAAACTTAAAATAATTTTTTTTTCTATAATCCTCCTCCTCCGATATTCTCTTATTACATTTCTCAGAACTTCCTCTAGCTCTGTTCTTGTCTTTCTTGAGCTGCAACAAGCAGAACAGCCAGATAGAAACTGCATTGCAAAGCGTAGGGTAATGAAAGTGCAGTTCTGGCTGTGATCTCAGGAAACTTCCCCGTTTCTGCTTCCCAACCTTTCTGCTCTCTGCACAGCACTTACCCACCAGCAATGTTTCATTTACATGCCGTGATTCTTAATGGAGCTGACTTTGAAGCTAGGGATGAGGCTGAGAATGGAGGAACGCTTTAGCAGGTTTTCTAACCTGTGTGATGTGATGGATTATGTAGCTTGGGAAAGACCCTTGGAGAATCTGAAATGGGTTTTACTCATCCAGTTCAAGCAACTTATTTTAAGGGTGAAAAAAACAAAAACAGTTGGAGAATTAAAAAATTATTTACCCCAAGTCTTATAGCTAGTAAATGGCAGAGGTATAGAATTTTCTTCCGAGAGCAGTGTGCCTTTGGCATCCATGGTCATTTATTAGCCTTTGGAATAAATGTGCATGCACACACCTGAGCTTCTAATGTTAGCAATTATTTTTGGTTTTATGGTAGTATGATACATCCTGTGACATTCCTTAGAAGGGGATAAAAGATTCTTGTAGTGTCCCATATACCATACTCTAAAATGGATGGCATAAAGAACATACCTTTGAGCTATATTTTATTAGCAATTTCACATAGAATTATATTAATTTCAAAGATCAGACTACAAATTAATATGTACTATGATTATAAAATTTAAAAATGTCTATTATGATAATATGAAGATAATTTGGACTGCTGCAAATATTTAGTTTACAGTATGTTCATTATTTTTAGTAGTTGATTACATTTGTGATTAAAAATATCTGACATCAGATATACGTGAATTTAAAAATATTCTGCAGGGTAGCCCTGGCTGATGGCACAGTGGATAAGGAGTCAACCTGTGACCCCAAAGGTCGCTGGTTCGATTCCCAGCCACAGCACATAACCAGGTTGCAAACCAGGTCTCCAGCCAGGTCTGTAGCTGGAGGCAGGTGAATGGCAACCATACATTGATATTTCTCTCTCTCTCTTTGCCTCTCTCCCTTCCCCTATCTCTGAAAATAATAAAATCTTTAAAAAAATATTCTGCAGGGTGTTTATTATTAAATTGCACATTTGTCTGCTATAAACAAATTTAACATCTTAGTATTCACCAAATTCATATGTAAGGTTAGGGAAAGACTTTCTTTTGAGTGTTTACTATGTCTTGATCCATTTATGTGTATACCTCATTTTCTCCTTAAGATATTTCAGGAAGGGAGATATTATTCTTACATTTATATTAGTATTACACAATGTTTATTAGTATTTGTATTAGTTTACACAGTGAATACTTGCTGGGTTGCTAGTCTGTAGGTCCTAAGGGTATTGGGTGTACAAATGATTCAGAGACTTGAAACTCACAGGAAAGCGGTCACTTCCCATCATGCTCCAGAGGAACAGGATGGAGGAAGGCAGAATCGTGATCCCACAGACGGATCATCTGGTTGGGCCAGTTCCATTCATGGGTCTTTAAAAGTGGAGGCGGAAGCAGAAGATGTGACATGAGGACTCAACCCCCTCCTGCTGGCTTTGAAGACAGAAGAAGGCCGGCTACCCTAGAAGCTTGAAATGACAAGGAAACGGACTCACCTCTACAGCGTCTACAAGGAGACACGGTCCCACCTGCTGACAGCTTGAGTTCAGCCCCGTGCGACCCCTTTCAGAAAGGAACTCACACCACTGTGAGTGGAAGCGGCAAGCCCCCTGCGTGTCGTGCTTTGTTCCACCAGAGGGGGGCGCACTGACTGCTGTGGGAGGGGAACTGTGGGCGCTACGGGAGAAAGGGCCACGTAGCTTTGGGTGGTGTCTGCGCCAAGGTCTGCAGGATAAGTCAAAATGAAGCCAGTGGGGAGGGGAAGGCTATTTAAGTTTAAAAAATGAGAGCTTTGGACGTGACAGACAGCGACCACCTCAAGGTTTAGGAACCCGTTCACTTTGGTAAGGCAAGTAAAGCCCGAAGCTTGGAGCGAAGAGGTGACCCCTGGGGTGAGCGAAGGCGCAGGCATGGAGAGCGTCGTGTGCCGAGCAGGGTTCCGGGATGATGAAATGATGCTTGAGGAGATGGGCAGCTGCTTGGTCTTCACAGCGGGTCAGCGGGAGCCCTGTCTGCCTTGATCCAAAAATACTTCTTTAGCTTTCATAACCAGTAAAGTGTTTTTTTTTTTCGTAACAGTTGTTTTTCTGCAGGCTCCTGCAAAGTATTTTTTTATTTTTTAAGATTTTATTTATTATTTCCAGAGAGAGGGGAAGGGAGAGAGAGGGAGAGAAACATCAATGTATGGTTGCCTTTCACCTGCCTCCAGCTATGGACCTGGCTGGAGACCTGGTTTGCAACCTTGTTATGAGCCCTGGCTGGGAATCGAACCAGTGATCTTTGGGTTCGCAGGTTGGCACCTTATCCACTGTGCTACCAGCCAGGGTGAAAGTGAGTATTTTTTAAAGCAGAATCTCTTTTCCTACTGAGGAGCAATAGATACTTTGACAGATTTACAATAAATGCCTTCGTTTCTGGATTCAGAACGGCCAGCACAATTTGCTGCTCATATTATCTGACCCAATGGACCTGGACCGATACTGGTTAAGTCCCTGTCCTGTGCTCATGACCCTCTTAGCGCCTTGTCATTTGATGCATCATGTTAGGTTTTCCACCTTCCCTCTAGCCTGGTCCTTTATGCTTATTGAGTTGGGACATAACTGTCTCTTGTGTGTAGGAAATTCTGTCACTTCACCCATAGGGTTCTCAGACATTCACATCTTTTTCTTTAGAATTTTGATAGAACAAATGTATAATGACCTATTTTTACCTTAGCTGTTTGCCACATAACCTATTAGGTGCATATGAATATTCTTAAAAATAAAGGATACTGTTAATGTAAAATCAAAGTGTTTGGCATTACTAAATTATATATGAGCACTTTTAAAATAAGAATTATCTGTTCATGGTGAATTGCTTGTGTATACCCCTTTGATGTTTTTGTTTTCTAGTCTTTTGGCATGGATTTGATTTGGCTATTTAAAAAATATTTTTCCTGTTCATGTTTTAATAATTGTAAACATGGCTTATGTGGAGGATAAAACACCACCACCAACAACCATCCAAATTCTGGTGGGTGATTTCTAAATTTAAAAAATTAAAGAACTGTAGGCATAGGATTACCAAAACAATTAAAAAGTACCAAAAAGTTTACAACAAAAAATTATAATTCTCTTACTACTCACCACAATACCCTTTCTTCATAGGGGCAACTGCTTTTTCTCCTTTTAGCTTTTGCTGGTGTCACATATTTCCTTATTAAAATAAATAAGTATGCCATTATCTTCCAGTTCATTAATGTTAGACATTGTTTATTGACATGGTATTTGGGCAAATTCAGGGTGGGGTAAAATAGGTTCATAGTTGTGAGTACACAAAACAGTTTATTCTTATGTTTATTAATTATTGTATTTTTCATATGAATAACTGTAAACCTACTTTTGCTTGCTCTCTATATAGGACATAACTTTCTTATGCTCACATTCTCTTCCCTTCCCTTCCTCATCATTGATTTTTTTTCACTTTTTTTTTTCACTTTTTAAATTTTTTATGTATTGATTTTAGGAAGAGGGGATGAGAGAGAGAAAAACATGGATTTGTTCCACTTACTTGCGCTCTCATTGGCTGCTTCTGGCAGGAACCCACAATCTTGGCGTCTGGGATGGACGCTGGAAGCGATTGACTTTTTTCACTTTTTTTATTGTGGTGCAATGCACACAGCATACAATTTACCATGTTAACTATGTTTGATTACACAGTTCAGTGGTATTAAATAAAGTCACATTGTTGCCCAACCATTACGGCCATCATTCCCATAACTCTTTTTGCCTTGTAGATGGAACCCTACACCCATGAAACACCTAACTCTCATCCCCTTGCATCTGCTGTTCAACTTTCTGTGTCTATGCGTTTGACTACTAAGTCTCTTATGGAATTATACAGTATTTTTCTTTTTGTGACTTGTTTATAACAATTAGTATGATGTTTTTAAGTCTCATCCATGTTGTAGCATCTGCCAGAATTTTTTTTTCTTTTTTTTTTTAACTCAAATTGTAGGTTTTTAAAGAGATTTTATTTTCTTATTTCTAGAAAGAAGGGAAGGGAGAGAGGCAGAGAGAGACACACACACAATGTATGGTGGCCTTTCACCTGCCTCCAGCTATGGACCTGGCTGGAGATCTGGTTTGCATCCTCATTATGTGCCCTGGCAGGGAATCAAACCAGTGACCCTTGGGTTCGCAGGCCGGCCAGGGCCCATGCCAGAATTTTCTCTTAAGGCTGGATAATATTCTATTGTATGTATATATAACATTTTACTTTTCATCCATTCATTGATGGACACTTGAGTAGCTTCCACATTATAGCTGCTATGAATAATGCTGCTACGAACATAGGTGTAAAGATGTCTCTTTGAGATCCTGTTTTCAATTCTTCTGGGTATATACCCAGAAGTGGACTGGCTGGATGATATATTAACTTTATGTTTTTGAAGAACTGCTGTATTATTTTCCACAGTGGCTGCATCAACTCACCCCTGAATTTTTAGATAAGCAGCTATTCAGTGTTGACATTATTATGCCTGTCTAAATACCATTAACAGCCAAGCACTGAGATGTACTATAATTTTGCTTCCTCTGTTTGTTTTACCTGAAATGAACAATTGCTTTGTTTGTACATGCTTATTTTTCTTTGCACCTATTGCTACTTCTTCCCTCCGTTTCCGGTGGCCTGACAGTACAATTTCCCTCAGAGTCAATCGCATTAAGCAGCCTGTCACTACTAATGTTCTTCCTTGGAGATATGCTTTCCAGGTCCACTGCTGAGCCATCATGCTGGGGATTTTCTGTACTTTCCTGTTTCCTAGATCTCATGGGTTTTTGTTTTGTTGGGTTTTTGGTTTTTTTTGGACCTATTTTGGGTCATATTTTCACTTTGTCAGGTATATCCTTTGTTAAATTTGGCAAGTTAAAACCAGAGACATGGCAGTTGGCAGGAGGATGACAGGCCTCAGCTGGCCCAGCCTGGATGCACCCTCATCCTTTAGGGCATCTCCTCTCGCCGTCAGTATGGGAGCTGCTATGAGATCTTTTGTTTCCATGCTTCTCGGAGCTTCTTTCTGGACTTCAAACTGAGTTTTGTGGTTTGTGGAGGCGATCTCTTAGAGATTCTTAAAAAATGATGTTTGGGAGGTAATATTAAAGGCGTATCATAGATGGCTTTTCATTATTCTATAAGTACTTATTATAATACCATAGTAAGGACTGGGAAATGTGGAGATGAAAGATTTCTCCCACCCATAGGATAGGTGAACAGGCAAGAAACCTCTATAATATAGTTCAAGTAAAATTTAAGAGTGAAATAAGGTCAAATTCCAAGGGCTTTCCCAGGATACACATGATTAATTTCTGTATAAAGAAGAGTACTAACCTTTCATGAACTCAGAGCAAGGAAACCCAGCTGGCCTGAGGTATTTTGGAGGAGACAGTCATTAACCTTTAAAGGATTGGTACGATTTTGATAAGTGGAGGTGGTCGGAATGACATTTACATGTGGATATAAAGTTTTTATATGGACATAGTGTTAAGAATATTCTAGAGAAAAGGGAGCATGCCACTTTAACCTGAATAGAGTATTGTAGAGAACTAGAGGATAAAGCTGGAAAAGTAAATTAGTGCTAGGCTACGGAGGGCACTGAGTCCCAAGGAGGCCGTGTAAATTTATTCCATAAGCAGACACACACCACTGGAGCATTTTAATAAGCAAGTGCCATATGCGGCTCCAGAATGTCATATAAAGGGAATCACGGTACGCAGATTTCATGTCTGGCTTTTTCACTTAGCAGAATGCATGTGGGGTTCATCCACATGGTTTTGTGTGTCCATAGTTTATTTCCATTGCACAGTAGTACTCCATTATATGCATGTACCACAGTGTGACTGTTTACCAGCTGATGACTTCTGGGTTATTTTCTGTTTTTGGCCATTTTGAATGAAGCTGCTGTAAACATTTGCATATGGGTTTTGTAGAGATGTGCTTTCCTTTCCTTTGGGTAAATGCTTAGGATTGCCGGGTTGTACCTTAAGTGCATGGTTAACTTTATCGAAAAAAGTGCCAAATTGTTTTTCAAGATGGCTGTACCATCTTCCACGCCTACTTGCAATGCGTGAGAGTTGCAGGTACTCTGCATTCTCAACAACACTTGATACGGTCATTTTTAAAGCTGCTCTGACATGTAGTGATATCTCATTGCCGTTTGAATTGATGTTTCTTTGATGATTAATGATGCTGAGCATCTCTTTTTCATCAATGTATCTTCTAGGTGTGGTGTGTCTGTTTCAACCTTTTATCCATTTTTTTCAAGAATGTGTTTATTGATGTGTAAAAAAGTAACTTCATTATATATTCGAACAATGCTGAAAAGTATAAATAAGAAAGTAAAAAACCTTGAATAGAAGCACCGGAAATAACCATTTTAATATTAACATGCAAATAGAAGGATAGATGGATGGTGGTGAATGGGTCAATGAGTATATGGACAATTAGAAAATATATATAAATGAGATATTACACATGTTGATTTTTAAAATTGTGATATAGTTCATAACATACAAGGTCTGTCCCAGAAGTATTGGCCATGCACATTGCTTTAATTATATTGATATTGGCCTGATACTTTTGGGCCAAGCCTTCATATACCTTGAAATTCACAGTTTATTTTTTATTTATTAATTTTTTATTTTTTAAAGACTTTATTTCATTATTTTTAGAAAGAGGGGAAGGGAGAGAGGCAGAGAGGCAGGGAGGGAGAGAGACATCAATGTATGGTTGCGTTTCACCTGCCTCCAGCCACAGACCTGACTGGAGACCTGGTTTGCAACCTGGTTATGTGCCCTGGCTGGGGAATCGAACCTTTGGGTTCACAAGCCGGCGCCTTACCCACTGTGCTACCAGCCAGGGCTGAAATTCACAGTGTAAAGTGTATAAATCAGTGGTTTTTTTTTTTTTTTTTTTAGCTTATTTACCATGTTGTAAAAGTGCTCTTAATTTTTCTATGTTTTATCACCTCTAAAAGAACCCTACCCTCTATTAGCAATCAGCCTGCATTGTCATATCCCTTTCCCCACCCCAGTCCTAGTCAAGAGCTAATCGGCTTTTTCTATCATTGGATTTACCTCTTTTGGCGATATTTTGTATAAATGAAATTGCACAACATGTGGCCTTTTGTGTTATAGTATGCATTGGTAATTCATTCGTTTTTATGGCTAAATAGTATATCCTGTATGAATATAGACATTTTGTTTATCATTTCCCTTCCCAATTTGGGTTGATCCTACCATTGGCCTATTATGAATAATTCTGTATAAAACATTTGTGTACATGTTTTTGAGTGGACATACTCATATGTTTCCAAGGTTCTTTTAGGCATAAATATGTAGGAGTAAGTGAAATTGATTGTACCCATTTATAAAAATTATTTTCCAATTATGGAGCTTTGAGGCATATAACATTTTAAAGGTTGAGTTTCACTTATGTTTATCTCTTAAATCATGCAACTTCAGGATAGTGCTATGTTTTAATTTTAATGTAGACTTAATGAAAAGTTTATAAAAGCTTGATTATCCAATATCTTCCAAAAATAATACTTTTAAATCAAATTAAAAAACCAGTTTGTATTGATCTGAACAGTTTAAAATATACATAGTAAGCTCTTTGAATTATTTATATTTTTATCCTAAATGTTTCTTCAGAATGGACTTGTTCTAGAATTCATTTAGTCACTTACTATGTGCATATTTATTAGTATTGCCTTTTGAGTGAAAGGCATTATGCTAAGGTATTGAAATAAAACATATGGGGAATAAGGTAACAAACATACAATTATACATTATAAAATATAGTCATAATTATGATGTGGATGTGGTGTTTGTTAATAGTTATAGGTCTCTCTCCCTTTCTCACAATTGACATGATCCCTCTGTTAAGTATTATTCAAGACACACATATAAAGAAATCTCTCAGTTACATTAGCTACTTAAATAAAGGTTTCCCTGAGGCTGTCTGTTAATTTGTTCTGTAGGGTGCGCATGATGTGGACTGTCAGACTGTAAGTGATGGATCTGTGCCTGTCCCCTTGTCACTTGCAGTGTTGCTGACAGACAGAGTGCCTTGGAGGCTGAGCTGAGGACTGTGCAGGCCTCTCGCAAGGACCTGGAGAACTTCCTAAAGTGGCTCCAAGAAGCAGAAACCACAGTTAATGTGCTGGCGGATGCCTCTCAGCGGGAGAATGCTCTTCAGGACACTGTCTTGGCCAAGGAACTCACACAGCAGATGCAGGCAAGTTCAAGGAAAAATGCGACCCATTATTTATTAACCATTAAAATTTATTACCATTAAAGGGTGAGGTTGGCACCTTATTCTATTATGAAACCATGCTCGCCTGTGAATCATTAGTTTCTGGAAATAATATCTATAAAATGCATTTACTTAATAATTGAGGAAAAACACTTTGCTTTATGGAAATAATAATTGTTTATTTAGACTTCTAAGCTCATATCTATTCTGTTTTCTGTCATTTTAAGCCCTATTACAGTTAGTCTTATTGAATCTTACATTATAAGAACATTTCCTCTTAATATGAAGTTGTTTCTTTCTGCATTTATTATAATTACTTAATCTAAAAGCTGTAAAGGCCCTACGGTTTAGTTTACAGCTGAGAACATTGGATTTGAAGGTATTACTTTTATGCCTTTAGTTTGATAAATATGCTGTATTCAGTCTGAGGTTCAAGTTTTCCCTCTACAGAAAATGTGATAATACAAAATCGTTGCTTTAAAAAATGTATGAGGAATCTCTACAGCCTTTTTCTGTCTCCAGGTACCACTGGGTCAGTGTCCTTGAGCTCCCATTCTCCTTGTGGACAATGACCTACCCTTGTCAATCACAGGCCTTTGTGGACAGTCACCTACTCTTCAGTAGGTGACTAAGTTTAGTCACTTAGAACTTAGTTTAAAATCTATTTTGATGGAGAAGCCTTGATGTTAATTATTTTCTATTTGAACATGGTAACATTGGAGAGAAGTCATTAAAGGATATTAAGCAAGACAGGGATGCAATGGGGTTTGTGTTTTGTGGGAATCTGGCTAATGGTATTGTGAGGAGTGGGTTTAAACTGGGCAAGACTGATTTACTGAGTTAAGATATGCTTGTAGCCCACTGGTCAGAAGTGATAATGAGCAGGCCTGAGGCCCTGGCTGGGGGCATTAGCTAATGACTTGAGGGAAGGGGAGGGAAGAGGTAGAGCCAAGGAAGATTGCCAGGTGGTTTTATGGCCTGACTTTGGGAATATAGGAAAATGACAGGGTAGCAGGGCAAGCGTGTGCAGTGTGTGATGGGTGGCACCCTTCATTCCGACCATGTTCCCATGAGGCATTTGAGTAACAACCAGGAGGAGATGCCTGGTATGCAGTTATCACTGTGGGATCTGTGTTCAGATGAGGGACTTTGGCCAAAGATGCAGAAACTTTGGATGGTGGTTTTTTTGTTTTTTTTTTTTTGTGTGTGTGTGTGTGTGTGTGTGAATAAAAGCCTACTATTGACTTTTCAGTTTATCTAGTATTAATTCAAATGTATTTATTCATGATTTTCATGCCCACTTTCTGACAATGTTATCATTTTAATGATTATTTTTTAAATGTAAGCTTTAAGTGGTATCAATGAACTGAAATGCTGTGATTCTCTCCTGGTTAGAATGAGGGTGTCCTGTTGCTTTTCCCAGGTGGTATTATAACAGGTGGCTGCTTTTGCTCTCTAACAATATGTGTCTATGGCTTATTATATTTTTAGCCTAGTTTTCATCCTCTTATTCCATAGGTTCAGAGTTTGATTGCTCGGGATTGTTTCAGATCTCCCCCTGGACCCAGTTCCATACCAGCGCAGTGTGTGGGGGTTGGGGAGGCAGACCTGTGTCACGGACATGTCTCCTGCTGGTTTAGGGACAGGAATGACAACTTCATGCTTTTTGAGAACAGCTTTATTGACATATAATTCATAGGTGATACAGTTCATCTTATTAGTGTACCATTTAATTGTTTTTAGTGTGTTCACAGTTGCACAACCATCTTCACAATCACATTAGAACATTTTCATCACCTCTAAAAGAAACCCTGTACCTGGGCACTTAGCTATCACCCTCCCATTTGCAACTCTCTAACCCCCCACCCCTAGGCAATCGTTAACCTACTTTCTATTCCTATTTGCTTAATAACTTGATATTTTAAACTGTGTCATCAGTTGACTGCCTCTTCCGATTTTGCCTCCGAGTAGCTATTTTGATGTTGTTAGTCTGCCCAGAAGGAGGTGGTATAAGTTCGCAGCACAGACCTGCAGAGAAAAACGCACCGCACAAGCGGAAGCCCACAAAAACACCGCCTGATAAACGTAACTCTGTAAGACCTCGGCCGAGGACTTGAAATCGTGCTCAAGTCAAGGCCTGAGAAGGCAGAGTAGGCAAACCAAGAGAAACACATACTTTATAAAATACCATGTTTCTTTTAAAGAAGCAGGCATGAGTCTGGCCGAGAAAGGTGACAATGCAGCGTTCCCGGGGTTATTAGTTTGAGCAGGACACCGATCATGAGAAATGTCTGGGTTCTATTTTGGGCTGTGCCCTTTTACTCAGTCATTTAATCATTCCGGCTTATTTTGCTGATTTCCTAACAGCGCTTTACCCCTCTGGGTATTTATAGTGGTTCTCAAACTGCACATGCCTCTAAGACTCGAAAAATTCTATACTTGGTTTTTACATCATATAATCATGCCTTATATTCCTTACTCATTAAATTAAAACAGCTTTACGACAGATTCAATGAGATCACGAAATGCCGTCTAAGGCGAAATGTGGGGAACGTGGAAGGTTCAGTAGTCAAGTACAGACTTGATTTTTGTTTTATTCACTTTGCTGTTTATGTGGATGAGCCCTCACCTAACATTAGAATTTGATTTTGAGTGGCTTTCATCCTAGGCAGCATCTGTGAGCCCTGCGCCGCTGCTTTTGGGGTGTCCTGGTAAAGCCACATACCCCCTGCAGGTATTGTTGTTTGGTTCTGTTTCGTTTCCCGATGGTCTTGTTCTCAGACCTGCCGGGAGGTGATTTATGAAGCACTTAACAGACGGGCTGATATCATTAGAGTCAGGTACTGTCCTGCTCATCTCCAGATTTATGTCGGGGTCCCTTCCCTCACCGCCCAGGGCACCGTCAGAGCTGCGTTTGGTCGGGGTGGTGAACACAGTCCCTCTCTAGAGCCAGCGCGAGAGGGAAAGCTACTTGATCTCTTAATGTAAACCCGCCAGGAGACATGCCAGGGGGTGGTGATGTGCCGACTCTCTGTCCCCTGGGGAAGCCGGCTTGGTGTCTGCAGCTTTAATGTTTCACTTAATATCCTTTTTGGCTCGGAGCGCGCTCCTCTCCGGCAGCACGCAGCGTTGGCTGCTCAACTTGTTCCGTCCCGGCTTCCCTGGCTGTGCGGGGCTGAGCGGGGACCGGCGCCGAGCCCCTGCGGGGGGCTTCCCGAGTGGCGTTTGCAGACATCTGTGGTTTGT
This sequence comes from Noctilio leporinus, assembly GCA_004026585.1. NCBI lineage: Eukaryota > Metazoa > Chordata > Mammalia > Chiroptera > Noctilionidae > Noctilio > Noctilio leporinus. The sequence goes on along the minus strand of PVIW01000912.1, from coordinate 45,382 downwards.
TTTCCACTGAGACGAAGTTGAAGGGATACCAGCCTCCGTCCGCCAGGAACCCGAGACCCCCTAGCTTGCAAATGCGTTCCTGGAAGCGAGCATGCTCAGACAGCTGGCAAATCGTTGCCCAGTGACCGGGAGGAGATGATCGGGGCTCTTCATTTATAATGCAAATTCTGAGGTGTCTCCAGAAGTGTGGTAAACTTAAAATGATGGCTGTGGTGAGAACGTCGCTTCAGAAAGTTGTGTTTTTGCTACATCGTTTACAAAGGATGGCGGTTTCCTCTCCTCGCTACCAGAAGCTCTGTAAGGTAACTAGTGGTTGGAAAGAAGGGTCCCTGGGTGCCTGGCGATTCTGCCGTTTCTCAGGCTCTGAAAATGAATCTTTTCGGGTTCTTATCAAGGACAGATTCCTTTGCTTAGTGACTGGTTGCAAAAGCTGTTGAAGTGAATTGCTAATTAGATTTTGCTTAAGAATTAGGAACAAGTGCTCTTTCGTGCTCATTTTATTTTGCAACCGTCAAAATCTTGTCTGAGATGGATTAGTGAACTGTTTGAAGAAGAGACAGCAAAACTACATCCACTAAGACCTGTTACCTTTGTGCTACTTTGCAGTGTCTTAATAATGGATGGCACATTAGCCTTATGGAAATTTCAGTAAATGTGAAAGAAGAGTTTAAGACAATGTTTCAGTAGATTACCTGAAAACAGTCCATCTCTTTACAGCTAATAGTTTTTATTTTTCAATTGGAAGATTAAAGCGCATCTTGAAAATGATGAGACTTGCTCTCATACAAAATCCCTTACGTTTGAACATCTTCATATATTACAGTTTAACTTAAAGAACTTAATTTTACAGGTTGCAAGCCAGGTTTCCAGCCAGGTCCTTGGCTGGAGGCAGGTGAAAGGCAACCATACATTCATGTTTCTCTCCCTCCCTGCCTCTCTCCCATCCCCTCTCTCTGAAAAATAATAAATAGAATCTTAAAAAAAAACAAAACAAAACTCAAATTTATTTGGACAGGTGGATTAAGTGCATTTTCAGGAGGCAACTTGTTTGACAGATGCACATTTAAAACACCACCTAAACATAAACCATTGAATGAGATCCTGTATTTTTTGAAGTTGGCCAGTATATTTTTGATTATAGTTTTGTTTATTTAAAATGTGTTACACTATCTCATTAGTTTTGGAGCGATTTGATATGAAAGGAAGGAATTGTAACAGGAATATTAAAGCAATCTATACAGTACCTCAGTACAGTAGTCTCCCTTCATATCATGTTTTTAGTACCATTTCCAAGAATGTAGCTTATTATCCTCCCAGCTGTCCAAACTCATTTGTAATCGGAACAGCTGTCTGTAGGACAACATGTTCATGATGATATAAAATATGACATGTCCAAGCCCTGAACTTTGTGGCAGTAGATGGGGCTGGGGAGGGAGGCAGTAGTCTCTTAATTTTATCATATATTTTTATTTCTTACTCTTTGGTCAGTGAAATGTATTTCTATCTGAAAACTTTTTCTTTGAAAAGTTTTAGGAGACAGATTAAGGTAATGAGGTATTACAGGAATACTGAGAAGTGTTTCATTTGCATAATGAGCTAATTAAAACTTCATATGGCTTAATAATCAATTCGGTTGTAAAAACATGTAAATTAATTATTTTAGAGCATTGTGTTTTGGTCCACTTCAGAAGAATAAATTTATTCTGGTAAAATATTTATGTATTACATGAACAGGTAGTTTTGATAATAGAGAAGGAAAGCTCATTCACTAGTGCATGTTATTTTCTTTTTAAATACAAATATGAATATGTAAAGTTTCCTTTTTTATTAGCTGGGTCACTTCTGATTCATTTGAATGCATACTTTCACAAAATCAGGTATTTTTTCTTTCAAGTCATATGACCAAAGTATTTAAATTAGTCTGAGGTATGAAGCTGTAGAAGTTCAGATACTGGACAAAGTTGCTTCATTAGTTGCATAATTATACCAAAAATAAACACAAGTTCAGTTACTGAAGTAATTGGGTAAATTAATTCCCACCAGAAATACCCATCAGGCGGACTTCTTGAGATTTAGTTTTCTAAAAATTCCATTAAATTTTAAGTGTTTAGAAAAATGGTACTTTTCTTTTTTAGAAAATCAGAATTTGCTGTTGAAATGATGTCTTCCACCTTTTTTTGCACAGATACAAAATTAACAGCCGCCTGGATAATGGAAATGAGTAGTATACAATTCCAGTACTTTCCAGCAGGGGTCACTATAAGGCAATGATATATGAGATTTTGTCTAAACAACTGGAAATCAGAAGAGGGAGTGACCAATTACTGTGCAATAAATCAGCTAATAGCAGATTAAATTTATTTGCTTGGTTATATTTTGAAAAATGATCTTAGCTATTCACAATGTTAACTTATATAAATGAAAGTTTAGTTGCAGAATTAAATATTAATCAACAGTTGCCATCTCAAATATGGACACAGATATCTATATATCAACTAAAAATAATTGTAGTACTTAAAGGTTTAAATGAGTTTGGTGTTTATTTGCTTTAAGACACCATCAGTTCCCTTACATTGTAAATGCTGTAATGACTTCATCTCTACCTATACCTCCTACACTCTCTAAATTTAGTTTCTTAGAAAGGAAATGCTGCAAGTTTCAGTGTTTCTTCATAAAAATATAGAGGCAATCTATTGTAAACACATTACAGGCTGACAGAAATGAGAAAAAATGTTGCATAATCTAAGGGAGACATGACCATTTTGAATATATATTGCCATTTTAACCCCCCTTTCTTCCTTTTTAGGATCACTCTTTTGACATATTATGTGGAAATTCTAAATTCTGTCTTTTAAAAAATTAAATGTATTGAGAAATTCTGTCTTTTACCACACTTTTTCTTCTGTGGTACCTTGTCTTTCTTTGCTTATTTTCATGCATCTCTTGTGTGTAGAAAATAGTTTATGTGTTACACAGTTGAAAATTTGTGTTGAAGATTCTTATATTGTGTTTTTTTCCCTTGTATGTTTTGGAAAGAGGGGAAGAAGGAAGAGAGACGCTTGGAATTCACAGCTCTCAGAGTTAAAATATGCTTTCCCTTCTCTCACCCTATTCTCACATTCACTTGTATTTTTTGCTTAAAAAAACTTCTTTCTGGTTATTCAGCTCATAAAATTCGGTCAGGAAACAGACACATAAGTGCTGCTTTCTTGGAGATATAATTAGCAGCATTGAAATTGCCCCGATGACCTAAAATCACCTTATCCCGGATGCTAATTTTCCAGATTTGGTTTTCAGTGCTTAGGTCTTTTAAAATATTAATGACTATAAAAATAATTTTCTTCAAATATATCACAGTAACTGATTGAGAAAGCTAAAATTCAGTTTAAATGTATTTTTTATTATCATCCAATTATTTTTGAAATATTCTAGCATTAAGTCTTTGGATTAAAAACTGATTGAATTATATGGAATAAGAAAGGAATTTAGGAAGTTCTGATTTCTTTCTTAATGCCAATTTGCCTAAGATATTTACTCATTGAGACATGGTAAAAAGCAGCTTTTTGTAGAGTAGATGGAAATATGAATTACATGAGAAAAATGTAAAATTAGCATTATAGAGTTTCTCATGATTGAAGCATGAAAAGTTTTACCTTAAGTAATATAACTTTTTATTTGCCTGCATATATATGAAGATCACTTTACAAGGTTTTAATTATCTCCAAACGTTGTTGACCATGTAGTTCTATCAGTGAAAATATTTTAAATATCTATCGACCCATCCATTTAAAAATTATGCACCTATGCAGTGGTAAAACTCACATATTAAACATTTGTAGAGTATGGTTTTGTTCTTACTGTCTGCTTGTGTCTTCTTGTACCCCAGCTGGTTGTCTTTTCCTCTCTGTGTGGTATGCACATGCCATTTTGGTGACTGCTGACTCACATACAACAGGGAATGTTGCTGATCTCAGCTGGGCCTGAAACACACTGTGTCTTTTGTGGCATCAGAGAAGCTGTCTCTGAGTACTGTGTGACAAATAGGGGCAGACCAGGAGATTCCACCCAGTGAGTCTGGATTGACAGGTGATGTCCACTCAAAGGCTTGCTGTGCATGGGGGTGCACACATGTGTGTGTGGTGTGTGTTCATGTGTGTATGTTCTCACATGTAGACAACAGAGTGCTATGAAGAAGCTTGTAGTGCTTAGGGGCACTGATGTATGACCACATGGTACAGAGTCTCTGAACAGGTTTTCAGATTCACTGATGAAGTAAGTTCACATGTCATTTTTCATCCACATGTGTGGGTCCTTTTTATTTAGAGGTACTTAAGGTCTAGCATATGTTTTTAAAAAAGACATAGGATGCAATGGCATATTTTCAAAGAATTTACACACCATATAGAAAAATTATATCTTTTATTTCCCCACCCTTTTTTTCAGATGGAAAACTATCCTATTTTTGGATAGTTAAATCCTCAAGTGTTGTAGAGCAGTGGAGCTTTCCCTTGTCATGATCTGAATGTTGAGATGTACTATATGTTTTAAGGTCAGCTCTCACATGCCTTTCATTTCCTTTAATCATTAAATCACACATGTGTTCGAACCGCAGAAAAGGCCTGAATCACAGTCTCTAACCTGGAGGTGGAACTCTAGTTGATCCTATGAGCATGGTCTCATCTTGGTTTTATGAGAAAGGCTTGTTTGGATTAGTTCAGAAGATTTCTTAAAGGCTGAGGTGTTTAATGGGAAAAAATATGCCAGATGTGGAATACGTCTACGTCTCACCTGTCTCCATCGATGCCTCAGGCCTACGTGCCCAAGCTGCGTGGGCACCCAGATGCGTGACTTCCCTTCCTTTCCCCGGTCCCTGCACCTCAGTGAACAGCGAGGGAGGGAGTCAAGAGAGACACCTTACTTACTGTCTCTTACTTGTCATCAGGTACCGGAGGCCCCTCATCTGTGCCTTCGTTTTCCTCAGTCACCCACGGACCCACGGTCACCTGTGGCCTGACAATATTAAATGGAAAATGCCAGAAATCAACAACTTACCAGTTTTAATTTTTGCTCCATTCTTGGCAGCATGGTGGGCCTTGCGCCATGCAGCTGTGTCCTGCCTATGACATAAATCTTCCTTTTGGCCAGGGTACCCATGCTGTACATGCAGTATATTACTCTTTGAGAGAGAGACCACTGTCACGTAACTTATGTTACAATATTTGATTATAATTGTTCTATTTTACTATTAGTTATTACTGTTAATCTGCTACTGTACCTCATTTATTAGTTAAACTTTAGTGTAGGTTTGTATATCTTAGAAAAATCATAGAATATATATGTAGTGTTCGGGTGTCTATGGTTTCAGGCATCCACTGGGGGCCTTAGAGGGTACTGCTGTGCTTTCCTGTGGCTTCCAAAAGCTGCAGTGCTGTTTGAGGGGACTTCCCTGATCTCCATTTTGCCATAGCTCCCCTACACAATGTGTATTTGAACATTATTTTTTTTTTTCTGTTCCAATCAACATTTTTATTTTTAATTTTATTGTTGTTGTATTACATCCATCCCTTTTTTGCTTGAACATTATTTTAAAAATCAGATATCTAATTTCCTGACATTGTATGAACCAGAAAACTCATGCTATCAATGACTTTTCACTAAAAGCCTTATAATTAGATATAATATGTTGCCACTTAACTAAAAAATTAATTAAAACCAGGCAACAAGATTGCATTTTAAATAGTTCGTTAACATCAAGATATCATTATTTGTTAAGTCTGGATTAGTGTTAGAGTAGCGTTATGGGTATGGATGAAAGGTGTCCTTTCTTATCACTTGATAATTGTGACTAAAATGTTAATAAGCATTTACCAAGGGGGCAACATTTATTAAATTTCAAGGGGAAATTTCTAAGTTGAATGTACTGCTAGATTTTAAATGTACAGACATGATCCGCTCCCTCTCACCAGTGACTTTGAACATTGCCAACTTCTTTTAGTATACTTGCCACTTTATTTTTAGCTCTCTAAAAATAAGCAATTAGTAGAACTCCTACCATAGAGATAGAAGAATATAGAAAATTTCATGCTGTGGGAGTGTTCTCAGTTTCACAAAGTTTATTCATTTCTGGGCTAGGAAATGTGTCCAAATAACTGAAATAGGAAAGGATGCGAAGTGCACCAAAGGTTTATATTTTTATTTCTTCTTCTAATTTGTTTAGTTCTATGGAATTCTAGAAGACTAATTTATAGCAAAGCTCACCTATAATAGCAGAACTCTTCCTGCTTAATAAATTATAGGCTGATATGAAAATTTAAGCAAGAATTTTGGGAAAACAGCCAACAAAAGAGGACCTTGAACTGTTTTTCAATACAATATTTTATTTTTGTTTTAAGAAACTTGAAAGAAAGATGACCAAACACAAATGAAATAACTACAAGCTTTCATGATTCAAAAATGTCATTACCACTAATACACTTTCCTTGAGTTTTTAGAGTGTTATTTTCATATATTTCATCATCAATACACAAAGTATTAAAGAATATTTATATTATTTATCTTCAAGAGCTAGGCAGCAAAGAACTTGTCATTATTCCCATTGAACAAATGGTGAAATGGGCTTTGTAAATTGGCAGGTTAAGGGACATGTTGGTAATTTCTCCACTAGTATGTGGCACAGTTTAACTAAACATGGGTTTTCTGAGCCAATGCCTCTTTTACATTTAATTTCCGATAGTTTTAGGAATATTTTAACGCTGCTAGTTTTGTGGGGTGCAGATGGGCTTGTTTTCTCCTAGAAGTTTAAACATAATGAAATATGTTCTTCTCAAAACTACCTTGCTCCATAATTTGAAGAGAACAAAGAGTTTGTTCTAGTTTAAACTTGTACATTAGATGTTTTTTTAGTGGGCTCATTTTGCAGCTTTGTAAAAAAAGATAGATTGGTTCATTTTTAATGCAAATTGATAGAGTTGGTTCTGTTTTTTTGAGTCATAATTTAGTTTGGTTTATGTCTCCATACTGCAAATACTGAATTATGTATTCACTAAACTTAATTTTCTACACTCAAATGTAGTTGTTTATCATTATATGTAAAAGGGCATAATAGCTCCTTAAAAAAATAAATTGAAAAGTCAGTCAACTAATGTGCACAACTGGATATTTTCTATTAAGAATTTTTAAAAACAATTCAATTCTAATTGATGTGGTGAACGCAACATACAGATGATCTATTATAGATTCGTACACCTAAAACCTATATAATTTTATTAACAATGTCACCCCAATAAATTCAATGAAAACAATTAAAACAAGCACAAAACAATTAAACTCTAAGATCATACACTGAATTTTATTGAATGGATATCATATACCAAAGTTCATGTTAAGCAGCATAAATGCAAAATACAACTTTACCTTTCCCATGTAAAACAGACAAGTTCAAAAAACTTGTTTTGAAGAAATTTAATGGTTAAGAGAGTTCATGCTATGCACGTTGACGGAATTCAAATAATCATGGCTTTATCATTTACCAGTGATATGACCCTGGGCAAATCATTTAATATCTGTGGCTCAGCTTCCTTTTCAGAAAATGGAGTTGGAATTAGTGTCTGTCTGTCTGTGTCTCTTGCAGAGGTTTGAGAATTTTTAAACTTAATATTTATACAGGGGTATACAGAGCCTGACATGTAATGAGATGCCACGTGTATTGGCTACTCCTGTGACAGAGTTGGCTGTTATCAATATTATCATGATTTTCCTTACATGTTGCTCACATGTGGATCAAACAAAATCATCAATGTGATGCCCAGCACACTGCCTTGAACTCAGGGATCCCTAAATGTTTCCTGGGTGGTGGGGTGGTATCAACATTCTTATCTTTATTCTTCAAAGGAACCCTTAGATCTTCACACGGGGGTTCGCCATCCAGCTCTCAGGAACTTTTCCACAAGATTCATACCCCACAGACCCTGACTCACCGGGTCTGAGTTGCAGCATGGGTCACCCCTGCTTTTAACAATGGAGTCGGGAAGATGAGTTTGTGAAGTTTCCCCCAGTTTAATTTCCCGTTTGAGTCAGCTGGAAGAAGTGCAAGAACAAGTGTCCCTTCACTTGTGTGCTTGTGACAGATACTCTTAGAGGGCGAGGATTGCTCAGTTTGTGAGGGCTCCTTTAGATTAGTGATGGGGTCTCTAGATAATAAATAGCACCTAACATTTGAATGAAACTGATATAACCCTGATTTACTGAAAACAGCACATGAAAGAGGTCTGTTCCTTTCCCAGAAACTAAATGAAGCGAAGGAAAGAAGTTATCTTTACCGTGATTGATACAGTAGGAAAAACAAACAGCTTGGTTAGAAGAGAAGGAAAAGAAATGCAGAAACTCTTAAGTGTATTCTCAACACTTTCAATGATGTGTTATTTGATGCCATTAGATTGGATTTTCACTTCATTCCCAAAATATCTACATTTACTGTTCTTGGTATATGTGTAGATATTGCTACTCATTGTGACCTTTTATGGAAATCTCCTGACATTTGGCTCAAAAACAATGTAGAATGAACTTCTTTACTTTTTCTAAGACTTTAAAAAGATAGAGGAAAAGGGAACTTTTCTTTTTCTTCTTAAATGTATTACCTGAGACCTGGCTGGTGGCTCAGTCGATAAGGTGCCAGCCTGTGAACCCAAAGGTCGCTGGTTCGATTCCCAGCCAGGGCACATAACCAGGTTGCAAGCCAGGTCTTCAGCCAGGTCTGTAGCTGGAGGCAGGTGAAAGGCAACTATCCATTGATGTTTCTCTCTCTTTCTTTCTCCCTCCCTGCCCTTCTCTCTGAAGATAATGAATAAGATTGTTAAAAAAATAAAATAAAATGACCCTGGCTGGTGGCTCCGTGGATAGGTGCCAGCCTACAAACCTATAGGTCACTGGTTCGATTTCCCATCCAGGCCACATCAATGAGGTTGCAAGCCAGGTTTCCAGCCAGGTCCGTAGCTGGAGGCAGGTGAAAGGCAACCATACATTGATGTTTCTCTCCCTCTCTGCCTCTCTCCCTCCCCCTCTCTCTAAAAATAAGAAAATCTTTAAAAAATATAAAATAAAATAAAACTAAAAAATTAAATTTAAAAATTATCAGAATTTTAAAAGAGCAAGGTATGTGTGTCTAACTGCCTAATGTGAGTTGCCCAGGGAAGGCATTCCTCACTCCAGCATGGCTGTGATGAGAAAGTAGGGGAAGCGTTGTTTGAAATTAGGTTTCTTTTGGGATTTTATAACCTTTTTAAATTTTACACATCGTGAATGCTTTTTCATGTTATTCAATGTTTTTTTTTAATATAACATCTTTAATAGTGTAAATAAAGTTCTACCAAGTGGCTACTGGATAATTTATTTAAGCAATCCACTATGGTTAAATAGCTACGTTGTGACCCATGTTCTTGTGATAAATACTTCTTGATGAACACTCTCATAAGTCATGCCGTGCATCCTGATGATTTCCAGGGTGTGTTTTCAGAGTTGACTAACTGATCCAAAAGGATATTTAACAACAACATTTCCTATACATTGCCAACTTTCTCTCTTCCCAGGCAGTGCCTGTTTACATGCCCACCATCAACTTGAATGCCTAATTTTCTGTACCCTCCCAGAAAAGAGGTGATACCAATTAAAAATATTTTATGAGACATATTAGATGAAAAATACAACCATGTTGTAGGCTATACACTAACACCTAGTGAGGTTAACTGATTTACCTAAGTGTTGGGACCAAAGAGTCTATTTCAAAATGGTCTGAAATCCAGATGCTGGGCTGGAAACCCAAACAGTAATGTCTAAATTGGGATGTGATAAAGACCATGTAATAAATCTAAAAGTTGTTTGAACACAGAAGAAAGAAAGTCAATTCTAATTTGAAAATGTCAGGGAAGTGTTTAGAAAAAAGATGAGGATCTTAAGAAGTAAGTAGAACTTAATAAAGTTAATACTTTGGGAACACACAGCTGATAAGTGAAGACAGGGCCCCAAAGCATGCTCATTGTATTCAGAGAACACTGAGTACTTGTTTATGGGAAATGGCTATAAAATTCACTTACTAACATTTACATTTTCATCTCAATGAAAATTACTCTTTTCAGTGCCAGCTATGAATGCCAGATCACTATTGACTTTTGACTGTTTCCAAAATTTAGTCCACTTTTAAAGGAAAAAAATGTGTATATTGGAGATTTTCAAACATGGAGAGCATTTCCAAAAGGGATTTCTGAAATGAAAACCTGCATATTTATATTTTTTAAATAAGCACATAATTCTTCTGAATGTCTCTTTTAAATAGAAAAAGTCTCCTTTGGATGTAAGTTATTTTGGTATGAGAGTGACCAAAAATGTTATGATCTTAATTGTGACTCAGTTGATCAGCAAATGACACAATATTTCAAGCGAAAAGGAAAAGTAATTCACAGTAAAAGTTAGTTTATCTAGTATTAAATTATAGACTTATAGGTAGAATTGATATAAATTATAAAAATTATTTTTATTTTACATATGAGAAAATAATGCCTTCTCATTTTTGTGGAGGTTTGGTTTTATTGGTGGTTTAATATCAATATATTATTTTATGTTGTTCAAGGTCATATAGCCATGTGGTACTTGGCTACATATTTTAGTTTCTAGGAGTTTGTTCTAGTGTTCATAACATTTTATTATATTTATTATGCTTACTTTTATAGAATTTACATTAACTTTGCCACATATTATAGTTTGCTATTTCTTTCTTTTCTTCTTCTTCTTTTTCTTTCTTTTTTTTTTTTTTTAAGATTTTATTCATTATTTTAGAGAGAAGGGCAGGAAGAAAGGAAGAAAGGGAGAGAAGCATCAATGTATGGTTGCCTTTCACCTGCCTCCAGCTAAGGACCTGGCTGGAGACCTGGCTTGCAACCTGGTTATGTGCCCTGGCTGGGGAATCAAACCAGCGATCTTTGGGTTTGCAGGCTGGTGCCTATCCACTGAGCCACCAACTAGGGCTACTATTTATTTCTTAATGTCAATTTCTTGAATTTGGGGCCACATGTTATTTTAGAAGAGTCAATTAAACAAGGTCAAGTACTTAAAAATGTTGAATAAATAACCCACATTTCAAGTTTTTCTTAGATTTACAATGTTATAGCAGAAATGCTATACTTTGGCTCCACGTATTCTTTTAAAAATAATTTTATTAAGATATAATTTTATATACAATAGAATCCATCCCTTTAAAGTGTGCAAGTCAGTGTGTTTTTAGCATATTCACAGGGTTACACAGCTGTTATCTCAATTACATTTTGGAACATTTTTGTCCCCCCTCCACAGAAACCCCAGATCCATGAGCACACACTCCCTATTTTCTCTAGCTACCCTCCCAGCCCCAGGCAGTCATTGATCATTTTTTTTTTTTTTTTTAAACATGAGATTGGGAATGAGAGTTTGAAACCCTGTTAGGTAAAAAGGATGGAAAAATAATTCTAGTTTGCTGTGATAAATTTACTACTGGATCTTATAGAATGTGATAGTTTTGAGTTTTAATTGTTAATCATTAGGATAGTTTTTGTTAAGTAATCAGTAAACCATCGCGTTATAAAATATGCACTTTATTTCACATTGCTTTTTTTCGGAATAATGCAAAATACGCAGAATTTGGAATCAAAAGACGCAGGATTGATGAGCTTACTTGCTGTTCGGCCTTTTGTAGTGCTTAAGAACCATATCAGCCCTCAATTTCTTCACCGAGACAGTGAAAATAATACGCGTTCTGTTATTTTGGAAAGATATAGGACCGACAAGTTAAGGTTTATGAATTTGCTTTACTGGGCTCGAGTATTACTAGAATTATAATATCAACCTTTTCGCAATTTCTTGCTCTGTAAGCCAACCAACCATCAAACGCAATGACAATTTTCATCCCCAAATGCTTGCACCGCGTCCGCTGCTGCAATCATTTTGAAGCGAAGAAACACGCTAACAAAAGCTTCTGTTTGTGTCAACTCTGGCGGCAGAATGTTGGGCGCCCATCACCTCGTGTCTCTAGTCAAGAGAAATCCTCTGCAAGTTTTATTCAACCTAAAATTAGGACAGCCATGCTTTTTGTGAGATATACATTATTTATCTCAGATGCCAGTGGGCACAGTAAGACTTGGGAAGGCTTGAGGAAGATCTGTCTTGAAGTTCAATAATAATTAGACATGCTGGTAATTCTGAGATGCTTTAAAAAAATGTAATGATCTTTATTTGGAGAGTGCGATCTTGATGGGAACGGAATAACCTGAATTAATGACCAGAAAGACTGTGTGATGTTTTCCATTAATTCTTGAATCAAATCCTAAATTGCTTCATTACATAGCCTGTCGTTGTGGAAGATCCTTGTGTGGTGTGGCGGTGAAGAAAGGGAAACGTTTGTGCTTTTTAAGTAATTGCTCCTAATGGAAGCCTAATGGCTTAGTGTGCTTATTTGTAGAAGCTGAGCAGCTAAGCCTGATGGAAAGCTAGCAAAAGACTTGAGAAATTATAATGTAAACCAAAAATTTCAGCAAGTTCCATGTGGCGGAGAATCAATACTTTATGACAATTAAATAATTCCCCTGTGCCACATGTCATCACCCGTACCTTAAAAGCTGGAGTGGTTTCCAGAAATGCATCTGTAGCACTAAGGGTGGGGGTGCCTCTCTGGCTGCTTCTTGCCAGGTGTCTTATACCTTTTAGGTGTCTTAAGTTTCTTTGAGTTTCACCTGGCAGATTGAACGAGACAGTGAGAGTATTCACATGGGCACGGGAATCCTCAAACTTTAGAACCAGTGGTGACTTCATGTATTTTCCAGTTTAGTTCCTTCGTTTCTTCAAAAGATGAGAAGGCACAGGTTTAGATGGGTTAAGTGACCTCTCCTGGGATATATTAATACTGGCTTTGATAAGGCTATGTTCTATTTTTGGATTTTATGAGGTTATTTTATAGAAGTATATTTTATGGGTTTCTGAGATGGACTGTTAACACCCGATGGATCAAGTTGTTGGTGTGAGTAATTTAATTGGAGGTGGTTCTGGAAAATAAATACAGAAAATATCTCTCTTAGATAAAACCCATATGTTAACATCTTACCAGTTATTAAATATGGTCATCAGCATATGGATGTTTGTTTTATTATCTTTCCACTATTCTGCATGCTTGAATATTTTCGTGATAAAATGTTTCAAAAGCAGCAGCAACTTGACTATGATGAAAGTTGGAGAGATTACTTGAAACTCTGAAAGCTGGAATGTTGAGAATCATAAAAAGTTTCAGTCGTCCTCTGTATATTTTTCACATTTTGTTGTCTTAAGTCTGTGACTAATGCAAAAATCATTTAAGAGCATCTTCACTTACCCAATATTGAATATTTACTGAGTCTGTAGCTTTTCTTTCTTTTTGTGCATTTCAACTGAGCAAAAGTCATTTGAAAAACTATTCCCTTTACAAAGCTTTTGCACATGCCTGCTATCCATACACTTCAACTTTCCAAACTATGAAATACGACGTAGCATTGTTACCCTCATTTTTTTATAGTTTACTAATTCCTGTGGGTATTGGAAAGAAAATTATCCTTTAAGAAAAAGCATTCATTATGTTAAGTTCAGTATAATAGGAAAGTTTGGTTTGCTCCCTGATTTAAGAAGATTTTCCAAATCCTGTTTGGAACTGATTATTTCTGTCCAGGCAGACTAGGGGGGTTTTTCCTTTTGAGTGTTGACAAAGTATCTTTGGCTTTCACATTTGTTGAGGTGAGTAGAACTTCACCCAGACACAATTCTTAAATTCTGGAACCATCCTTATCTTTATTCAGGGATGACACATAAGCTCTATCAAAAGAACAGTTACTCATAATAGGTTCCTGTGAAAGCCGTTTATACTTGCATCTTTTTGTTTAGCTTTTGCCCTTTTCTTCTGCATTGTTACTTATAGCTGCCACTTTATAATTTGGTCTAATCCTGTATGGTGTGGCTCTTTCAGGTCACATCCTAGTATCATTAATCCTTTTGTCTTTTATAACTCAAAATATATGACACTTCATATTGCCAGATAAACGGAAATTTCTCACCTGGTGAAAGAATGATAGAAATTGTAATATTTGACCCTGGGCCGGGTGGCTCAGTTTGTTGAAGCATCCTTCTGTAGACCAGAAGTTGTGGGTGCAATCCCCTGTCAGGGCGCAAACTACATTGTGGGTTCAGTTCTTGGTAGATGCACATACGGGAGGGAGGCAGCTAACTGATGGATGTTTCTCACATTGATGTTTCTCTCTGTCTCTCTGTCTCTCTCTCTCCTTCTTCTCTCTCTACAATCAATAAACATATCCTCTCATGAGGATTAAAGGAAAGAAATTGTAATATTTGAAACCTAGATTTGTTCCTTATTTACCGAAAATTGTATGGGACACATTTTATGCTATTTTGCTGGAATGAATTGGAATGCCATATTTCTGAGACTATAAGTAACAGAGAGAGTTGCTGGAAGATTTCAAGATATATTTATTTATTTATAATATGTAGTTTATGCTTTTGATTAATTGCACTTGTTAAACTCTTTGCTCTTCAAAATAAATCAAAATTAACAAATATTTATTGCTGCCTGTGTAGAGCAGTAGAATGTTTCCCTAAAGGAAAGCCAGGAATTGAGCCCTGGCTGGTGGCACAGTGGATGAGGCACCAGCCTTGCAAACCCAAGGGTCGCTGGTTCAATTTCCAGCCAGGGCATATAACCAGGTTGCAAGCCAGGTCTCCAGCCAGGTCCGTAGCTGAAGGCAGGTGAAAGGCAACCATACATTGATGTCTGTCCCTCTCTGCCTCTCTCCAGTCCCCTCTCTCTCAAAATAATAAATAAAATATTTAAAAAAAAGAAAAAAGCCAGGAATTAAAGAGTAGAATCCACTCAGCATGTACCCATTTAGGCCAGTTGTGTATTAGGAAAAGGGTTGGTTGATTAGAGCTGGAAAGAAGTAGGCAAGTGTGCTTATTTAATCAGTTCTTTGTAATATCATTTTACACTGAAGAAATCCTTTGGGAGATTAAATGAAGAATTAGGTACTTGTGAAGCAGCAAATGGTAGCAGAGGGAGCCCTGGAGTGGCAGGGGATTGCTTGTCTGGACAACCTTCAACTCTATTGAGCACAATGGGTATGTCCCTTACCATTGCTCAGCCTTGGTATTTCATCCTGAAGTTGGTATAAAAAGTTGCTCTTTAGAAAAACTTGTGAATTATACTGTCAGAGAAGTACAATTACAGCTAGCTTTTGAATATGCATATAAAGCAAATCATCTTTAATTATGTTTGGCAAATTAAATCAGATTTTACTCAATTAATTTTAAAAATGGCATTTACATGTTTACTCCTAGATGCATTAAAGCAAAAGTGCTCCTTTTATGAAATGCTGAAAGGAAGAAAGTAAAATTTATCAGTTAATTCTGTTAACTCAGAAGGAAATATTAATATCTTTGTTTCTTTGTGTGTATGCATTTGTATAAAGTGCATTTATATACATCTAGAATCATTTTACAGAATGATTTTGGCCAGAAAGAATATTGATTCTTTCTTTATAATGGTGTTTTATGTGCATTTTATATTTCTTTATTTTAAAATTAAGATTTTTGTGGCAGTGCTAAATATTCCATTGTATTTTGTGAAATAGACAAATATTTTTTCTCTAATTTTGACATTATAATGCCGTAACAGATTCTACGTGTATAAATCTTTGACTGTCACTGATAGTTGCTTTTTGTTAGGATGAGTTTCTCTAAGTGACTCTGCTGGATTGTGTACACTGATGGATGGCTTTCCAGAAAGACTGTTCCAGTCTGTTCCCAGAGGGTATGAGAATGTTGGTCTCACCATAACTCTTGTTAGCCTAGGATTTTATAATGTAAAAATATTTGTCAACTTGATAGTTTTACATTGCAATCACTGACTACTTGTAAGGATCTTTTTTTCTTATAGTTAATGGCATTTTGTCTATGAAAAATGTTTAATTCCGTTTGAACTGACGTACATCTGTTTGATGCTTTAACACCTCATCAACATCTATTTGATGCTAGAGAATTCAAATTACATAGGAAGTGATTCTGTGATTGAAGTTTTGAAATAAATAGTTTCCTAAGTATTTGAGAGCACAGTAGCAAGTCTCAGCCCCTACTGTAGAATAATTTTGACATCTTATGAAAAAACTCAGATATTCCAAATAAAAATAAAGTTTAAAAACTATATCAGACATTCCAACAATTTATAAAAAGTGCCAATTCAGAGATATGTTCATTGGCACCCAAAATGAAAGCAGAAGTGACAAACATAGTCTCATCATTAGGTAAATCATATTTTCTGGGGAATTCATGTTTATGTTTTTAATTAGTTCCAAAAGGGTCCAGCCCACTTGACATAGCAGTAGTGTTTCAATATTTCTATTATCATAAGATTTAAATAAGTAAAATATGTACGTGTGAAATGATTGGCCTGTAGTCAAAATATAAGGCTTTCAGAACATGAATTACATCTACCTCTGCATCTTTATCTCCACTTCTGTTTTCATATAACTTCAGAATCTTTGATCTTTAAAGTTGGACACTGCTTCACACTGTATTTTATCACTTTCACACTTTATGAACCCTATTTTTTACATCTATGTGGTAGGATCAATAATTCTTGTATCTGAGAGTTGTCCATATGATGTACTGTGCCTGGAAAGGACCTACCTAGCACACTGCCTACAGATGTTGGAGGTAACCATAAATACTGACACTACACCTACCTTAATGGTCTTCAGAAACACCAAACAGGATTATGAGAGAAAAAGAAGAGCGGGACATGCAATTAACTTCTACCCAATTATAAATGACCTGAAGAAATCAATGACCTGATCTCTTCAGAGGTTAAATAATTAAAAATTGAATGGTATTTGAACACTTCGCAAAATTGCAGGCTGATCTCCAGATATAATTGACATACACCATTATGTAAGCTTAGCAGCTTTCAAGTGTACAATACAGTGTTGTTTAGTCACCATGCTGTACATTAGATCCCTAGTGCTTAATCATCTTATACCTGGAAGTTTGTATCCTTTAAATACACCCTCCCATTTCCCCCACACCATAGTCCCTGGCAACCACCATTCTACTCTCTGTTTCTGTGAGTTCAGTGTGTTAGGTTTCACATGTTAGTGAGATCATACGGTATTACAAGTGACTGATGATTATTCCACTAAAGGTGAGGTCTGTGTGTTATGAGAACTTGTCATTTTCCATCATGTGTCTCCCTTGTTTAATGGGTG
This sequence comes from Noctilio leporinus, assembly GCA_004026585.1. Lineage (NCBI taxonomy): Eukaryota > Metazoa > Chordata > Mammalia > Chiroptera > Noctilionidae > Noctilio > Noctilio leporinus. Next base: position 28,070 of record PVIW01000912.1, on the reverse strand, counting down.
GGACATTTTGTAATTGTTGCTCAGTTTGGCCGCCTGTTGGAAGGCTTTAAAAGAGAAAAAAATAAAATCACTGAAGTTGCAAGTATTTTATGCTAGCCTAGTCTCTTATAATGTTTACGGGAGGATCCATTCATCACGGTCTGTCCTTGCCTCCTCCATGCTTTGCTGCTATCGAGTGAAATTCTGCCATCCTGGAAAAGTTTTTCCAAGTTCCCAGTGAATGCACGATCTTTCTTTGTCACTGGCTTAATGTACCTCTGGGTTCTTAGACCTGATTGTATTGCCTTTACTCCAACTTGTAGAACCTACTCAATTATCATTTATTTCTGACAGCAGGTACAAAATTTTTAATGAAAATAGATTTTTCTCTGCATCAGTTCTATTGCATATCTGTCAAAGGTTTGTTGTACACTGATCATCACAGCCTTGCTATTCAACATTGGTGCATGAGATATTAAAACTTTGATGAAATTAATATCAGTTTGCTAGGCAGGGTGTTAATGATAGAACTTCCCTCACAGCTTCATCATTAAACTCTAATTCCAGGTCTGTTCCCACCCTTCTTTCATCATGACTCCATAGCTTTTCCCAGATTGTCAGTTTGGCAAGAGATAACTTATCAATTACTTGTAGAAAATTATCTAGAAATGAATCAACATTCTATTTATTATGTCACCTCTACTTTGAAAGGCTCTAGCTCTGTTTCGTACCACTAACCTCAGAATTCTTTTAACTGTAGTTTGTTAACCAATTTTTTTTTTTTTTTTTGCCTTCCATCTTTTATATCTAAAAACTGAACTTCACATTTCATTTATATAAATGCAGGTTAAGATAAGTTTCCCAATATCTAGGATGTTTAGAAATTAACCTGAAGAGATTATTTTGAGGATTTTAGGTAGTTTGTAATTCGCACTTTGGATTTCCCTTTTTTTTGTAAATGTTCACATTTGTAAATTGCTAAAAAGAAAAAATTCATGTTGTAATCCCATTTTAGTGGTATTTAAAAGCAGTGACTCTTTCTTGGAAAGTCAGCATAGAATATACTTCTGTGATTTTTTTTCATGTCTTCACATTTTGAGTGGCAATATGTGTGATTGTATCACATTGACCTGAAATATGAAATAGTATTTAAATTTTGAAATAAAATTAATTGATATCATCTATATATTTTGGTGTGGTGACATCAGCCTGCACAAAATGAACTTCAAATCATACACAGTTTATACACGCACAGATATAATTGCTAATACAACCTCAAAAAGGAAGAGAGAGAGAGAGAGCTAGATGGTAGTTAGGGCATATAATAATTAGCGATTTTCAGTAACAACATCTGTTGCTGGCATTATTGGCAGTATTGTAGGCGAAAGCAATCATTAAAATTAGCTAATGCTCAGTTTAAGTGCCACACAATGTACTGACATTTTCAATATTTTTACTAGTTTTGCATGTTCTCATTCCAATAAATATGTGTTTTTGAGTTTGTATGAATGCCTTGTATTATATTAAAAATGTCCTTCAAATGTCTCCAAATTGATTTGGGGCTACAATTTGTATTTCCAGTGGGTCAAAGTAGTGTTGGTAAAAATTGTCGTATATTTTTTGTATTATTAGACATATTAGACATATATTACCCAACACACCTTGAATGGATCTCATTGTGAATTCAATTCTATTTGGTTTAGATAACTTCTGAGTTGGAAATTTCCCCAACCTGAGACCCTCATTTTTTTCTTATGTTGTTCTCTTATCATTCTTGATTTTTCATTTTGAAATTCCTATCTGAGGTTTAAGTGTTAATATAAACCAAAAATTTAGTGGAGCTTAAGTTATTAGATTAATTTAATAGGTAACCCATTGACTCTGACCTGAGATCCCTCACTTATAGAGGGGCGTGTTGCCCTCTAAGCCACAGATGAGTTCCTCCAAGGAAGGGAACTCGAGGGGCTTCGCTCCATCCACCCTGTGGGTCCCTAATCTCCTGTGTGGCCTTTGCTGTCCTGTCCACTTGTTTGCTGCTTTGAGAGTTTGTCAAAGTGAGAAAAAATAATCCATATTTTCTTTAAAGGTGAAACTCACCAGTGAATCAATAGTTGAGTCATTTACCAAGGTACAAAACGGGTTTAGAGTCTGCCTGATTGTTTATGAGAATAAATGCAGAGTCAGAAGTTATGTTTCTGGAAATATTTTGATGAGCTGAAAATGTTCCCATGTATAGCTTATTAGTCTTGTGTGTAACAGGCTGGGCTGTCTGTTGACCCCTGTTCCCAGGGAGTATAGAAATGGGTACCTTGAAAGTGATTTCTGTGGCCCACTTAATTTGGAAAATTCTGCAAATTATGTCTTTTTTCTTCTATTGGTGTTGCATGATACACTTGATATACTCAAGGTTATGAAATGTCCTGCAGTAAAGAAGCTTTGTTCATATCACTGTTTTTTCAAATGTTGTTTTTCTCAACCAGTCGACCGTTGAAACCAGCTTAGAAAGGTCTAGTCGTCCCAAGGTTTAACTGCGTCCTGTTGGTTGGAGGTTGCAGAACAGGCCGTTAGGCTAAAGCCAGTTGTCCGACTTGTGACAGCATTTTTGGCTCCATGTGACTTTGATGACATTTTCATGGCAGGATTGACTCCTAGACTTTATCAATACACTTAGAGGTGGACACCCATAATATCAAAATTTCAGGAAACTGCTGGTTAACACACAATGAATTTACTCGTTTATATTGGAGGATGTGCTTTTTCCTAAGGCTGCTGTGCTGATGAACATATACGAATGTGACTTGGAAGGTCAGGGATAAGCTGAAAGAATTATTGCTGAGATTTAGACAAGGATAAGGACTAGTAACATATCCTTCCCTGTAGGGTGACCTCGTCCAATTTTGTGGGGAGCCTTCCCACTTTTAACATTGAAGTCCCCTTGTCCTGAGACACCCGTCAGTCCCAGACAACTCAGGATGGTTCATCACTCCACTGTCCTCCAACATGAAGCACATCTTCAGTGACTTCTTGTGCTCCCCCACATTCATTTTCCTCCCCCCCTCAAAAGTCATGATGTTAATTTTATGTGTCAACTCTTGGCCAGACTACTGTACCCAGATATTTGGTCAAGCATTATTCTAGGTATTTAACATTTAAGTCAGTAAGTAGACTTTTAGTTAAATAGATTACTCTCTATAATGTGGTAGACTTTATCCAATCTGTTGAAGGCCTTAATTGAAAAAGACTCACTATCCCAGAAGAAAAGGGATTTCTGCCTGCAGACTGAATTAGGGGAACTTGAACTGCAACTCTTCCTTGGGTCTCCAGCTTGACAGCCTACCCTGCAGATTTTGGACTTGCTAAGCCTATACATTCATGTGAGCCAGTTACTTAAAATTAAGGTTTCTCTCCCCACCCCTCCCCCTATATCCTGTTGGGTGATTTTCCCCCTGGAGAATTCTAATACAAATGTCAAGGATTTGTTACCAGATTTTGTTCTTCTGCTCTGTGTGTTTATTTTATTTTTTAATGTTGACCACCATTTTTTTTCTGAGGCATTTGTTTTCTTAGGTACAATAATAACCTTGATTAAATTAGACTCTCACTTCCAGGAAATGCGCAGGCCAGAAATTCTTGTTTCTTATTGTACAAATTTAATTAATTTTAATTTTTTGGGTAATTTTCCTGGAGATAATGTCCTTTGTCACTCCTGTGTACCATTCTTGTTTTAATATTGCAGGTCTACAACCAGATTTTGCCTACTGAGATTTTTGATATTTAATTATCAGTCATGATACTCAATAATGTTATTATAAATTCTAGCTCTAAGAGACATCTCACAAGGTGATAGTCTTACAGAGAAAGAGGACCGTGTATTTTAAAGTTTTGCTTCATTTTCTTACACAATGTTCAGGAAGAAAGATTCTACAATGTTTGGCATCCTGTCCATGTGTTTAGTCATTCTTTATTCTCAAAGGATTTTTTTTGTTAGAATCCAAACAATTTTGTAATTGAAGCCATTATTTTCCTTCTTTATTTACAGATTCCATTTTCTTTTAAAAATAGTAATACCTAAATATCCAAGATATTCCAGTTCTAAAGGCATGTGCATTGCACGCAGGAACCAACACTCAAAACATACAGCAGTGGGCTGCTGGAATTCCAAAGCTTATTCAGTTCTCAGGAGGTTAAATTGAGCAAAAATTTAAGCAAATTCCCACATTCTTTTAAGAAAGTGAAGTGCAGCATTATGGGATAAAATTGTTAATTTTTGCTCATTTCAGTTGGGGGGGCACATTAAAATAGACTAATGTTGTTAAATGACATTTTAAAAAGGTTTAATAAATAGAGGATAACAATATTTATTTTCCGCAATTAAGTCTGTAAGCTGTGTTTTGTTTTGTTTTGATTTTTGTTGCATGTAAATACTGTAAAGTCTTGATTGATGGTAAACGTGAGCCTGTGCATTACTTATGAGCATCAGATGCAGAAACCTGAGAAAGGAACTTTAAAGAATTGTGGTAAGAATAAACAATTTTTATAAAATAAAAATGTATGTATGCACACATTAAAATATGTATGTATGCCCTGGCTGGTAGCACAGTGGGTAAGGTGCCGGCCTGCGAGAGAACCCAAAGGTCGCAGGTTCAATTCCCCAGCCAGGGCATGTAACCAGGTTGCAAGCCAGGTCTCCAGGCAGATCTGTGGCTGGAGGCAGCTGAAAAGCAACCATACATTGATGTTTCTTTCCCTCTCACCTCTCTCCCTTCCCCTCTTTCTAAAAATAATGAAATAAAATCTTAAAAAAAAAAAAAAAAATATATATATATATATATATATATGTACATACATATATTTTAAAACATTACATCTTTATCCTATTAAAAAGTGCTGTCAAGTTGCCACTAATTTTTCTCCCTCTTCCCCCACCTAGTTACTGTGGGAAGAAATGGATTCTTTTGTTAGGAACCAGATCCTTTTTCTTTTTTCTTAATTTTCAATAATGTCTTACACTAGAAGTACTCTCAGCAGCCTGCTCTGCCCATCATTGATTTTTCAATGGATTATAATATACATGTATGTAATGCAATATGTAGTATAATGCTGGTAGTTAATGCTTCCTGCTTGTTCCAAAACATGCTGTTTTCAGATGCGTTGAATGAGATTCTTTGTGGTAAACAGGAACATAAATTCAAATGCTATCTTAAAACAGAGACAGTAAAGTATGGAGAAAAGACCCTGCAGATTCCAGGATGAACAATAAAGGAGAAAAATGAGTGAAAGATTCCTGGGATAGTTTCTAGTGAGTTTTGAACCTAACGATTAAGTTTTATCTTTTTATCTCAGCTAATCTTCTTAAATAAGTAGAAATTCTAAAGTAGTTATATTGTTTTCTCAGATATATAATATAGATTATGTGTCAGTTGCATAGTCCTCAAGCAATGAATAAATACATAGTTGAATAAGTGAATGAATGTTAGGAGCCTGGTTGTCAGTTCCCTTTGACCAAGGGTGTTCCATCTCCCTTGCTCAGGATAAATCCAACCAATTAACTAGAAAGTGAATTAAAGTGGTTGAATGTCTTCAGCAAAGCATGTGAAATGAGGAAGGATAAAAATTCCTTTTAAGTACTTTGACCTAAGAAGTCTGTATATGGTTAGAAATATAACCTTTTTCTAAGTTATTCCCTACCAGGGAAATTACTTACATAATTATAAGAGTTGAGAGGCAATTCTGATGTAAACAAAAATAACTTAAATTTTTCAACATGTGACTCTTTAGGAATAAAAGGGGACAAATGTAATATAGTAACAATAAATCAATTAAAAAAAAACAAAAAAAACTGGCCCTGGCTGGTGGCACAGTGGATAAGGAGCCTGCCTGAGAACCAAAGGTTGCTGGTTTGATTCCCCAGCCAGGGCACATAACCAGGTTACAAGCCAGGTCTCCAGCCAGGTCCGTAGCTGGAGACAGGTGAAAAAGGCAACCATACATTGAAGTCTTTCTCCCTCTCTGTCTCTCTCTCTTCCCCTCTTTCTAAAAATAATAAAATAAAATCCTTAAAAAAAAAAAAAAGAAACCCTAAAACTTGGTCCAGTTTTGTCCAAACGAAAGCACCTTATTACCTAATTTATCAAAGGCTTCATCTTGGTAAGTAAAAATAGGACTCGACTCTCTTTTCCGGTGTCCACTTACATGGTATAAAATATTCTATAGAGAGGTTAAGATACAGAAAATAATAATACTAAATTGTCATACATCAATCAGAAGTACTTCTATTGAAGGAATGTCCCAAACTGGGAGGTTGGAAGTTTCAGTGAGGAGTCAGGGTCTATGGTATGTAAAATTGCACACTTGTCAATGTTTTACTTCCAGAAGTCATTTCCTTTAACAGTTAGTCCTACTATATATATTAATACAGTTTCCCAAATGGATGGACCTTATCATTTAAACGGACCCTTAATAAGCATCATTCCCTCTGACTGTATAGAATGTTCTTTTTAGGACACCCTTATCTGATTGAGTTGCCAGCTCAGATATTACTCCTGGGAAGCCTGCGCCAACTACTTTTCCTGTAGACACCTGGCCTAGGAGTTTCTCCGTGCTCACACAGGTGCCTTTTCCCACCCTGTCACCCTTATCTTGATTAGTTTCTGCATTTTTCAGCTCAGGGCCAAACCCTGTTGAGTGACGCTCAGTTGCTCGTTTTCTCACCTAGCTCCATCCCTATTCAGCCCGTATCAGCATCAGCATCAGCATCAGCATCAGCGAGCACATTGGTCGGCTTCCAAAGTGTGTTCACAGTCATTTCTCTCCCTCTTCATTGCTCATCAATCAGAGCTAGGCCATTTGAACCCGACAAAGTCATAGCCACCCAAGTGCTCTTTTTGCTTTATTATTACTCCCTTGCAGCCTAACCAGCAGCCTCAATAATCTTTTAGAAAGGTAAATCATGCCGTGTCAGTACTCTTCTTCACTCAGCAGGCTTCCTGTCACACTTGGAATAAAACCCAAGCCCCTTGACCTTCTCTACCAGGCCCTACATTCAGGCTTTCATTGGTCCCTTCAAGCTTATTATTTTAAAAGAAATCACTCCCCTGCTACACTTGAGCCACATTGACCCCTTTTCTCTTTCTTGCATATCCCAAAGTATCTACCACCAGCCTTTGCACCTCTCTCCCCTTACCCTGAAGCAATTTGCACTGATCTGGTAATTTCCTGTTAGTAGTAGCCTGACGTCCGTAGGATGTAAACCGTTTTATTCTGTGTTTAGTTCAGTTACCCTGAGCTTAGACCAGCAGTGGACCATACAGCACATACTAGTGAAATCTTGAACCATTTAAAAACAATGTATGCCTCAGAATTATTACTTAAATAATTCTCAGTTAACCATAATTAGCATCTTTGCTTAATAACTACTTAAAGTGGGGTTTGGGGATAAGGTTTAAAGACAATTTCTTGGATATCTTCAGATCATAAAAAGAAATGATACAGATGAGAGTGATAATAACTATGAGCAAGTCTTGGGTTTTTATTGCTGCAAGCCATAATAATTTGCTGCCTCAAACACTGTAATTCTAATCACAATTGCGAATCAGTTATATTTGTTTCTTATTCAATTATGAATAAGTGGTTGCTCTAGATGTTTGCATTTTCTCTGATAAGTTTTTCTTGGAAGAATTATTTTTTAGATTTTAAAAATTGTGGTGAAATTTACATAATCTAAAATTAACCAATGTGAGCATCTTTGATAGCATTAAAACTTTGATTTTCATCTTTATTACCATAGTTTATTTTATTTTTTAAAGATTTTTATTTTTATTTATTAAAAAATTGTTTTCTTAATTTAATTTTATTGTTGTATTACATCCATCCCCTTCTTACTCCCCTTTGTCCCCCTCCCCACCCACCCACTCCCCCACCAAAGTCAATCCCATTTGTTGCCCATGTCCATGGTTCTTCCATACTAGTTCCTTGACTAAGCTTCTCCCCTTCTTTGCCTCCTCCTCCCCCCTCCCCCCTGCCCACTGAAGCTCTATTCATTGTATTCATATATCTGGTTCTGTTTTGCTTGCTTGTTTTGTTCATTATTGTCCTGTAATGGGTGAGATCATATGGTATTTGTCTTTCACAGACTGGCTTATTTAACTAAGCAAAGTTTCCAGTTCCATCCATGTTGTTGCAAAGGGTAGAACTTCCTTCTTTCTTTCTGTTGTGTAGTATTCCATTGTGTAAATATACCAACTTTTTTGGATGTAATCATCCACTGATGGGCACTTAGGCTGTTTCCAGCACTTGGCTATTGTAAATAACACTGCTATGAACATAAGGGTACATAGGTTGTTATGAATTGGTGTTTCAGGGTTCTTCGGGTATAGTAAGAAGATCATTTTAAAGCATTTACAAGTTAAAGTTGGTTCTTATCCATTCAGCTGCCCTATTACGTCTTTCGATTGGTACATTTAATCCATTTACCTTTGTACCTGTGTTTCTGTCTGTCTCTCTATTTCTTCATATTCTTAAAGCAGACCCTTTAGCATCTCTTGCAGTGCTAGTTTAGTGGAGTTGTATTCTTTTAGACTTCTTTTGTCTGGGAAACTCCTTATTTCACCTTTCATTTTGAATGACAGCCTTGCTGGGTAGAGTATTCTTGGTTGCAGGCCTTTGTTTTTCATTGCTTGAAATATTTTTTGCCATTCCCTTCTGGCTTGTTATGTTTCTTTTGAGAAATCAGCTGATAACCTTACGGGAGCCCCCTTGTATGTTATTAGCTGTTGTTTCTCTCTTGCTGCTTTTAGGATTCTCTCCTTGTCTTTGAAATTTGCCATGTTTATGATGATGTGTCTTGGAGTGGGCCTGTTTGGGTTCATCTTCCTTGGGACCCTCTGTGCTTCCTGAGTTTGCATGACATTCTCTCTCCTCAAGTTAGGGAAGTTTTCTGTTACTACTTTTTCAAAGAGGTTTTCTATCCATTGCTTCTCCTCTTCTTCTTCTGGTATCCCTATGATACGGATGTTATTACGTTTCATGTTGTCCTGCAGCTCTCTTAAAACCTCTTCATTCTTTTTCAGTCTTTTTTTCATTTTGTTGCACTGCCTGGGAATTTTTTTCTACATTGACTTCCAGCTCACTGATCCGATCCTCTGCTTTTCTCTAGCTTGCTTTTGATTTCTTCTACTGTGTTCTTCAATTCAGAAATTATATTCTTCATTTCTTCCTGGCTCTTATTGATGGCTTTTATGTCCTTTTTTTGTTTTTCTCCGCACCGGACCCCGTCCCGATGCGCGGTGGGGGGCGCCACGACATGTGTTTTATGTCCTTTTTAATGCTGGTGTAGTCCTCAGTAAGTTCCTTGTAGCTTTCCTGGAGTTCTTCATAGTTCCCCTGGAGTTGTTTGTAGTTTTCTTTGAACTGCCCGAGCTCATTGAGCTTCTCTATCATCATTATTTTGAATTCCATGTCTGAGAGTGTGCTGCCTCTGTTTCATTTTGCACTCTTCCTGGGGATTCTTCCTTTCCATTTGCTGAGGGTTTATTTCTTTGTCTCCCCATTTTAGGTGGCTCTTGTTTGTTTCTGCTTCTTAGATTAGTCCTCTTTGACTGTTGTCTTAGTGGTGTGACCTTCTGTGCTGTAGAGGTGCACTTTTTTTACTTGGATCTGTGCTTGGTGACATCAACTCATGACCCAGTCTGGGCCTAGTCAGCTAGGTGGAAACTACCAGAGATCCTCTGTCTTTGTCTTGTCTCCTTTAGTTGTTAATCCAATCAGTCTGTGATCAGTGGTCATTTTTAGGCATCTCTGGGCGGGGCAGATGAATTCAGTTGTTAATCAGTCGACCTGTGATCTGAGGTCAGGTTTAGGCACTGCTGGGTGGGGCAGATTAATTCCTATGGTTGGGGCTGTGGCTCCCCCTCAGGCTCCTGCCCTTTGGAGAAGAGTGGCCTGCTGGCTGTATGGGGGTTGGATCAGCTCTGGACTCATGGGCTGCTCCCTCAACTCTCCCCATAAAGCCACTGACCCAAACCCTCCTTAAGTGTCTCTAGTCCACTGTGCCCTCCCTCTGCTGGAGCCCACGGTAAGTGGGTGCCACAGTATTTTCGTGCAGGTCTCTATAAAAATTCAGCCTCTCTGTCCAGCCGGCTAAACCTGGTGGCTTTCTGCTTTCCACAACTGGGTGCTATTTTACTCTCAGCGTTGTTGCTGTAGGCTGGGAAGCCCAGTTGGGGGTCTAGATCCCACCCTTCTCAGATGGAACCCCGGCTACTGAGATATTTCTCTGTCCCTTCAGCTGCCGCCCATGGGAGCCCCACCAGCCTTTTGAGTTTCTGCACTTCCTACCGGTCACATTGTGATGAATCGGCTCTTCTGTTCTGTCTGTGGTAATAAGGCTTCTCTTCAGGTGGTGTTCTGTTTGTTATTCTGGATGATTTCTCCCCAGTTAAGTTGTAATTCCAGTTTGGTGTTGGGAGGAGGTGGGTGTAACTCCACTTACTCCTCCGCCATCTTGGTTCTCCTATTTATTATTTTCAGAGAGAAGGGCAGGGAGGGAGGAAGAAAGGGAGAGAAGCATTAATGTATGGTTGCCTTTCACCTGCCTCCAGCCCTGGACCTGGCTGGAGACCTGGTTGCAACCTGGTTATGTGTCCTGGCTGGGAATCGAACCAGCGACTTTGAGTTTGCAGGCTGGAGGCAATCCACTGAGCCACCAGCCGGGGCTTACCATGGTTATTTAATAGCCTCTAAAAAGACCAGAATGTTTTTCCAGTGTTTGAAAAGAATGTTTTGTCCTCCCAAGTCATATGCCCACTGGCTCATTGGATGGTTTCTCTGAAACCTATGCCAGTTCTGCCCTTGTAAATCGGGAGCTTGCATTTCCTGGGCCAGGCCCGACTCCAGGTGCAGGTGGGCCCTGCGCAGCCGACCTGCTGCGGCACTCGACCTCCTGGTGAAGCGCTTGTCAGGAATATACGCGGACTGTTTGTGGCTTGTAGACAGTATTCCTTTGCCATTGACCATAGGCACAGAAATCCATTATTGAATAGGCACCATAAATGCAGTTCAGACTCTGGATTGTTGATTTTCAAGCAGAACCGGTGCTATGCTATTGTTATACTGTTGCTTACATTCAGGTCCCTTGAGAAATCAAAGGGCAATTTCCAGTGGGATTAGACTTGGGAATAGGTCTGGCTTCCTTCTGTCCACATGTTTTAAGTTCTTTAGGATTTAGTACTACTTTTGAGTGAATTGGATCCATTCCACTCCCATTCTGGTGAGTAGAAAGGGAAGCATTCTCTAGTACGCAGATGTAACAGAAACTAAGAATATTTTTAATCACCTACGGTGATCTAGCTATCCAATGCTTGCCATTAATTCATTAGTCTAAAGCCATTGTTACTTCACTTGCTATTCCCTGAATTTAAACCAGTAAAATTGGAAATCTGAAAAAGCAAGTTGTCTCAATTTGGTACCCAGGTTTGCATTTGGCAAGTCATTCCTCTTAACAGCTTCAAGAAGGTACATTTTAAAAGCTAGACCAGCTGAGGTTGTGTTGATGAAGGCCACAGCTTGGAGTGTTGGGTTATATTTGCTTTGGACATATTCCAGTCTAAGTTCATTGTTGGCCATGCTTTGTAGATGATCTGTAGGGACTTGATCGCCATGGGTTTGCATCAGAGTGAACTTACCTGCCGTACTTCTTCAAGTTTTCTCAGGATGGTTAAGATGTATTTCGTTTAGAAATGTGTCCAGTTTATTCAGCTCTTTATAAAGGTCCGTCAGCCCTGCTCTCATGTCCCAGGTTGTTGAAGCAGAATCACTTAGCTTTTAATAAGCTGCATAGAGTTACTATTCTACTAGGGAGTATTCTTGCAGGAGAGCATAATTTCAGATTTGTTGCCACCCACGCAGTACCATTCAGAGCTTGCCTGGGAATTTAGGGAGGGTTCTCTGAAACACGCAGTCCAGCCATTCCTCTAGATAACCAAACCCTATCCCCAGATTTAGCAGCCTGCTGGGAAGTCCCTACCTTGACAGTTTTGTTGTCTTCTAAAAGCTTGCTTAGATTAAATTGCACATTGGTGTTTTAAAAGAGAATACATATGACTGCAAATGCATTTACATTGTAATTCAGAAGATGGATATTTTTTGCAAATTAAATGGAAAGGTATAGCGACTATTTAGAGAAGCCATCTGTCACTATTTGGAAGTTTAATTAGGATCGTAACTTTTAATGTCGTTTTCATACATTGGAAAAGAAAAGCTTTGGGGCCTCAATAGGAGGTTCTCTTCTGTGATGCCACAATACTTCAAAATTGGAAAATTTATTTGGCTGAATAGCTTTCTTGCAATTTTCAAATTATATTCACTTTTAAATCATACTGCTAGGCAGAATGCTTTTTTTGCATATGCTATTCCTTAATAAATATTTCTTCACTTTATGTGAATACTCGGCATAGTCAATCTTCAACTTGAAATTTGAATTTATACTTCTATGTAATACTTAGGTAAGCACAAAGACAGAGGAAATTAATAACTACATTTTAATTACAGACTAAAAATCTTTAAAGTTGATTTTTTAAATCAAGTTGCTTCAAATAATTTTAGCATTCAGTGGTTAACCATAAATTAAAAAAAAATGGTTATCATTTCAGTTTTATTTGTGCAGCTATTGTATTGATTCATTTGACAAATATTTATTTTTGTGCCTACTCTATACCTGGTATTATTAAAACCTTTGCTCAGTTCCTTTCCTCTGCCATAATTATTTAATGTTTTCAGATTAGAATACTTCATGATTACATATCCTTTAGGAGGTTGTTAGTTAGAGAGAGCTGTGATGAAACTGTATCACCAAATACAACAATTAACCATAAAAGGGCAGAACATACCAAATATGTATTATATGTATTTAAAATATTTAATATGGTATATATAGATGTAATATTTTATGTTTCATTTTCCATCGGACTCTATATTCTTTCAAGAGGAATCATTAAGGTGAGAATTAAATTGATCATGCACAATTCTTGATGGAATTAAACTACTTGGTCTTTTAGAATTTGTCACTCAAATAACCTGTTATATTATGTATAATCACTTTATAATCATAGTAAGTTTGAAGTCATAATTGACTCCCTCAAGGTCTGAGAGCATGTTATCAATTTGCTACCTTATGTGATTAGATAAGCACAGCAATTTCATACTGAGTTGGTCAGTCCACATATTTAGTTGTACCAATAGACTGGTCAGCTTTGGTTATTATTAATTCTTAAAATCAGTAAGTAGAAGTATGACCATACTTTTATATTCATTAATAAAGCACAATTGTTTTTAAGCCATTAGGATAATGTGGCATTTAAGCAGTCCTTTCTACTTTAAATGATGCCATTATCATTTGAAAACACTCTTTATCAATTTGGTCATTTTGGAAATGCAACCCATTATAGGATGGAATGAGATAACTACTTAATGAGGCAGATTACAATTTTACAACATCTTAAACCAGAATATAGGACATGTCCAGTTTACCTTGAAACTGTTTTGATGTTGACGGGAAAAAAGTGGTAACGTGCCTTGTGACATTTTTTCAGACGTACGCAATGGTGAATACGTATCTTACTCTACATGATTTGTTTCTGGAGACTTTATTTAATCTATGTGAAAATGCCCTGGATTTTCGTAGAGTTTGCCAAAACGAACCAAAAATGTACATTATCCCACCTCTACAACTTAGACTGGTTGCATATAACCTGGACCTTCTCCCTTAAAAAGAAAAGAATTTTATTTTGTGGGTGATTAAACTCCAGACTGCCCAGAAAGAGCATTTGGTGTCTAAGAAAATGGTTTTTCAACCTGAAGTAGCTCACCAGATGTACTATTTATGCGTGGACTTCCTTCCCTTCATCCAGAGCCAGATATCCTGCATACCTATGTGGCTGTCTGTGTGTCTGTCTTATTCTCTCCCCGCCCTCTTTTGGTGATGAATGCAAAAGAAATGTAATGTATTGGATTCCTTTAGTATCATTAGTTTACTTTAGTCACCTTCTGCTTATATGGAGCCTGGCTTACTTGGGGTAAGCTTGTGAATTTAATGAGATCATAACACATTGTGATGGCCACGATTACAGAATGGAAAATGTCACCACTACGTGCCAGTTCATTTAAATCAGTTTTAAGTCCCCACCTGTGCTGCTGAGCTCTCCATTTGAATTTTATTGGCTAATATGTTTCCATTCCTTTTACTCCTATACACAGGTAAAAATCACCTGGGTGTGTGTGTTCTTGGCATCTGTTCTTGTTCTAATAAAGGCACCATCTGCTTAATTGCTAGACATCTAGGCCTTTCTTATTTTATATAAATTTAAAAAAATTTTATTATTCGAAAAATTCTTAAAATTATAGTTAACCTACAATGTTATATTACTTTCAGCTGTACAACATAATGATTCAATATGTCCCTTACAAAGTGATCACCATAAGTCTGGTAACATCTGTCACCATGCACAGTTATTATGTAGGCCTTTCCTATTTTAAAAATCAATTTTAAAAAGCATAGTTTCTGAAGGGCAAGAAGAACTATAACACTTTCAAACATATTATTTGGGAGATATTCAATTTCTGCTGTCGATGTGCTGAATTGTAGTGAATGACAAATTGCATCCAAAACAAGACTGTTGGTGTGAATGCTCTGTTTTGCTCTACTGCTTTCTCTCATCTTGTCTGCATCTGTTTCTGCATATCATGAAAATCTGTCTTTTCTGGTAAAGACTTGGTTAGTTGAGGACAGAACAGCTCTGGGGACTTAACCTGTCTCAGACAGATTCTGTATTCTTTTTTTTTTTTTTTTTTTTAAGACTTTATTATTAGAGAGAGAGAGAGAGATCAATGTATGGTTGCCTTTCATCTGCCTCCAGCCACAGTTCTGGATGGAGACCTGGCTTGCAACCTGGTTATGTGCCCTGGCTGGGAATGGAACCAGCGACTGAGCCACCAGACAGGGCTCTTGTTCTTTTTTAAATCTTGTTGTGCTGCCTGTTTGGTGACATTACCTGGAGTGAGAGGAAGGAATAAGGGATTAGTATATAATGAAATAGCAGCTTTAAGAACTGGAACAAAGAGAGGGGAGAAGCAATAGGAGAGAGGCAGAAAGGGATTTTAATTGGAGGCAGAAGGTGAGTTGGAAATTTGGGACCTCTCTTTTGGTTCAGGGTTGGTTAGGCATGAGGAGATGCTTGTATGGTCGGAGCAGCCCTGCTGCATTGTAAGGGAGGTTAATGTTTCAGTTGCATGGGTTATAGCATGGCTCCAAGGGCATCCTGAGGTCAAACTGTGTAATCTTGGCAAATGAGTTTCTCTCCCTGGGCCTCACCATCTTCCCCTATGAAATGGGGATAATACTAGTGTTGACCTCTTAGGGTGGTTGTGAGATTAAATGAGTCATTATTGGTAAAGTGCTTAGAAAATGCTTGTTTAATTGTAATATCCATATTTAATAGCAATTTATTAGGATGGGAATAACAGTGTGGGGGTGAGTTTTTAAAAACATGAACTAGAAACCATCTTAGAGAGAAATATCTGAGAGAGAAATAGTTATATTTTTGCTAATGTGAACAGAGCAGATAGGGCATTAAACATTTTATGGGTCTCCAAGGAAACCACGTACATTTCTGACTTTGTGCCTCTCTTTCGGACTGGAATGCCTTTCTCCTGGAACTGTATTAAGGGCTCATCTCAAATGCCATCTTCTTAGTGATCTCTGAATGCCTCCAGGCAAAATTAGTTTACTCTCTACCTGGGACTTCATGGCACTTATACATTTAATATCTTTAACATGGCACTTACATTACAATGTGATTATCTTCTTACACATGCGTATTTCCTCCTTGGTGGCGAAGGCGGATCTGATCATTTTAATAATTAACATGTATAGTTTGTGTATATGAAACAGGCGGACGTCACTGATGTTTGATTAGGAAAGGCATAGGATTCTCTTAGTGTTCACAGGTAAGCTTTTCTTAATACATGTGCTTGAATCACTGCTATGCCTTTCCCCTGCATGTGAGGTCCCATTTTGGGAGTGTTAAAAATATCTGCTTCATTTCCTAGGAAATGCTCTAGGGAGGCTGATCTGGATGGCTGTGGAAGAGAAGTGATTTTCTTTTACTTCTTCCCCTGTTTTTCTCCTTCTCCATCTCTTTCCTTCTCTTCTTTCTCAGCCTTCTCTGCCCTTCCTCCATTTTTTTGCGGGGGGGGGGGGGCGTAGTCAATTTATTTAAAGCCCCTGTTTAATTTTGTTCATCCATTTAGAGACTTACTTAATTTTAGTATAAATAGATTTTCATTATATTCATGAAGTATGTTACAGTTTTCATGAAATTTGAATTAATAACTAGTTGAATATTTTGTTAATAAACTACTTATACAATATATACATGTCACATTATCCATCCCTCCAAAACCCTGTTTTATTTCATGACAGATGGTATCCTGGAATTAATAAAAAAATAGTACTGCCCTGGCCAGGTGGCTTCATTGGTTGGAATGTTGTCCCATCCACTTTCAAAAAGTTGTGGATTCAGTTCCTGATTAGGGCACACACCTAGGTTGTGGGTTTGATCGCTGGTCAGGGTGGGAGTGGGAGGCAGCCAACCGGTGTTTCTGTCTCTCACATAGATGTGTTTCTCTCTTTCCGTCCCTCTCCTCTCTTTCTCTCCCTGCCTCCTGTCTCTCCCAAATCCATAAACATATCTTCCAGTGAGGAGTTAACAAAAGAAAAGAAAAAAATAAATTTATTTTGACACCAAATTTAAGAATAATAGCCATATGCAAATTTATGGGATTGGCTGATATTTATTATTCTTAAATGGATTAATATGTGTTTTTTTTGCTATCTTTATAGGCATGTTAGAAATCATCTGTATTCTAATGCTGTATCATGTAATGCAAGGGGAAATAAAATATGGACACTTACGGGCGTATTTCTAAGTGGATCTTTAGGTATGTTTCCTCACAGAGGAAATTAAGCCCTAGAAAACAGGAAAGGGTGGCAGAAACTCCCATATGCTTTGGAAAGGGACGTTCACTCTCATGTTGGGCTAACGATTGTTGCAGATGATACCTATTTTGTTTTGAGTCACTTCTATTTAAATAGATAAAGCTAATGAATGTAAGACCAAGCTTATTAGCAACTCCATAAATATTAGTAACGCATACTTGGGGCCTCGGTATGAGAGGCATTATAAAGAAATTCTGTGGCAGTATGCCCAGCCAGCCAAGGTTCTTCCAGAAAATTATAAAGGAATCTTTCATATGAATTTATTTTCTTACGCTTGTATTTTATCACTGGAAGTAGTAGCTTTGTTGACTAGAGGACTGAATACGTGGGCAGGGATCCTGATTTTGGCAACGTTGCTGGTTATCTGAGTCAAGTCATCGATGTTTGCTGAGCCTCAGGTGAGAAAGGATGAGAACAGTGATTTAGCATTCCATTGTATCAACCTTAATAGAAACATTGATGACATCTGTAAAGCTGAAACCTGAAAAGTCATGATTTCAAGCATTTGAGAAACTTAATTGTAAAATACAGTCCATCTTTGAAATTCCTTATGGTGTTTGTAAATGGCAGGGATAGCAAAACTGTGTTTAAGGCTATTTTGCAAATACATTGAGTGATTCTAAGTACCTAATACTCTAGTTTATTCATAGATGGAGTGCGGTCATTTTTAGGACACTGGAGAAAGGTTTTTTAACATTTCAATATGGTACCCAGAACTTAGTGAAGAAAAGGACAGCTCCCTTTTTGGTAGGTTACTAAATGAGCTGTTTGAAATTCTGGGTATTAAAAGTTTGAGGGTCCTGCAAGCTATAGGAAATGTTCATCAGATATTTCAGGTACCCGTAGAAGCTACTTGGCAAATGAAAATCTACATAATTACACAATTCGGAATTGTATTTTTATGGTTTATACATTCCATGGAGAAATTTGATAAGATAATTTATTGGTGAGACATTTATTTGTATATTTGATTTCATAGTTTACGTGATTCATTGATTTTGTTAGTTTTCAGAATTAAATTTTCAACTTTGCTAAGAATGTGCTTTATTTTTAGTTTGTGAATAGTACCTGATGTGAAATTACTACTAGTAGAAGTCTCTTAAAATCAGTGGAGATGGTTGGAAAGCTTATAGATTCAGGTAAAGAAGCTGATATGCTTTGTTCAGTGAAAAGCTGCCAAATTTTTGAGGAAAGGTGATAATAAAAATGTTTATGAAATGAATTGGTCTAAATATTTTTCCTCGTGTTCTTTAGTGTTCTATTGCTTATTCAAATCAACCCTATGTAATAAGGAACAAAACCTAAGTGCACAACTCAGCTACGGTTCTTTTTGCTTTTTCCCTGGGACAATTGGACATAATATACCATATTTTCACTTTTTGTTCATGTGTGCATGTATGGAAAAAAAATGATTGAGCAACATTGAATGATGCTAATTATTTTGAGTATGTAAACAAAATTGGTGATTTTTAAAGCCTATTTCTAAAACTGAAGTGGGAAAGAATCAAAAATCAATTTATAGCTGAAAATCTTTCTGTTAACATTGGGCCAGGCAAACAGTTTTCAGACCATATTTCTGTAACTGTTTCCCAGATATAGAGGCCTAACACTGGGCAGTAACTAGTTCATCTTCATTGCTTCAAGATGTTGAAAATGCAAATATGGTTTAGCTAGATTTTGGTTTAGTTACATGTTGTAATAGCTATTTATGTTTAAAGAATTCATGAGAACCTGGGTTTACATTTTAAACTATTCCCCCTGTTATCTTTCACCTTTTCAATGTTTTCTCCATGTTATAACAAAAACTATTCCACTAAATATGAAAACCCTGATACAGCAGAGGCAATAAACAGTTTATTATTCTTAGCACAGCTTCCAGCAGCTTCTACAGATTTTTTTGTCCACAAGGCACCTCTTCGACCTCTTCCTCTCACTGTGGATCTCCCTCTAGGTGAAGCATCTGGTTTCATAGGTATCCCAAATGGTGTCCTACCTCAAACATACCATCTCTTCTCTTTTCCCACTTCCTAATTCTAATTCACTTTCAAGATACAACCCAAAGGATGTGTTTCAATTAGTTCAAAATAATTTGTCTTAGAAAATTGGTAGTTTGAGTAACAATGGGCTTCCACATGCCAGCGGCTGCCTGGAAGCAAGTGATGGTTCCCAGGGGCAGCTGGTTCCGAGACCCCCACCAGCCCTCATGGTTTCCCCCACACGGAGTATTGCCTGTGTAACACCAGCTCTGTGCTGTTCTTTTCCATACATGCAGATCGCTTCGTGCATCTGTATAGAGTACCTGCGTTTCAGTTTGCAGCCTCTGGTGTATAGCTCACGTCCGAGTAGCTCATAGAAAATTGAGGTTTGATCTGTACAAGTGGAACGCTGACCCCGTTTCAGTCTCTTTTCAGTGATCTTTTGCCTCTCCCTGTACATGTGCACTCAGGCACGGGGAGAATGAATAAGGGTGGAGTTTGTGCTGGGCTCGGCTCCGGGAAAAGGAACGTTGGGTGCAGTTGGGCTTTGAGCGAGGGAACCACACCTAGGTGATGCCATTCCCATGGCAGAACCCAAAGGTCTGTCCAAGATGAAGAGCTTGTACAATAATTTATCAGTACACTTTGGGCTCCTTCTCTTTCCTCTTGGTTTCAAGTTAAGATCTCTAGTTGGAATGATATTGATAACCCTTTATCTTTCTGTCTGAATTCACAGTTCTAATTGGTAACTCTGACTTTCCTCTAAATTCTGTTAAAATACACATAATATACCATTTCCATCATTTTGGAGTGCCCAGTTCAGTGACATTAAGTGCATTCACAATGCTGCACAGCCATCACCACTGTGTGTCTCTAAAATTTTTGCATCGTCTGACACCGACACTCCGTTGCCAGTAATTGATAACCGCCATTCCCTGCGTCCCCCAGCCCTTGGTAACCACTGATTCTACTTCCTGTCGCCGTGAATTTGACTACTTCAAGTAAGTGGCGTGATTCATGCTTGTCCTTTGTATCTGACTTATCTCACTTAGCATCATGTTTTGAAGTTTTATCCATGTTACAGCATGGATTAGAGTTTCATTCCTTTTTTAAACATCGAACATCAGATATATTAATATTTAGTTTTCATGTAGCCATCAGAGGACATAAATCCATTTTGCATTATTACAGATTTTATTTGTATACTTTTATGACATTATACATATAATTTTAATATAGGTATGCTATAAAGTAATTGCTTTTGACACAGCATTAGCTGATTTTTAAAAAATGATGTATAATAAATAAAATGTAAAGTTTAATGTCTTAACCATTTTTAACTGAAGAGTTCAGTGGTAATAAATACATTTACATTCTGTATCACTACCGTCCGTTTCAGAACTTTTTTCATCTTGCAGTACTGGCATGCCATACCTATTAAACACTAACTTCACTGCCCTTCACCCTGTACCCCTTTCTTTCTCGCTGATTTTGAATACTATAGGTTCTTCATATAAGTGGAATCCAAGAGTACTTGTGTTTTTGTGACTGGCTTATTTGGTTGGCTTAGCATAATGTCTTCAAGATTGACATTGTTGACATGGTCCATGTTGGACCATGTGTCAGAGTTCCCTTCCTTTTTAAGGGTGGATACCACCCCGTTGTGTGCCTGTAAAACATGTTGCATGTCCATTTCTCTGGTCTGTTCTGGGCCTCATAGCTGGCACTCTCTCTTCGATGAGAACGGAGGGTATGTTATTGATACTGCTGCACTCGAGGTAAAGGCAGAAGTGCGTTTGTGAGTTTGTAATATATTTTTTAATCCTCGCCCAAGGATACATTTATTGATTTCAGAGAGAGAGAGAGAGAGAGAGAGAGAGAGAGAGAGATTGAGATTTGAGAGAGAGAGATGAGAAACATCGATTGGTATTGATTGGTTGTTTCTTGTATGGGCCTCAACCAGGAATGGAGCCCGAGACCTAGGTATGTGCCCTGATGGGAAAGTGAATCTGTGACCTTTTTTGGTTCACAGAACAATGAAACACTTCAACCAACTGAGCCACTTGGCCAGGGACATATCTATTCTTTTTAAGATGCCCTGGAACTCTTCCTGAGTAACATCTTGTGTGAAGCTCACTGGTTTCCCCTGGCAAACTTCAGCTGGGCTGATCCGTGGATACCTTACCGCAAAATTGCGTTCCAGATGCTGGAGCAGAGAGGAAGCTTGTAAAGAAATTTCATTTTACAGAATGTATAAAACATTCATAAATATTTAAAATCTAAAAATGAATGGATAATTTGTGGGAACAGATATGCAAAGGAAAAAGGTTTGCGATGGGAAGGTGGAGCAGGCAGAACAGAGAGCTTGGCGTACGTATTGGAAAATCATGGTAATTTTGTAGGTAATCAGAAATGTTGGGAGCAGTGCTTGCCATGATTTCTAGCGATGTGTGAAATATTTTCTTTCATTTTATTCACTGTGCATTGGTCTGTAGTTCACCTCTTCTCCCACTTCTTGTCAGCTTTGGGCTCCTTTATTGTTTTACCAAAACAAACAAACAAAAAAACAAAACAACCAACAAAGCCCTTTTTGTTGTGTTGTAATTGATATTCTAGGTGGGGTTAGTATGACAATAATGTATTATGTTTCACTGTGGCATACTAATGCCTTGATAAGAAAGCAAAAAGAAGAAGCATTAAGAAGGAAGGACTGACATTCAGATGTTGAGGAAAAAGTCGAAGGGGCTTTTCTGGGAGACCCGAGGGGGCCCCAGAGTACATCAAAATGCAAAGAAATTCATTAGAACACACTTGTAGGAGAGCCACCGTGGGTACTTGGGGGACCGTCCAGCCTTGAGGGCATCTTGAGACACGAAGTGGTGGTGACAAAACTCAGTTTCCTCTGAACTCAGTCCTGTTGAAAACAACTCACATCTCAGCTGCTCTAAAGGATATGACGATGAATCACCTTTATTTTTAAATTTGATTTTTTGCTCATTCATATTGTTTGTATTCTGTATGAAATATTGTATCTAACATTCAAACAATTTTTTTCTAAATATATTGAACCAAAGGAAATCAAGACTTGAGAAACATTTGTGGCATAATTAGAGTCTCCGGAAGTGATGGACTTCTCCCCAAATATAAGGTCTAGGAAATAATAGAAACATACAGACACGTTAAAGGATGGTTTTCATCTTAACCACTTTTTCACTGGGAAGTTCCAGAAAGTGTGAAGTAACAGCAGATATGGCTCTCATGTCCTCAGATCATGGAACAGTCTTTCTTAACAGCAGAAATATGAAACTTGGTATTGTTTTCATAATTGCACCATGAAAACTCATTTCAGTTATGGCTGCAACTATTTAGTTGTATATATTTATTTTACCCTCTGATAATAATGAGAACACACCAATGATTAGTTTTCTCAAATGTTTGAAGTGCTATTTAAGAATATACATAATTTATATTCCAGACTTTTTTACCTTTTTAAAGTATGTTTTAAAGTAATTATTATATGGCATAACTCAGTACTTAGCCAGTACTTTACTGCCTGCTTGCAATGAGGCATTTAACAAAGTTAATTGAAGGTGTATATTTATTTATTTTTACCTGTTCTCAGATAAGGTATTTCTTGACCAGTAAAGAAACTTGAAACATGGTCTACTGCTTCTCCATTTTAGGCACAATTTTTTTTTTCCCTCAAAAGTTGTAGCATTGAGTTACCCATTGTTTTGTAGTGAGGACATTATATCAGTGAACACACAATTTATTTTTAGTTAGTCAACAGAATAATCATCAAAGGAAAGCAGGAGCATTCAATGGAATGTACTACAAGAGTGTTCTTTTGCCCTGGCCAGTGTGGGTCCGTTGGTTGGGCATTATTCAGTTGGTTGGGTGTTTTTCCACAAACCAGAGGGTTAAGAATTTCATTCCATTTTGGGGGCACATGCCTAGGTTGTGGGTTCTGTCTCTAGTTGAGGCACCTATGAAAAGCAACCGGTTGATGTTTCTCTCTCACATTGATAATTTTTTCTCTCTCTTTCTCCCTCCTTTCCCCTCTCTCTAAAATCAATAAGCATGGGTAAGAATTTAAAAAAAAAGAATGTTTTTTTCAGTTCTGTTTAAGGAATTGACTGGATATTTTTATTAAGCTTTAAGACAATTTTCATTCTTTTTCTTCCTTTCAGTATGATACATTTTTTTCAAAATCATTTTATTCAACCCCATGAAACTGAAAATAAATGAATTAACTTTTATTTTGCAGTTTGTCAGAAAATATTTCAACACTTCTTGAGTCTTGCAATTTCAAGCCCTGTCAGCATGGTGACTACTCATGAGGTGGCAGGTTCTTGGTTAGGAGAGCAGCGATAGTAGGTATTCTGTCTTCTGTGGCTGTCCCGAGGCACCAGATCAGGCTGCCCAAGGGCATTTCCATTGCCTCGCTCCATTCAGGCAAAGTAGAGGGTCATGCAGTGGTAACACAGTGTCTAAGTGGTAGGTGGGATACAAGGGCATAGCCAGGCACGGGGGATTTGTGGATGTGCAATGCTCAAGAACTCGGGAAGTAACAGCCCACATAGTGTAAACAGGCCATGAGAACTGGAGTTTAGAAAAATCCTATAACTAAGATATGAAGGAGTATCTTGCATGGAGGAATTTGGGCCTAGAGCCCTGTTATCAGTTGGAAGTACTTCAGGTGCCTGTCATGTTGAGACTATTTATTGGAAGAATCTGTTGGTCATCCCTGTTTGGACTAGCCATGTGGTGACAGATAGCAGACTTGACACTAATTCCCCAGAGATTCATGACTGGGATGCTTTATATTCTTCCTGACTGTGGCAGTATTGGCTCAGGAAGAGGCTTTATGAGGTTGAGGTCAACACAAAGGTAGAGGGTCTTGACTTGTTCATGTGTCTTTAATTTTTTAACAGCTTTATGAGATATAATTCTCATACTACGTAACTTTTGAATTGTGCAATTCAAAGCCCTGGCCAGGTAGCTTTGTTAGAGTGTTATCACAATACACCAAGGCTATGCCTTCTGACTCCAGTCAGTTCATATGCAAGGATCAACCAATGAATACATAAATTAGTGGAACAGCCAATTGATGTTTCTCTCTCATTTTTTCTTCCTTGCTCTCTCTCTCTCTCAAGTGAATAAGTTAAAAACATAAATTGTGTAATTTAGAGGCACTTCATATGTTGATGGAGTTGCACAAGCATGACCAGTCTATTTTAGAACATTTTTATCACCTCAAAGAAATCCCATACCCCCTTGTAAGCATTCCCTACTACCCCATTCCGTCAGCCCCTAGCAGCCCCAAACCTGCTTTATGTTTGTATAGATTTGCCATCCTGCGTATGTCATACAAATGGAATCATACTACTTGTGGTCCTTTGTGACTGGCTTTTTTCACTTAGTATTATATTTTTAAGATTTGTACATGTTGCAGTTTGTATCAGTATTTTTAAATTACTGAATAATAATTTTTTGGGTATGGATATGCCATATTCTCTCAGTTGATGAGTATATGTGTTGAGTCCTCTTTATGGCTTGTATAAATAATGCTGCTGTGAACACTTGTGTGCAAGTTTTTGTGAGGATATATTGTTTTCATTTCTCTTGGATGTTTCACCTAAGAGTAGAATTGCTAGTCTGGTTAATATGTTTTTAATTTTTGGTATATATTTTGGAATATAGCTAGTGTGAGACTGTTTTTAAATAAAATTAACCATGTAAACTCTCTAGTGAATTGTAGTTGTCATTAAGAAGCTTTTAGCACAACAATGTTTTCTGAATCAATAGACCCCTCACTATTATTAAGAGCCAGCCATTTTCTATTTATGTTATTAACATATTTAAGCTTAGTTCTCTTTTTTTGGGGGGAGGGGAGCTTATGACCTCTTACACAATTCGTTTGTTACTTTAAAAAAAAAAAAAGAATGTGATGGCTTTTGGCACCAAATGTGTGTGCGTGATTGTAATTTATATGTATGAATTTTAACTATCTTAAAAATAATAATATATGTGTGACAGTATTTTAAAAATACAAGATTTTGACATACTATAAGTTATTGATAAATTCTTTCCATTGAAATGCAAACTTCATATTTGATTTGTGACTTTATTATGCTTGTATTGAGATTAATCATTTTAACTGGTTTCTCCAAGAAAGTTTTCCTTTAGTATAGAAGGTAATAAAGAAGATAAACTTGAAGAGCAGAATTACTTTTTCTTCAAATTTCCAGACATGTTCATAATCATCTTCATAGTTTACTCCAGTGCCATAACCTGGTTTATAGTTGTTTGCAGTATAGAACTTTATATATTTGGATTTTCATTTGCTTCTAGTGAGTCATTCTGGAAATAACTTTCTTGTTCCTTTCATTTATTTTATTTTTCTTTTTTTCTCATATTTCCTTTCATTCTGTCTCTCACTGATCTTGTGAAAGAACATGACTGGATTTCTGCTTTGAGCTATCTTTAAATTTGATTCCAAACTATAATAGAGTAACACTTCAGTTTTTTAATGGTAGTTGTTTTGTAATGGCGTGGTTGGAATTTTCATCGTCATGTTCAGAATCTAAATCAGTTAATTGGCCTTTAGGTTATACTTGCATCTACTATCTTCTTTATCATTTTGCATTTGATTATATTCGATTAAAAAATATAAAATAAAGTATATTGGAAAGTGAAATCTCTCTTACATGGATTCTCTATTTTCCAAGTACCACAACCTAGAACAGTCAGTTTCCTATATGTTATTCAGGAAAGTTTTCATATATACACACTTATTTACGTGTTTTTAATGGTGGTGTTCTATACATTACATGCCCTTCAACATCTTGCCTCCCCCGCCCCCCGCGCCCCTCCCCCCCATGTAACTGATATTGGATAGTGATACAACACATTTTCTGCTTTTCTGTTTGCTTTGGCAGCCAGCGAGCTCTGAATTTATTTACTGTTGCCAGAGCCCAGTGCTCAGATGCCTACCCTGGCCCCTATTTTCAGGTTTAATTTGTCCCTCTCTAAAAAAATGTTTTTTGGGGAGTGGTTATTATGCCTTCTGCGAGTTATTAAAACTATTATAGTGAATAGGATAATTTAACAATTAAGATTCATTGTGAGATATAATTGACCGTATGCAGCAGATGCTGTCAAATGCTGCTCTGTGTTTGTATAATTTTGGCACTTTGGAAACTCTAAATATCAAAATAATATTTGCTTTTCCAACATGGTAGTTGTTACTGAAGTGTGCCATAGACTTAATATAGTTCCTAAAATTGGGAAAGCTTTTATCTAGTGGGCACTGTTTAAAAAAAAAAAAACACTAAAGAACTTCATAGTTGACACATTTTATACAGTTTGGAAGTGCTGGGTAATTTTTTAAAAAGGCAGTGACCATTTTATCCTTCAGATAAGCTCAGGGGTATCTGTCATCATCCTTATTGATATAATTGCTCTATTTTTATTATTTGGAACTATATTTAAATAGAAAATATATGTTTCATGGTTTTTGTTGTTTTCTCAGTCCACAGTGTTTTATGTTGAATGTTTAATTTCATTACCCTCGGGACTGCTTATCTTTAACCCCCAGGTGGTTCCCTTAAACATGGATTCACAGGTGGCAAATCATTAGTTTGTTCAATGATGGAAGAGGTTGCTTAACATAGGTTTGTTCTTGTTTACCATTGTATTTAGAATTTCGTAGTAGAACAGTATCCATTTTCCTAGTAAGGAGATGAGGCCTAGGATATATCTGTTTGGGAAATTAGAAGTGACTTTCAGTTGAAGTAACTAATTAGTGCTCTAGGTTACTTACCAGTGATATTGGAAAATTGTTCTCGGAAGCTGTGTGAGTAATTTGTTTCCATTTTCTTGTGTGATAGAATGCCCACGAATTAAATTGTGGCCCTTGGTTGTGATCCTTTTAGAGGGTGATCGGGAATCGAACAAGCGACCTTTGGGTTCACAGATCAGCACCCATCCACTGAGCCACCAGCCAGGGCTCAGAATGACTTTTCTTAAGTTTTTACATTTGTTAATGGTTAACTCAGCCAACTTTAGTTTTGGTCTTCTGTGGATTGTCAGGATAAGCTGGTTTGTGACATTCATTCATTCATCATTTCTTTCACAAACTTGTTGAAATAGTTTCTATTCACATTGTTTTGACATGGGCACTTCCATTTTGCTCTCAACATAACGTAGTCTAGTTTTCACTTCAGCCACAACAACATTGCCACTGCCAAGTTCATCGATG
This sequence comes from Noctilio leporinus, assembly GCA_004026585.1. Lineage (NCBI taxonomy): Eukaryota > Metazoa > Chordata > Mammalia > Chiroptera > Noctilionidae > Noctilio > Noctilio leporinus. The sequence goes on along the minus strand of PVIW01000912.1, from coordinate 802 downwards.
GCCTTCTTACCTCTTTCTGGGTCTTCCCTACCTTTATTATTCTGCGCCATCTTACACAGACAATACTGTTTCTTCTTTAAGTGTTCTCATCTTTTAGTGTAACATGCACTTTTCATTTTATTACTGCAGTTGGCTATTCCTTCCCTTTGTTTTTGTTGGCTTGCTTCCCTTTGTTCAATACTTAACTAATTTCCCGGAGTTCTGCCTTCAAACCTCTTTCATTTTCATTTGATGAACTCATCCCTGGCCTCTGAAACTGTCAATTTGCTGATGACTCCCAAATCTTTATGTCATTATCTCCAGTCCTTTCTTGATCTCAAAAATATTTCAATAGTAATGTGTTTGATTTAATCCCCTATATCCAAAATGTTACTTAAGCATGTAAATGACATAAAAATTATTTCTTTATTGTCCCGTAATGGGTGAGATCATATGATATTTGTCCTTCACTGACTGGCTTATTTCACTAAGCATAATATTCTCCAGTTCCATCCATGTTGTTGCAAAGGGTACAAGTTCCTTCTTTCTGCTATATAGAATTCCATTGTGTAAATGTACCAAAGTTTTTTGATCCATTACGGGACAATAATGAACAAAACTAATAACAAGCAAAACAGAACCAAATATATGAATACAGTGAATAGGCCTTCAGTGGTCAGGGGGAAAGGGGTTGGGGGGAGGGGGGAGGCAGAGGCAAGGAAGGGGAGCAGCTTAGACAAGAACCTAGTATAAAGGAACCATGGACATGGACAACAGGTGGGATTGACTTTGGGGGGAATGGGTGGGTGGGGAGGGGGACAGA